>OX328123.1:163637269-163999128 GCA_946811695.1 Gonocerus acuteangulatus
CAAGGTCAAAAGAATATTACTCCAATTTTCTTTGTTACTATTTATTGTTTGTACGCCCTACACGTTTCGTGGCCTTTATATATATATATATATATATAAACATCACGTGTCTGTTTGTTCCTTATAAAAATCTACAACGTTTGACCGATTTTGACCACACTTGGCACACAGGTAGGTCTTGATACGGGAAATCTCCTAGGCTAGGTCAAAATAGTCAAATTTCAAAATTTCATGTTCAAGCTAGGTCAAAAGATCAAGTTTTGTTAAAGGAAAATTGACTACACTGAACCATTCAGATTCTGACGGCCATTTTGAATAATGTCTCAAATGTATTTGTTGATTTTCTTGATAATTAGAATAACTCGAACTCATTGATGACTTTACATCATTATATAATCATGCAATGCGGTTTATTTCAATTTTATATCAACAGTCACTGTCTAACTAAGGAGCGCTGGCCTTTCTTTGAAAAGAGCTATCTACTCGCAGGCTGTGGTGCTGGCCTATGTCGGCTGTAATATGAATTGCTATGGTGCTGGCCTCTGTTGGATGTTTCACGAGACAGCACAAGACAGGTATAAACAAATTCACACCGTTTGACCGATTTTGACGTAATTGGGTATCAAGTAGATCTTGATACGGGGAGAGTGATAGGCAGAAGGTAGGTGTAGCATGGCTCACTGGGTAACAGCTAGTAGATCTTGATACGGGGACAGTGATAGGCAGAAGGTAGGTGTAGCATGGCAAACTGGGTAAAAACTAGTAGATCTTGATACGGGTAGAGTGATAGGCAGAAGGTAGGTGTAGCATGGCACACTCGGTAACAGCTAGTAGATCTTGATACGGGGGAGAGTGATAGGCAGAAAGTAGGTGTAGCATGGCACACTGGGTAACTGCTAGTAGATCTTGATACGGGGAGAGTGATAGGCAGAAAGTAGGTGTAGCATGGTACACTGGGTAACAGCTAGTAGATCTTGATACGGGGAGAGTGATAGGCAGAAGGTAGGTGTAGCATGGCACACTGGGTAACTGCTAGTAGATCTTGATACGGGGAGAGTGATAGGCAGAAAGTAGGTGTAGCATGGCACACTGGGTAACAGCTAGTAGATCTTGATACGGGGAGAGTGATAGGTAGAAAGTAGGTGTAGCATGGCACATTGGGTAACTGCTAGTAGATCTTGATACGGGGAGAGTGATAGGCAGAAAGTAGGTGTAGCATGGCACACTGGGTAACAGCTAGTAGATCTTGATACGGGGAGAGTCATAGGCAGAAAGTAGGTGTAGCATGGCACACTGGGTAACAGCTAGTAGATCTTGATACGGGGAGAGTGATAGGCAGAAAGTAGGTGAGCATGGTACACTGGGGTAACAGCTAGTAGATCTTGATACGGGGAGAGTGATAGGCAGAAGGTAGGTGTAGCATGGCACACTGGGTAACTGCTAGTAGATCTTGATACGGGGAGAGTGATAGGCAGAAAGTAGGTGTAGCATGGCACACTGGGTAACAGCTAGTAGATCTTGATACGGGGAGAGTCATAGGCAGAAAGTAGGTATAGCATGGCACACTGGGTAACAGCTAGTAGATCTTGATACGGGGAGAGTCATAGGCAGAAAGTAGGTGTAGCATGGCACACTGGGTAACAGCTAGTAGATCTTGATACGGGGAGAGTGATAGGCAGAAAGTAGGTGTAGCATGGCACACTGGGTAACAGCTAGTAGATCTTGATACGGGGAGAGTGATAGGCAGAAAGTAGGTGTAGCATGGTACACTGGGTAACAGCTAGTAGATCTTGATGCGGGGAGAGTGATAGGCAGAAAGTAGGTGTAGCATGGTACACTGGGTAACAGCTAGTAGATCTTGATACGGGGAGAGTGATAGGCTGAAAGTAGGTGTAGCATGGTACACTGGGTAACTGCTAGTAGATCTTGATACGGGGAGAGTGATAGGCAGAAAGTAGGTGTAGCATGGTACACTGGGTAACAGCTAGTAGATCTTGATACGGGGAGAGTGATAGGCAGAAGGTAGGTGTAGCATGGCACACTGGGTAACTGCTAGTAGATCTTGATACGGGGAGAGTGATAGGCAGAAAGTAGGTGTAGCATGGCACACTGGGTAACAGCTAGTAGATCTTGATACGGGGAGAGTGATAGGTAGAAAGTAGGTGTAGCATGGCACATTGGGTAACTGCTAGTAGATCTTGATACGGGGAGAGTGATAGGCAGAAAGTAGGTGTAGCATGGCACACTGGGTAACAGCTAGTAGATCTTGATACGGGGAGAGTCATAGGCAGAAAGTAGGTGTAGCATGGCACACTGGGTAACAGCTAGTAGATCTTGATACGGGGAGAGTGATAGGCAGAAAGTAGGTGTAGCATGGTACACTGGGTAACAGCTAGTAGATCTTGATACGGGGAGAGTGATAGGCAGAAGGTAGGTGTAGCATGGCACACTGGGTAACTGCTAGTAGATCTTGATACGGGGAGAGTGATAGGCAGAAAGTAGGTGTAGCATGGCACACTGGGTAACAGCTAGTAGATCTTGATACGGGGAGAGTCATAGGCAGAAAGTAGGTATAGCATGGCACACTGGGTAACAGCTAGTAGATCTTGATACGGGGAGAGTCATAGGCAGAAAGTAGGTGTAGCATGGCACACTGGGTAACAGCTAGTAGATCTTGATACGGTGAGAGTGATAGGCAGAAAGTAGGTGTAGCATGGCACACTGGGTAACAGCTAGTAGATCTTGATACGGGGAGAGTGATAGGCAGAAAGTAGGTGTAGCATGGTACACTGGGTAACAGCTAGTAGATCTTGTTGCGGGGAGAGTGATAGGCAGAAAGTAGGTGTAGCATGGTACACTGGGTAACAGCTAGTAGATCTTGATACGGGGAGAGTGATAGGCTGAAAGTAGGTGTAGCATGGTACACTGGGTAACAGCTAGTAGATCTTGATACGGGGAGAGTCATAGGCAGAAAGTAGGTGTAGCATGGCGCACTGGGTAACAGCTAGTAGATCTTGATACGGAGAGAGTGATAGGCAGAAAGTAGGTGTAGTATGGCACACTGGGTAACAGCTAGTTATTTATACAATTCATTTACATATTTGTTTTGTATGTAAATTACCATACAATTTTGGCTTACATCATTTTTGTTATCTACTACAGTTTAAAAGTTAGAATAAATGAGGTGTACTTTGGAAGGGTGGTTTCACGTCTTAAATGTACGATTTAATTTTCACACTTGGGGATATTCACTTGTGAGTACCGCCTGCTTGAATCTTCAGAAACAAGAAGTCTTGATATCATGTTTATACAACCATTTATATGTAATTATTTTCTTTTTTTCATATTTTTTTGTACATTGAATGTTTTAGTTGAATTTAAATTTAAATTTTGCATCGTCTACATGGTTTCATAATCTCCTCTTTCATCCTTTTGTTGTTGCTATAAACTCTATTATTCGAATCATTATTGCAAAATTACCCAATTGAATCCATGTTTTCATTTTTCAGACGAAAGGTTAACAACAGACCGAAAGGTTAACTGATTAATTAATTAATAAATTAATTTTATTATCAACGTCTTATGGAATTAGCATTGGATTAGTAAATAGAGTTATATTTTCATTTTAATTCAGTTACCTCATTTGTATTGTTATTCTTAAGGGAGGTACGTTAATTAATCCATGTATTCCAAAATAATTCAGAATTATTTGCTTTCTGTTTGCTAAAAATTTGGCATATATCTTAATTTATTATCTGAAAGAAGAATCAATAAACCCGTGCAGTAAAATCACTGTTTAAATTTTCAGGCCTACAAATACAATTGAAACGGGCAAATACAATGATACGTGCTCATGCATATTACCGCAATGCGACTGTTTCAAGAATATTTTAGTCAGGAATTCGTAACATATTCTCCACCAGCACTGCTTCAATTAGCCATGCAAATTACCGGAGTAGCAAGAGCCTTTGAGGAAAAACTAAACTAAAAATGGAATATATTACAACAGGAGGTATATAGTCTGTAATGTTGACACGGGATTTCCTCGAATAGTTGGCCTGCTCGAGGCTTTGGAATAATAGAAGTTACATTTGAAAAATAAATATGAATCAGCGCAGGGTTAACCACCTATTTTCAAACTGTTCTGTAGATTGTTGCTCTTAGCAATGTTATGGCAACAATGTATTTTAGGCTAGGCCTACTATACCGAAAATGTTAAGCGGGAGTGGAAAGGAAATTCATTGCTCAAGTAGCGTCATGACAGTAGTAGCCAACATATTTCAGTTGCTAGGAGATACTTCAGCTGATTCGAGATATTGCAGCTTATCCGCGGAATACCAGCTGATCAACGGTATACCAGCTTATTGCATGCTGCTTTGATGGGGGAAGGTATTTCAGCTTCTCAGATGAGCTCTTTCCTTTCCGAGATGTTTCAGATGGTACGAGATTTGTCAGCTGATGGAAGTTATTTCAACTGAGGGGAGGTGTTTCATATGAACGGAGGCATTTCATCTGAGGGGAGGTGTTTCATATGATGGGAAGTATTTCAGCTGAAGGTAGGTGTTTGAGCTGTTGGGAGATATTTCAGGTGATGTGAGGTGTTTCGTCTGAGGGGAAGTATTTTGGCAGATGTGAGGTATTCTTTCTAATAGGATATTGTTCATCTGACGAATATTATTTTAGCTGAAAGGAGTTATTTCAGCTGATGGAAGATGTTGCAGGTGATGCAAGGTGTTTCGTCTGAGGGGAAGTATTTCAGCTGGTCGAAGGCATTTCATGCTGTAGGAGATTATTCAGCTGACGAATATTATATCAGCTGAAGAGAGTTATTTCAGCTGATGGAAGATTTTTCTGCTGAAGGGGCGTATTTCAGCGGGTCGAAGACATTTCATGACGTAGGAGATTATTCAGCTGAGAGATATTATTTCAGCTGATGGAAGATGTTTCTGCTGAAGGGATGTATTTCAGCGGGTCGAAGACATTTCATGAAGTAAGACATTATTCAGTTGAGAGATATTATTTCAGCTGACGGAAGATTTTTCTGCTGAAGGGAGGTATTTCAGCGGGCCGAAGACGTTTCATGAAGTAGGAGATTATTCGGCTGACGAATGTTATATCAGCTGAAGGGAGTTATTTCAGCTGATGGAAAATTTTTCTGCTGAAGGAAGTTATTACAGCGGGTCGAAGACATTTCATGAATGAGGAGATTATTCAGCTGACGAAAGCTGACGGAGGTCTATCAGCTGAAGTGTGTTGTCCAGGCTGATTGTTTAAAATCTTAAAACACCCGTTATTAAAATATTACCATGCAAATTAAGAGCTATATTAAAATCCAAATAGATGAGAATGTTTGATATTAGTGTTTTATGGAATTATTCAATATTTTCTTTATCAGCTATTTGTAGACTTAGAGGTTTGCCTCCGCCTGAAACGTTGCACTTTTCAATCAGCTTCAAAATGGTACCTCGTAGTTTAAAAAAAAATCTATTTAAACATATTTTTTTCTGATTTATAAGTCAAAACCAATCAATGTGCTTTAGCGTGAAGGAATAAAGAATTTAACTTAATATTAAAAATTGAAACTAGGTACTTTTTTTTTTTAATTTTCATTTTAACCCCCTTAAAAGGACCTGCCTTATTTATTATTAATTTGCCATTTTTTTTCATTAATAATAGTTGGCTTCTGAATAAAACACTATTTTTAGGCAATATTGTTTTGCACCATTCCCTTATACCCTTTTCACCCCCCCCCCCCCCAGTACCTGGTGTTCCAAGGTATGTCCAGGAAACACAGACTTACCTTCTTTATTGTAGCAAAATTTCAGGGCGCATAAAACACTTCATGAAAAGTGCTTTACCAGCTCTCGGTCTATTAGTTTAATGTACTCAACGAATTTAATCAAGATCAAATATAACGCATAATTTAAATAAAAGAAAATTATGTGAAGTATAGTTTTTACACTCACGATAATGATCAGACCTCTTCTCCCGAATTCTTACCTGAAAAAAGAGTGTTAATTAATTTGGTTGTAAGTGCGCTGATCTAATGAAAAACATTTTAAATAAAATCAAGAACATACATCACAATAATATTTTTATATTGTTCTTTATTCTTTTGAATGATGTATTAATCGAAGACAATAATGGACTCCAAATTAGAGGAAGGGAAAATCTCATTAAACACTATGTTTGACAATTTATAATATATTGCACGTGTTTATAAATTCTGAGAATACCGTTAATAAATCTGGAATAATAAATAAATGCGTTCTACCCAAACCACAAAATGGCGACCAACTTAGTCCGCCACCATGGCGACACCGCTATGCTGCCCTCGCTGTAAAGAAAATGATAAATACATCACAATAATTAACCCTTAAGAAGGGACGTGGCTTACACTAACGTAAGTAGGGAGGTGGCTTACACTAACGTAAGTAGGGAGGTGGCTTACACTAACGTAAGTAGGGAGGTGGCTTACACTAACGTAAGTAGGGAGGTGGCTTACACTAACGTAAGTAGGGAGGTGGCTTACACTAACGTAAGTAGGGAGGTGGCTTACACAAACGTAAGTAGGGAGGTGGCTTATACTAACGTAAGTAGGGAGGTGGCTTATACTAACGTAATTAGGGAGGCGGCTTACACTAACGTAAGTAGGGAGGTGGCTTACACTAACGTAAGTAGGGAGGTGGCTAAATATTTTTCGGCTATCGATCTTGCCTCCGGCTTCCACCAAATTGAACTCGAGGAAGATTCGATTAAAAAAACAGCCTTCAGTACAGATGACGGTCACTATGAGTTCCTACGTTTCCCTTTTGGTCTCTGTAACGCACCCCCGTCCTTCCAGCGAGCCATGAATACGCTGCTCGAAAACCTCCCTAATACCCTTGTCTATATTGACGATATTATAGTTTCTTCGGGAGACTTAGACTCTCACTTTCTCCATTTAGAAGCTGTCTTTAAACGACTCACTGAGCATTCTCTCACCATCCAACTGGACAAAACTAAATTCCTACAGACTGAATTACCCTTTCTGGGCCACATTGTTTCCGCCAACGGGCTGAAACCAATGCCTGATAAAATTGAGGCCGTACTAAACTTCCCCACCCCATCTACAGAAAAACAAATTCGCCAATTTTTAGGACTGACTGGCTATTACAGAAGATTCATACGCAATTATGCGCATATCACTCGAGCGTCCAACAGTTGAAAGAACTTATCACTAATGCTCCAATTCTACAATTCCCAGACTGGCAGAGACCATTTACCTTAACTACTGATGCGAGTAATGTAGCGTTAGGCGCAGTTTTATCGCAACTTTCCGATGGTCATGATCATCCCATTGCGTTCGGGTCTCGCACACTTTCTGCTACCGAACAGCGTTACTCTGCTATCGAAAAAGAACTCCTAGCAGTTGTATGGGCATGTAACCATTTTAAACCATACCTGTACGGCAAAAGATTTACCCTTCATACTGACCATAAACCACTGATTTGGATTTTTTCTATGAAGAACGCTAATACACGACTCATGAGATGGATCTTTCAGTTAGCTGATTTTGAGTTTGACGTACGACATATTGAAGTACGGACTAACTTTGTACCGGATGCCTTATCCCGGAATCCCACCTCACTGACAGATACGAATGTTAACGCAGTTGAACATGAAATAGACATCGATCCCGAGAGGGAACTTGAAATAGCCCTTGAAGAAGCGCTTCGAACAGACATGCCGCCTGCCAATCATGAATTTATTACTGAATTACCGGATGACAACACTGATCTCGCAACTGTTCATTCACAGGAATCCTCCAATCAACAAATATGGATAATAGATGAGGATAAGCCAATTAATGTTGAAAAATATCAAATTTTCATCCAACGAGGTAACTCACCTACCCATACTCTGCGACCTTTTAACAAATTTCGGTACATACTAGAAACAGCGTACCCATGGAAACAGGACTTAGAGGGCAAATTACTCGAACTTCTCAAACCCCATAACACATATGGCCTTTACTGCGAACCAAATGTTGAAACAGTTCGAAATGAATACGAAGGCATATTTGACGCTATTTCTCATATTGTACGGACCCAGTATCCTTCCGTAAAATTAAAGCGGTACAAGTTAAAATGTCTTGACATTGACACGGACGATGAACAACAAAATCTAATCGAATCGTATCATTTAGGGAAAACATACCACAGAGGCGGTCTCGAGACTTATTCAAAACTAAAACGACTGTACTATTTTCCTAGAATGAAAGACAAGATACTAGACTATGTCAACAAATGCGACATCTGCCGACGGACCAAATACGACAGAAGACCCATCAAAACAAAATTTTGTGTAACACCTACACCTGACCGACCCTTTGCGGAACTGATGATGGACACCTTACATTATGAACAAAAATATATTATAACATTGGTAGACATATTTTCTAAACGTCTCTTTGCCCGACTGACAAGTAGTTTAAACTCAACAAACGTACCTACTCCAGATCCTGACAGTGTATCTTGAATTGTACCCTGCTCCTGAAAGGATTAAAATGGACAATGGGAGAGAATTTAAAAATTCCTTAATTGAAAATTTCCTCGAAACTCAAGGTATTGAAGCCTATTACACAACACCCAATCATACTAACTCCCTCGGCCTTTTAAATAGAGTCCACTCGACCATTATTGAAATGCTATGGAATATTTCTATAGAAGAACCAAAAGAATCCCTCTCACGAAAAATCAAACTTTCAGTAATCGCCTATAATAACTCCCTTAACCATAAACTCAAACTAACGCCTAACGAAATCTCATTTATCCCTAACTATCTCACGTCTAAATTGGTGGAAGCTAGCATCAAAGAACGCTTAGTCACCCAATATCATGACAGATTAAAGTAAGTGCAATCCATTATCAAACAAAATATTGACAGGGAAAAACGGGACCGAACAGATAAATTAAATGTAGGGAGAGAAGATCCTGATATTCCTGAGGAAACATATGCACGTGTGCGGACTCGATTAAAATCCGAAAATCCCTATAAGCCAGTGGTTAAACTAAAGGAAAATCGCAAACAGATATCTGCAGACAAAGAAAACATACAACGAGGTAGGAAAAACTATAACACTCAGAAACGGAAAGATGTCACCCAGACTCTTCCTTCTGTTGCAGATGACGCCGGAAATATGGACATTGCCAACCTGTCTCCTAGTAATACTGACGCTGACGAACGCATATGACGTGACAGACGTCACCAAGTCACCAGGAATACTACCCATTAGACTTCCTGACGCATATTCCCTTGATAAGTACTACACACTCACGCACTACCTTAACTATACAAACCTCTATGCCGAACTACTCCAAAACGAAAATCTCTTACCATGATTCATAGACCTTCCTACTTATGGAGTGACGAAACGCCTCTACGTACTTACGAAAAATAAACTTAAGCTTTTATTTAACCTCAATGTGAGCGTACGTAGGAAACGAGGACTGATCAATGGCCTTGGATCCGCTATTAGTTGGCTTACCGGTAATATGGATGCTACTGACAAACAGCACTATGACAAGATCATACAGGAAGTTGAACATAACTCTTACCATATTGACCATAATATCGAGCGACAGGCACAGTCCAACGATCAACTTATCAAATCGCTTCAGCATTGCATTGATATACTCAACACGAATAATGACAGATCAATGCAACTACTTAATTCTCTTGACAATGATGAACGACACATACATCTTAACGAACTTTATGTGACACTCAATATATATATATATATATATATATATATATATATATATATATATATATATATATATATATATATATCCAAATAAGCGAGTTAGAAAATACATTATAATTCTGTAAAATGGGTACTCCCCATTCCTCTTTGATTAGCCAAATTGACTTACGATCTCTCAATAACATCTCCTTCTTGTCTACATCTATGGAAGTACTTCGGATGACTAGCAAACTACGTTGTGCCACTAAAGACGGGCTGGTGCATTTCTTTTTGTCACTTCCCTTACGTAGCTCTCAATATAACTCGTTCTATCTCCTTCAAATTCCTGCCATTCACAATGATCAGGTCATTACAACTCTAGCACCTTACTCTCACATACTTCGGAACAATACGGACACATTTACTATTATTACTGTACAAATATACAACTTTTAAGGAATTTATGTGTTAATAATCTATTTTTAGGTAACTCAGGAGGATGTGTATCTACCTCCGTTTTTGCTCATTCCTTTATTAAATATATTAGTAGTATAGATATGTATCTTAGTTTTAAGAATAGAATTGTATATATATCTGAACACTCTAATCCTATATTTTTGCCTCCAACGGCCCTTCTTAAATTATCACAAAATGAGACTATTCTAGAATGTCCTCAACCGAAAACTCAAATAATTGATACTTTTATTTTAAATTTAGAACATAATCCATCTCATGTCAAACAATTGAACATAACTTTTGAACATTTTGACTCCTTTAGCTTAAGCAATATACAATTAGAACCTCTAGAGATGATCTCTTCTAATCATACTCAGCTAATCCTTTTTTGTATAATTACCTATCTATTTTTATTGAATATTATTGTTCTTATTGGTAAATATTGTAAGCCTTAATGTCTGTACTCGTGCAAAACCTCTCGACCAGAAGCAGCGATGCCTTTACAGCTACCACCGCTGCACATCTCCCATAGATGCTGCGATCATGATCTTCTCAGAGGACTTCGAAACTTCAGCAGGGGGGAGTTATAGCAGCTCATCTACTTTCCCACGACACCAGACGACAGCTCAGCATTTTACTCAGCATCTCCTATATAAACCAGCTCCTTTCCCCACTCCTGGCTATTGTTACCCGTTACTTATCATGTGATACATCTCTGTACATCTTTTACTATACCAATAAAGTTTTTTTTGAAGTTACTAAGCGCGAAGTATTTAAGTGACGATATAACCTTTCACATTTTCTTACCTTGTTTTAGTCAGATACTCGTGTTACTGTTAAATTCAATTAAAATGGGAAACAACCAGTTAAAACTTTAGGTAAACAAATACATAAACCCGTTCAAAAGAGCAAAACTAACAAATGCGAATGTTGAAGTCCTTATTTCTCCAATTTAATAAGCTTTGGAATGGTCACCTTCCACTAACCACGAGTTCAATAATACCACCTTATCAAGAACGTTTTGCGTTCTTACCTCGAAATATCTTTATGAGCTATCTCTTTTGTGTTTTCCTCTTCAATACTTTATATTTGATTTAAATACCATATGGAAGTAATTCCTTTAATAGAATTGTAGTGCAATGCTTGAAGAAGGAGTAAGCGAGATAGAACTCCATAAAGAACATGTTATCTCTCTAGAGGAATATAGAGCCAATCAGGGACGGACTACAAGTTTTCCCCTTTCGAGCAATTTCACTAATGCAAGTCAAGACAATTTCCTCTCCTCTACTTTCCGGTTATCCATTCTTTCTCATTTCCTCCAAATGGGCTTTAAAGGCCTAGGTAATTGTATCTTACAAAGTCTTCATGTCCTTCTGATTGAAGGTTTAAAATCATTTCATCAAATATTGTCCTACCAAGCTATTAAATTATCATGATAGTCATTTTAGACATATATATGTGAGGTTTGGCATTAGTAGTAGATATGTAATGTTTTGGATTAGCCCAAGATATGTGAGGTTTTGGATTAGCCCAAGACATGTGAGGTTTTGGATTAGCCCAAGATATATGAGGTTTGGCATTAGTAGTAGATATGTAAGGTTTGGGATTAGCCCAAGATATGTGAGGTTTGGCATTAGTAGTAGATATGTAAGGTTTGGGATTAGCCTTAGGTATGTGAGGTTTGGCATTAGTAGTAGATATGTAAGGTTTGGGATTAGCCCAAGATATGTGAGGTTTTGGATTAGCCCAAGATATGTGAGGTTTGGCATTAGCCTTAGGTATGTGAGGTTTGGCTTTAGTAGTAGATATTAAAGGTTTGGGATTAGCCCAAGATATGTGAGGTTTTGGATTAGCCTTAGGTATGTGAGGTTTGGCATTAGTAGTAGATATGTAAGGTTTTGGATTAGCCCAAGATATGTGAGGTTTTGGATTAGCCCAAGACATGTGAGGTTTTGGATTAGCCCAAGATATATGAGGTTTGGCATTAGTAGTAGATATGTAAGGTTTGGGATTAGCCCAAGATATGTGAGGTTTGGCATTAGTAGTAGATATGTAAGGTTTGGGATTAGCCTTAGGTATGTGAGGTTTGGCATTAGTAGTAGATATGTAAGGTTTGGGATTAGCCCAAGATATGTGAGGTTTTGGATTAGCCCAAGATATGTGAGGTTTGGCATTAGCCTTAGGTATGTGAGGTTTGGCTTTAGTAGTAGATATTAAAGGTTTGGGATTAGCCCAAGATATGTGAGGTTTTGGATTAGCCTTAGGTATGTGAGGTTTGGCATTAGTAGTAGATATGTAAGGTTTTGGATTAGCCCAAGATATGTGAGGTTTTGGATTAGCCCAAGACATGTGAGGTTTTGGATTAGCCCAAGATATATGAGGTTTGGCATTAGTAGTAGATATGTAAGGTTTGGGATTAGCCCAAGATATGTGAGGTTTGGCATTAGTAGTAGATATGTAAGGTTTGGGATTAGCCTTAGGTATGTGAGGTTTGGCATTAGTAGTAGATATGTAAGGTTTGGGATTAGCCCAAGATATGTGAGGTTTTGGATTAGCCCAAGATACGTGAGGTTTGGCATTAGCCTTAGGTATGTGAGGTTTGGCTTTAGTAGTAGATATGAAAGGTTTGGGATTAGCCCAAGATATGTGAGGTTTTGGATTAGCCTTAGGTATGTGAGGTTTGGCATTAGTAGTAAATATGTAAGGTTTGGGATTAGCCCAAGATACGTGAGGTTTTGGATTAGCCTTAGGTAAGTGAGGTTTGGTATTAGCCTTAGGTATGTGAGGCTTGGGATTAGCCCAAGATATGTGAGGATTGGCATCCGCCATAGTTATGTGAGGTTTGGGATTAGCCCAAGATATGTGAGGTTTTGGATTAGCCCAAGATATGTGAGGTTTGGCATTAGCCTTAGGTATGTGAGGTTTGGCATTAACCCAAGATATGTGAGGATTGGCATCAGCCATAGTTATGTGAGGTTTGGGATTAGCCCAAGATATGTGAGGTTTGGGATTAGCCCAAGATATGTGAGGATTGGCATCAGCCATAGTTATGTGAGGTTTGGGATTAGCCCAAGATATGTGAGGTTTGGGATTAGCCCAAGATATGTGAGGATTGGCATCAGCCATAGTTATGTGAGGTTTGGGATTAGCCCAAGATATGTGAGGTTTGGCGTCAGCCATAGTTATGTAAGGTTTGATATTAGCCGTAGTTATGTGAGGTTTTGGATTAGCCCAAGATATGTGAGGTTTTGGATTACCTCAAGATATGTGAGGTTTGGCATTAGCCTTAGGTATGTGAGGTTTGGGATTAGCCCAAGATATGTGAGGATTGGCATCAGCCATAGTTATTTGAGGTTTGGGATTAGCCCAAGATATGTGAGGTTTTGGATTAGCCTTAGGTATGTGAGGTTTGGCATTGGTAGTAGATATGTAAGGTTTGGAATTAGCCCAAGATATGTGAGGTTTTGGATTAGCCTTAGGTATGTGAAGTTTGGCATTAGCCTTAGGTATGTGAGGTTTGCCATTAGTAGTAGATATGTAAGGTTTGGGATTAGCCCAAGATACATGAGGTTTTGGATTAGCCTTAGGTATGTGAGGATTGGCATCAGCCATAGTTATGTGAGGTTTGGGATTAGCCCAAGATATGTAAAGGTTTTGGATTAGCCCAAGATATGTGAGGTTTGGCATTAGCATTAGGTATGTGAGGTTTGGCATTAACCCAAGGTATGTGAGGATTGGCATCAGCCATAGTTATGTGAGGTTTGGGATTAGCCCAAGATATGTGAGGTTTGGGATTAGCCCAAGATATGTGAGGATTGGCATCAGCCATAGTTATGTAAGGTTTGGGATTAGCCCAAGATATGTGAGGTTTGGCGTCAGCAATAGTTATGTAAGGTTTGATATTAGCCGTAGTTATGTGAGGTTTTGGATTAGCCCAAGATATGTGAGGTTTGGCATTACCCTTAGGTATGTGAGGTTTGGGATTAGCCCAATATATGTGAGGTTTTGGATTAGCCTTAGGTATGTGAGGTTTGGCATTGGTAGTAGATATGTAAGGTTTGGGATTAGCCCAAGATATGTGAGGTTTTGGATTAGCCTTAGGTATGTGAAGTTTGGCATTAGCCTTAGGTATGTGAGGTTTGCCATTAGTAGTAGATATGTAAGGTTTGGGATTAGCCCAAGATACATGAGGTTTTGGATTAGCCTTAGGTATGTGAGGTTTGGCATTGGTAGTAGATATGTAAGGTTTGGGATTAGCCCAAGATATGTGAGGTTTTGGATTAGCCTTAGGTATGTGAAGTTTGGCATTAGCCTTAGGTATGTGAGGTTTGCCATTAGTAGTAGATATGTAAGGTTTGGGATTAGCCCAAGATACATGAGGTTTTGGATTAGCCTTAGGTATGTGAGGATTGGCATCAGCCATAGTTATGTGAGGTTTGGGATTAGCCCAAGATATGTAAAGGTTTTGGATTAGCCCAAGATATGTGAGGTTTGGCATTAGCATTAGGTATGTGAGGTTTGGCATTAACCCAAGATATGTGAGGATTGGCATCAGCCATAGTTATGTGAGGTTTGGGATTAGCCCAAGATATGTGAGGTTTGGGATTAGCCCAAGATATGTGAGGATTGGCATCAGCCATAGTTATGTGAGGTTTGGGATTAGCCCAAGATATGTGAGGTTTGGCGTCAGCAATAGTTATGTAAGGTTTGATATTAGCCGTAGTTATGTGAGGTTTTGGATTAGCCCAAGATATGTGAGGTTTGGCATTACCCTTAGGTATGTGAGGTCTGGGATTAGCCCAATATATGTGAGAATTGGCATCAGCCATAGTTATGTGAGGTTTGGGATTAGCCCAAGATATGTGAGGTTTTGGATTAGCCTTAGGTATGTGAGGTTTGGCATTGGTAGTAGATATGTAAGGTTTGGGATTAGCCCAAGATACGTGAGGTTTTGGATTAGCCTTAGGTATGTGAGGTTTGGCATTAGCATTAGGTATGTGAGGTTTGGGATTAGCCCAAGATATGTGAGGATTGGCATCAGCCATAGTTATGTGAGGTTTGGGATTAGCCCAAGATATGTGAGGTTTTGGATTAGCCCAATATATGTGAGGTTTGGCATTAGCCTTACGTATGTGAGGTTTGGGATTAGCCCAAGATATGTGAGGATTGGCGTCAGCCATAGTTATGTGAGGTTTGGCGTCAGCCATAGTTATGTAAGGTTTGATATTAGCCGTAGTTATGTGAGGTTTGGGATTAGCCCAAGATATGTGAGGTTTTGGATTAGCCCAAGATATGTGAGGTTTTGGACTAGCCCAAGATATGTGAGGTTTGGCATTAGCCTTAGGTATGTGAGGTTTGGGATTAGCCCAAGATATGTGAGGATTGGCGTCAGCCATAGTTATGTGAGGTTTGGCATTAGCCTTAGGTATGTGAGGTTTGGGATTAGCCCAAGATATGTGAGGATTGGCATCAGCCATAGTTATGTGAGGTCTGGGATTAGCCCAAGATATGTGAGGTTTGGCGTCAGCCATAGTTATGTAAGGTTTGATATTAGCCGTAGTTATGTGAGGTTTGGGATTAGCCCAAGATATGTGAGGTTTTGGATTAGCCCAAGATATGTGAGGTTTGGCGTCAGCCATAGTTATGTAAGGTTTGATATTAGCCGTAGTTATGTGAGGTTTGGGATTAGCCCAAGATATGTGAGGTTTTGGATTAGCCCAAGATATGTGAGGATTGGCGTCAGCCATAGTTATGTGAGGTTTGGCATTAGCCTTAGGTATGTGAGGTTTGGGATTAGCCCAAGATATGTGAGGTTTGGCGTCAGCCATAGTTATGTAAGGTTTGATATTAGCCGTAGTTATGTGAGGTTTGGGATTAGCCCAAGATATGTGAGGTTTTTGATTAGCCCATGATATGTGAGGTTTGGCATTAGCCTTAGGTATGTGAGGTTTGGGATTAGCCCAAGATATGTGAGGATTGGCGTCAGCCATAGTTATGTGAGGTTTGGCATTAGCCTTAGGTATGTGAGGTTTAGGATTAGCCCAAGATATGTGAGGTTTGGCATTAGCCTTAGGTATGTGAGGTTTTGGATTAGGCCAAGATATGTGAGGTTAGGTATTAGCCTTAGGTATGTGAGGTTAGGGATTAGCCCAAGATATGTGAGGTTTGGGATTAGCCCAAGATATGTGAGGTTTGACGTCAGCCATAGCTATGTAAGGTTGATATTAGCCGTAGTTATGTGAGGTTTGGGATTAGCCCAAGATATGTGAGGTTTTGGATTAGCCCAAGATATGTGAGGTTTGGCATTAGCCCAAGATATGTGAGGTTTTGGATTAGGCCAAGATATGTGAGGTTTGGTATTACCCTTAGGTATGTAAGGTTAGGGATTAGCCCAAGATATGTGAGGTTTGGGATTAGCCCAAGATATGTGAGGTTTGGCGTCAGCCATAGTTATGTGAGGTTTAGGATTAGCCCAAGATATGTGAGGTTTGGTATTAGCCTTAGGTATGTGAGGTTTGTGATTAGCCCAAGATATGTGAGGATTGGCATCAGCCATAGTTATGTGAGGTTTGGGATTAGCCCAAGATATGTGAGGTTTGGCGTCAGCCATAGTTATGTAAGGTTTGATATTAGCCTTAGGTATGTGAGGTTTGGGATTAGCCCAAGATATGTGAGGTTTTGGATTAGCCCAAGATATGTGAGGTTTGGCATTAGCCTTAGGTATGTGAGGTTTGTGATTAGCCCAAGATATGTGAGGTTTGGGATTAGCCCAAGATATGTGATGATTGGCATCAGCTATAGTTATGTGAGGTTTGGGATTAGCCCAAGATATGTGAGGTTTGGGATTAGCCCAAGATATGTGAGGTTTTGGATTAGCCCAAGATATGTGAGGTTTGGCATTAGCCTTAGGTATGTGAGGTTTGTGATTAGCCCAAGATATGTAAAGGATTGGCATCAGCCATAGTTATGTGAGGTTTGGGATTAGCCCAAGATATGTGAGGTTTTGGATTAGGCCAAGAAATGTGAGGTTAGGTATTAGCCTTAGGTATGTGAGGTTAGGGATTAGCCCAAGATATGTGAGGTTTGGGATTAGCCCAAGATATGTGAGGTTGGCGTCAGCCATAGTTATGTGAGGTTTGGGATTAGCCCAAGATATGTGAGGTTTGGGATTAGCCAAAGAAATGTGAGGTTTGGGATTAGCCCAAGATATGTGAGGTTTGGGATTAGCCCAAGATATGTGATGATTGGCATCAGCCATAGTTATGTGAGGTTTGGGATTAGCCCAAGATATGTGAGGTTTTGGATTAGGCCAAGATATGTGAGGATTGGCATCAGCCATAGTTATGTGAGGTTTGGGATTAGCCCAAGATATGTGAGGTTTGGCGTCAGCAATAGTTATGTAAGGTTTGATATTAGCCGTAGTTATGTGAGGTTTTGGATTAGCCCAAGATATGTGAGGTTTGGCATTACCCTTAGGTATGTGAGGTTTGGGATTAGCCCAATATATGTGAGAATTGGCATCAGCCATAGTTATGTGAGGTTTGGGATTAGCCCAAGATATGTGAGGTTTTGGATTAGCCTTAGGTATGTGAGGTTTGGCATTGGTAGTAGATATGTAAGGTTTGGGATTAGCCCAAGATACGTGAGGTTTTGGATTAGCCTTAGGTATGTGAGGTTTGGCATTAGCATTAGGTATGTGAGGTTTGGGATTAGCCCAAGATATGTGAGGATTGGCATCAGCCATAGTTATGTGAGGTTTGGGATTAGCCCAAGATATGTGAGGTTTTGGATTAGCCCAATATATGTGAGGTTTGGCATTAGCCTTACGTATGTGAGGTTTGGGATTAGCCCAAGATATGTGAGGATTGGCGTCAGCCATAGTTATGTGAGGTTTGGCATTAGCCTTAGGTATGTGAGGTTTGGGATTAGCCCAAGATATGTGAGGATTGGCATCAGCCATAGTTATGTGAGGTTTGGGATTAGCCCAAGATACGTGAGGTTTGGCGTCAGCCATAGTTATGTAAGGTTTGATATTAGCCGTAGTTATGTGAGGTTTGGGATTAGCCCAAGATATGTGAGGTTTTGGATTAGCCCAAGATATGTGAGGTTTTGGACTAGCCCAAGATATGTGAGGTTTGGCATTAGCCTTAGGTATGTGAGGTTTGGGATTAGCCCAAGATATGTGAGGATTGGCGTCAGCCATAGTTATGTGAGGTTTGGCATTAGCCTTAGGTATGTGAGGTTTGGGATTAGCCCAAGATATGTGAGGATTGGCATCAGCCATAGTTATGTGAGGTCTGGGATTAGCCCAAGATATGTGAGGTTTGGCGTCAGCCATAGTTATGTAAGGTTTGATATTAGCCGTAGTTATGTGAGGTTTGGGATTAGCCCAAGATATGTGAGGTTTTGGATTAGCCCAAGATATGTGAGGATTGGCGTCAGCCATAGTTATGTGAGGTTTGGCATTAGCCTTAGGTATGTGAGGTTTGGGATTAGCCCAAGATATGTGAGGTTTGGCGTCAGCCATAGTTATGTAAGGTTTGATATTAGCCGTAGTTATGTGAGGTTTGGGATTAGCCCAAGATATGTGAGGTTTTTGATTAGCCCATGATATGTGAGGTTTGGCATTAGCCTTAGGTATGTGAGGTTTGGGATTAGCCCAAGATATGTGAGGATTGGCGTCAGCCATAGTTATGTGAGGTTTGGCATTAGCCTTAGGTATGTGAGGTTTAGGATTAGCCCAAGATATGTGAGGTTTGGCATTAGCCTTAGGTATGTGAGGTTTTGGATTAGGCCAAGATATGTGAGGTTTGGTATTAGCCTTAGGTATGTGAGGTTAGGGATTAGCCCAAGATATGTGAGGTTTGGGATTAGCCCAAGATATGTGAGGTTTGACGTCAGCCATAGCTATGTAAGGTTGATATTAGCCGTAGTTATGTGAGGTTTGGGATTAGCCCAAGATATGTGAGGTTTTGGATTAGCCCAAGATATGTGAGGTCTGGCATTAGCCCAAGATATGTGAGGTTTTGGATTAGGCCAAGATATGTGAGGTTTGGTATTACCCTTAGGTATGTGAGGTTAGGGATTAGCCCAAGATATGTGAGGTTTGGGATTAGCCCAAGATATGTGAGGTTTGGCGTCAGCCATAGTTATGTGAGGTTTAGGATTAGCCCAAGATATGTGAGGTTTGGTATTAGCCTTAGGTATGTGAGGTTTGTGATTAGCCCAAGATATGTGAGGATTGGCATCAGCCATAGTTATGTGAGGTTTGGGATTAGCCCAAGATATGTGAGGTTTGGCGTCAGCCATAGTTATGTAAGGTTTGATATTAGCCTTAGGTATGTGAGGTTTGGGATTAGCCCAAGATATGTGAGGTTTGGGATTAGCCCAAGATATGTGAGGATTGGCATCAGCCATAGTTATGTGAGGTTTGGGATTAGCCCAAGATATGTGAGGTTTTGGATTAGCCCAAGATATGTGAGGTTTGGCATTAGCCATAGGTATGTGAGGTTTGTGATTAGCCCAAGATATGTGAGGTTTGGGATTAGCCCAAGATATGTGATGATTGGCATCAGCTATAGTTATGTGAGGTTTCGGATTAGCCCAAGATATGTGAGGTTTGGGATTAGCCCAAGATATGTGAGGTTTTGGATTAGCCCAAGATATGTGAGGTTTGGCATTAGCCTTAGGTATGTGAGGTTTGTGATTAGCCCAAGATATGTGAGGATTGGCATCAGCCATAGTTATGTGAGGTTTGGGATTAGCCCAAGATATGTGAGGTTTTGGATTAGGCCAAGATATGTGAGGTTAGGTATTAGCCTTAGGTATGTGAGGTTAGGGATTAGCCCAAGATATGTGAGGTTTGGGATTAGCCCAAGATATGTGAGGTTGGCGTCAGCCATAGTTATGTGAGGTTTGGGATTAGCCCAAGATATGTGAGGTTTGGGATTAGCCCAAGATATGTGATGATTGGCATCAGCCATAGTTATGTGAGGTTTGGGATTAGCCCAAGATATGTGAGGTTTTGGATTAGGCCAAGATATGTGAGGTTTGGTATTAGCCCAAGATATGTGAGGTTTTGGATTAGGCCAAGATATGTGAGGTTTGGTATTAGCCTTAGGTATGTGAGGTTAGGGATTAGCCCAAGATATGTGAGGTTTGGGATTAGCCCAAGATATGTGAGGTTTGGCGTCAGCCATAGCTATGTAAGGTTGACATTAGCCGTAGTTATGTGAGGTTTGGGATTAGCCCAAGATATGTGAGGTTTTGGATTAGCCCAAGATATGTGAGGTTTGGCATTAGCCTTAGGTATGTGAGGTTTATGATTAGCCCAAGATATGTGAGGATTGGCATCAGCCATAGTTATGTGAGGTTTGGGATTAGCCCAAGATATGTGAGGTTTTGGATAGGTCAAGATATGTGAGGTTTGGTATTAGCCCAAGATATGTGAGGTTTGGGATTAGCCCCAGATATGTGAGGTTTGGGATTAGCCCAAGATATGTGAGGTTTGGCGTCAGCCATAGCTATGTAAGGTTGACATTAGCCGTAGTTATGTGAGGTTTGGGATTAGCCCAAGATATGTGAGGTTTGGGATTAGCCCAAGATATGTGAGGTTTGGCGTCAGCCATAGCTATGTAAGGTTGACATTAGCCGTAGTTATGTGAGGTTTGGGATTAGCCCAAGATATGTGAGGTTTTGGATTAGCCTAAGATATGTGAGGTTTGGCATTAGCCTTAGGTATGTGAGGTTTGTGATTAGCCCAAGATATGTGAGGATTGGCATCAGCCATAGTTATGTGAGGTTGACATTAGCCGTAGTTATCTGAGGTTAGGGATTAGCCCAAGATATGTGAGGTTTGGGATTAGCCCAAGATATGTGAGGTTTGGCGTCAGCCATAGCTATGTAAGGTTGACATTAGCCGTAGTTATGTGAGGTTTGGGATTAGCCCAAGATATGTGAGGTTTTGGATTAGCCTAAGATATGTGAGGTTTGGCATTAGCCTTAGGTATGTGAGGTTTGTGATTAGCCCAAGATATGTGAGGATTGGCATCAGCCATAGTTATGTGAGGTTTGGCGTCAGCCATAGCTATGTAAGGTTGACAGTAGCCGTAGTTATGTGAGGTTTGGGATTAGCCCAAGATATGTGAGGTTTGGTATTAGCCTTAGGTATGTGAGGTTTGTGATTAGCCCAAGATATGTGAGGATTGGCATCAGCCATAGTTATGTGAGGTTTGGGATTAGCCCAAGATATGTGAGGTTTGGGATTAGCCCAAGTTATGTGAGGTTTGGGATTAGCCCAAGACATGTGAGGTTTGGCGTCAGCCATAGCTATGTAAGGTTGACATTAGCCGTAGTTATGTGAGGTTTGGCATTAGCCTTAGGTATGTGAGGTTTGGGATTAGCCCAAGATATGTGAGGATTGGCGTCAGCCATAGTTATGTGAGGTTTGGCATTAGCCTTAGGTATGTGAGGTTTTGGATTAGCCCAAGATATGTGAGGATTGGCATCAGCCATAGTTATGTGAGGTTTGGGATTAGCCCAAGATACGTGAGGTTTGGCGTCAGCCATAGTTATGTAAGGTTTGATATTAGCCGTAGTTATGTGAGGTTTGGGATTAGCCCAAGATATGTGAGGTTTTGGATTAGCCCAAGATATGTGAGGTTTTGGACTAGCCCAAGATATGTGAGGTTTGGCATTAGCCTTAGGTATGTGAGGTTTGGGATTAGCCCAAGATATGTGAGGATTGGCGTCAGCCATAGTTATGTGAGGTTTGGCATCAGCCTTAGGTATGTGAGGTTTGGGATTAGCCCAAGATATGTGAGGATTGGCATCAGCCATAGTTATGTGAGGTCTGGGATTAGCCCAAGATATGTGAGGTTTGGCGTCAGCCATAGTTATGTAAGGTTTGATATTAGCCGTAGTTATGTGAGGTTTGGGATTAGCCCAAGATATGTGAGGTTTTGGATTAGCCCAAGATATGTGAGGATTGGCGTCAGCCATAGTTATGTGAGGTTTGGCATTAGCCTTAGGTATGTGAGGTTTGGGATTAGCCCAAGATATGTGAGGTTTGGCGTCAGCCATAGTTATGTAAGGTTTGATATTAGCCGTAGTTATGTGAGGTTTGAGATTAGCCCAAGATATGTGAGGTTTTTGATTAGCCCATGATATGTGAGGTTTGGCATTAGCCTTAGGTATGTGAGTTTTGGGATTAGCCTAAGATATGTGAGGATTGGCGTCAGCCATAGTTATGTGAGGTTTGGCATTAGCCTTAGGTATGTGAGGTTTGGGATTAGCCCAAGATATGTGAGGTTTGGTATTAGCCTTAGGTATGTGAGGTTAGGGATTAGCCCAAGATATGTGAGGTTTGGGATTAGCCCAAGATATGTGAGGTTTGGCGTCAGCCATAGCTATGTAAGGTTGACATTAGCCGTAGTTATGTGAGGTTTGGGATTAGCCCAAGATATGTGAGGTTTGGGATTAGCCCAAGATATGTGAGGTTTGGCGTCAGCCATAGCTATGTAAGGTTGACATTAGCCTTAGTTATGTGAGGTTTGGGATTAGCCCAAGATATGTGAGGTTTGGCGTCAGCCATAGTTATGTAAGGTTTGATATTAGCCTTAGGTATGTGAGGTTTGGGATTAGCCCAAGATATGTGAGGTTTTGGATTAGCCCAAGATATGTGAGGTTTGGCATTAGCCTTAGGTATGTGAGGTTTGTGATTAGCCCAAGATATGTGAGGTTTGGGATTAGCCCAAGATATGTGATGATTGGCATCAGCTATAGTTATGTGAGGTTTGGGATTAGCCCAAGATATGTGAGGTTTGGGATTAGCCCAAGATATGTGAGGTTTTGGATTAGCCCAAGATATGTGAGGTTTGGCATTAGCCTTAGGTATGTGAGGTTTGTGATTAGCCCAAGATATGTAAAGGATTGGCATCAGCCATAGTTATGTGAGGTTTGGGATTAGCCCAAGATATGTGAGGTTTTGGATTAGGCCAAGATATGTGAGGTTAGGTATTAGCCTTAGGTATGTGAGGTTAGGGATTAGCCCAAGATATGTGAGGTTTGGGATTAGCCCAAGATATGTGAGGTTGGCGTCAGCCATAGTTATGTGAGGTTTGGGATTAGCCCAAGATATGTGAGGTTTGGGATTAGCCAAAGAAATGTGAGGTTTGGGATTAGCCCAAGATATGTGAGGTTTGGGATTAGCCCAAGATATGTGATGATTGGCATCAGCCATAGTTATGTGAGGTTTGGGATTAGCCCAAGATATGTGAGGTTTTGGATTAGGCCAAGATATGTGAGGATTGGCATCAGCCATAGTTATGTGAGGTTTGGGATTAGCCCAAGATATGTGAGGTTTGGCGTCAGCAATAGTTATGTAAGGTTTGATATTAGCCGTAGTTATGTGAGGTTTTGGATTAGCCCAAGATATGTGAGGTTTGGCATTACCCTTAGGTATGTGAGGTTTGGGATTAGCCCAATATATGTGAGAATTGGCATCAGCCATAGTTATATGAGGTTTGGGATTAGCCCAAGATATGTGAGGTTTTGGATTAGCCTTAGGTATGTGAGGTTTGGCATTGGTAGTAGATATGTAAGGTTTGGGATTAGCCCAAGATACGTGAGGTTTTGGATTAGCCTTAGGTATGTGAGGTTTGGCATTAGCATTAGGTATGTGAGGTTTGGGATTAGCCCAAGATATGTGAGGATTGGCATCAGCCATAGTTATGTGAGGTTTGGGATTAGCCCAAGATATGTGAGGTTTTGGATTAGCCCAATATATGTGAGGTTTGGCATTAGCCTTACGTATGTGAGGTTTGGGATTAGCCCAAGATATGTGAGGATTGGCGTCAGCCATAGTTATGTGAGGTTTGGCATTAGCCTTAGGTATGTGAGGTTTGGGATTAGCCCAAGATATGTGAGGATTGGCATCAGCCATAGTTATGTGAGGTTTGGGATTAGCCCAAGATACGTGAGGTTTGGCGTCAGCCATAGTTATGTAAGGTTTGATATTAGCCGTAGTTATGTGAGGTTTGGGATTAGCCCAAGATATGTGAGGTTTTGGATTAGCCCAAGATATGTGAGGTTTTGGACTAGCCCAAGATATGTGAGGTTTGGCATTAGCCTTAGGTATGTGAGGTTTGGGATTAGCCCAAGATATGTGAGGATTGGCGTCAGCCATAGTTATGTGAGGTTTGGCATTAGCCTTAGGTATGTGAGGTTTGGGATTAGCCCAAGATATGTGAGGTTTGGCGTCAGCCATAGTTATGTAAGGTTTGATATTAGCCGTAGTTATGTGAGGTTTGGGATTAGCCCAAGATATGTGAGGTTTTTGATTAGCCCATGATATGTGAGGTTTGGCATTAGCCTTAGGTATGTGAGGTTTGGGATTAGCCCAAGATATGTGAGGATTGGCGTCAGCCATAGTTATGTGAGGTTTGGCATTAGCCTTAGGTATGTGAGGTTTAGGATTAGCCCAAGATATGTGAGGTTTGGCATTAGCCTTAGGTATGTGAGGTTTTGGATTAGGCCAAGATATGTGAGGTTTGGTATTAGCCTTAGGTATGTGAGGTTAGGGATTAGCCCAAGATATGTGAGGTTTGGGATTAGCCCAAGATATGTGAGGTTTGACGTCAGCCATAGCTATGTAAGGTTGATATTAGCCGTAGTTATGTGAGGTTTGGGATTAGCCCAAGATATGTGAGGTTTTGGATTAGCCCAAGATATGTGAGGTCTGGCATTAGCCCAAGATATGTGAGGTTTTGGATTAGGCCAAGATATGTGAGGTTTGGTATTACCCTTAGGTATGTGAGGTTAGGGATTAGCCCAAGATATGTGAGGTTTGGGATTAGCCCAAGATATGTGAGGATTGGCATCAGCCATAGTTATGTGAGGTTTGGGATTAGCCCAAGATATGTGAGGTTTGGCGTCAGCCATAGTTATGTAAGGTTTGATATTAGCCTTAGGTATGTGAGGTTTGGGATTAGCCCAAGATATGTGAGGTTTGGGATTAGCCCAAGATATGTGAGGTTTTGGATTAGCCCAAGATATGTGAGGTCTGGCATTAGCCCAAGATATGTGAGGTTTTGGATTAGCCCAAGATATGTGAGGTTTGGTATTAGCCTTAGGTATGTGAGGTTTGTGATTAGCCCAAGATATGTGAGGATTGGCATCAGCCATAGTTATGTGAGGTTTGGGATTAGCCCAAGATATGTGAGGTTTGGCGTCAGCCATAGTTATGTAAGGTTTGATATTAGCCTTAGGTATGTGAGGTTTGGGATTAGCCCAAGATATGTGAGGTTTGGGATTAGCCCAAGATATGTGAGGATTGGCATCAGCCATAGTTATGTGAGGTTTGGGATTAGCCCAAGATATGTGAGGTTTTGGATTAGCCCAAGATATGTGAGGTTTGGCATTAGCCATAGGTATGTGAGGTTTGTGATTAGCCCAAGATATGTGAGGTTTGGGATTAGCCCAAGATATGTGATGATTGGCATCAGCTATAGTTATGTGAGGTTTCGGATTAGCCCAAGATATGTGAGGTTTGGGATTAGCCCAAGATATGTGAGGTTTTGGATTAGCCCAAGATATGTGAGGTTTGGCATTAGCCTTAGGTATGTGAGGTTTGTGATTAGCCCAAGATATGTGAGAATTGGCATCAGCCATAGTTATGTGAGGTTTGGGATTAGCCCAAGATATGTGAGGTTTTGGATTAGGCCAAGATATGTGAGGTTAGGTATTAGCCTTAGGTATGTGAGGTTAGGGATTAGCCCAAGATATGTGAGGTTTGGGATTAGCCCAAGATATGTGAGGTTGGCGTCAGCCATAGTTATGTGAGGTTTGGGATTAGCCCAAGATATGTGAGGTTTGGGATTAGCCCAAGATATGTGATGATTGGCATCAGCCATAGTTATGTGAGGTTTGGGATTAGCCCAAGATATGTGAGGTTTTGGATTAGGCCAAGATATGTGAGGTTTGGTATTAGCCCAAGATATGTGAGGTTTTGGATTAGGCCAAGATATGTGAGGTTTGGTATTAGCCTTAGGTATGTGAGGTTAGGGATTAGCCCAAGATATGTGAGGTTTGGGATTAGCCCAAGATATGTGAGGTTTGGCGTCAGCCATAGCTATGTAAGGTTGACATTAGCCGTAGTTATGTGAGGTTTGGGATTAGCCCAAGATATGTGAGGTTTTGGATTAGCCCAAGATATGTGAGGTTTGGCATTAGCCTTAGGTATGTGAGGTTTATGATTAGCCCAAGATATGTGAGGATTGGCATCAGCCATAGTTATGTGAGGTTTGGGATTAGCCCAAGATATGTGAGGTTTTGGATAGGTCAAGATATGTGAGGTTTGGTATTAGCCCAAGATATGTGAGGTTTGGGATTAGCCCCAGATATGTGAGGTTTGGGATTAGCCCAAGATATGTGAGGTTTGGCGTCAGCCATAGCTATGTAAGGTTGACATTAGCCGTAGTTATGTGAGGTTTGGGATTAGCCCAAGATATGTGAGGTTTTGGATTAGCCTAAGATATGTGAGGTTTGGCATTAGCCTTAGGTATGTGAGGTTTTTGATTAGCCCAAGATATGTGAGGATTGGCATCAGCCATAGTTACGTGAGGTTTGGCGTCAGCCATAGCTATGTAAGGTTGACATTAGCCGTAGTTATGTGAGGTTTGGGATTAGCCCAAGATATGTGAGGTTTGGGATTAGCCCAAGATATGTGAGGTTTGGCGTCAGCCATAGCTATGTAAGGTTGACATTAGCCGTAGTTATGTGAGGTTTGGGATTAGCCCAAGATATGTGAGGTTTTGGATTAGCCTAAGATATGTGAGGTTTGGCATTAGCCTTAGGTATGTGAGGTTTGTGATTAGCCCAAGATATGTGAGGATTGGCATTAGCCATAGTTATGTGAGGTTGACATTAGCCGTAGTTATCTGAGGTTAGGGATTAGCCCAAGATATGTGAGGTTTGGGATTAGCCCAAGATATGTGAGGTTTGGCGTCAGCCATAGCTATGTAAGGTTGACATTAGCCGTAGTTATGTGAGGTTTGGGATTAGCCCAAGATATGTGAGGTTTTGGATTAGCCTAAGATATGTGAGGTTTGGCATTAGCCTTAGGTATGTGAGGTTTGTGATTAGCCCAAGATATGTGAGGATTGGCATCAGCCATAGTTATGTGAGGTTTGGCGTCAGCCATAGCTATGTAAGGTTGACAGTAGCCGTAGTTATGTGAGGTTTGGGATTAGCCCAAGATATGTGAGGTTTGGTATTAGCCTTAGGTATGTGAGGTTTGTGATTAGCCCAAGATATGTGAGGATTGGCATCAGCCATAGTTATGTGAGGTTTGGGATTAGCCCAAGATATGTGAGGTTTGGGATTAGCCCAAGTTATGTGAGGTTTGGGATTAGCCCAAGACATGTGAGGTTTGGCGTCAGCCATAGCTATGTAAGGTTGACATTAGCCGTAGTTATGTGAGGTTTGGCATTAGCCTTAGGTATGTGAGGTTTGGGATTAGCCCAAGATATGTGAGGATTGGCGTCAGCCATAGTTATGTGAGGTTTGGCATTAGCCTTAGGTATGTGAGGTTTTGGATTAGCCCAAGATATGTGAGGATTGGCATCAGCCATAGTTATGTGAGGTTTGGGATTAGCCCAAGATACGTGAGGTTTGGCGTCAGCCATAGTTATGTAAGGTTTGATATTAGCCGTAGTTATGTGAGGTTTGGGATTAGCCCAAGATATGTGAGGTTTTGGATTAGCCCAAGATATGTGAGGATTGGCGTCAGCCATAGTTATGTGAGGTTTGGCATTAGCCTTAGGTATGTGAGGTTTGGGATTAGCCCAAGATATGTGAGGTTTGGCGTCAGCCATAGTTATGTAAGGTTTGATATTAGCCGTAGTTATGTGAGGTTTGAGATTAGCCCAAGATATGTGAGGTTTTTGATTAGCCCATGATATGTGAGGTTTGGCATTAGCCTTAGGTATGTGAGTTTTGGGATTAGCCTAAGATATGTGAGGATTGGCGTCAGCCATAGTTATGTGAGGTTTGGCATTAGCCTTAGGTATGTGAGGTTTGGGATTAGCCCAAGATATGTGAGGTTTGGTATTAGCCTTAGGTATGTGAGGTTAGGGATTAGCCCAAGATATGTGAGGTTTGGGATTAGCCCAAGATATGTGAGGTTTGGCGTCAGCCATAGCTATGTAAGGTTGATATTAGCCGTAGTTATGTGAGGTTTGGGATTAGCCCAAGATATGTGAGGTTTGGGATTAGCCCAAGATATGTGAGGTTTGGCGTCAGCCATAGCTATGTAAGGTTGACATTAGCCGTAGTTATGTGAGGTTTGGGATTAGCCCAAGATATGTGAGGTTTTGGATTAGCCCAAGATATGTGAGGTTTGGCATTAGCCTTAGGTATGTGAGGTTTATGATTAGCCCAAGATATGTGAGGATTGGCATCAGCCATAGTTATGTGAGGTTTGGGATTAGCCCAAGATATGTGAGGTTTTGGATTAGGTCAAGATATGTGAGGTTTGGTATTAGCCCAAGATATGTGAGGTTTGGGATTAGCCCCAGATATGAGAGGTTTGGGATTAGCCCAAGATATGTGAGGTTTGGCGTCAGCCATAGCTATGTAAGGTTGACATTAGCCGTAGTTATGTGAGGTTTGGGATTAGCCCAAGATATGTGAGGTTTTGGATTAGCCTAAGATATGTGAGGTTTGGCATTAGCCTTAGGTATGTGAGGTTTTTGATTAGCCCAAGATATGTGAGGATTGGCATCAGCCATAGTTACGTGAGGTTTGGCGTCAGCCATAGCTATGTAAGGTTGACATTAGCCGTAGTTATGTGAGGTTTGGGATTAGCCCAAGATATGTGAGGTTTGGGATTAGCCCAAGATATGTGAGGTTTGGCGTCAGCCATAGCTATGTAAGGTTGACATTAGCCGTAGTTATGTGAGGTTTGGGATTAGCCCAAGATATGTGAGGTTTTGGATTAGCCTAAGATATGTGAGGTTTGGCATTAGCCTTAGGTATGTGAGGTTTGTGATTAGCCCAAGATATGTGAGGATTGGCATCAGCCATAGTTATGTGAGGTTGACATTAGCCGTAGTTATGTGAGGTTAGGGATTAGCCCAAGATATGTGAGGTTTGGGATTAGCCCAAGATATGTGAGGTTTGGCGTCAGCCATAGCTATGTAAGGTTGACATTAGCCGTAGTTATGTGAGGTTTGGGATTAGCCCAAGATATGTGAGGTTTTGGATTAGCCTAAGATATGTGAGGTTTGGCATTAGCCTTAGGTATGTGAGGTTTGTGATTAGCCCAAGATATGTGAGGATTGGCATCAGCCATAGTTATGTGAGGTTTGGCGTCAGCCATAGCTATGTAAGGTTGACAGTAGCCGTAGTTATGTGAGGTTTGGGATTAGCCCAAGATATGTGAGGTTTGGTATTAGCCTTAGGTATGTGAGGTTTGTGATTAGCCCAAGATATGTGAGGATTGGCATCAGCCATAGTTATGTGAGCTTTGGGATTAGCCCAAGATATGTGATGTTTGGGATTAGCCCAAGTTATGTGAGGTTTGGGATTAGCCCAAGACATGTGAGGTTTGGCGTCAGCCATAGCTATGTAAGGTTGACATTAGCCGTAGTTATGTGAGGTTTGGCATTAGCCTTAGGTATGTGAGGTTTGGGATTAGCCCAAGATATGTGAGGATTGGCGTCAGCCATAGTTATGTGAGGTTTGGCATTAGCCTTAGGTATGTGAGGTTTGGGATTAGCCCAAGATATGCGAGGATTGGCATCAGCCATAGTTATGTGAGGTTTGGGATTAGCCCAAGATACGTGAGGTTTGGCGTCAGCCATAGTTATGTAAGGTTTGATATTAGCCGTAGTTATGTGAGGTTTGGGATTAGCCCAAGATATGTGAGGTTTTGGATTAGCCCAAGATATGTGAGGTTTTGGACTAGCCCAAGATATGTGAGGTTTGGCATTAGCCTTAGGTATGTGAGGTTTGGGATTAGCCCAAGATATGTGAGGATTGGCGTCAGCCATAGTTATGTGAGGTTTGGCATTAGCCTTAGGTATGTGAGGTTTGGGATTAGCCCAAGATATGTGAGGATTGGCATCAGCCATAGTTATGTGAGGTCTGGGATTAGCCCAAGACATGTGAGGTTTGGCGTCAGCCATAGTTATGTAAGGTTTGATATTAGCCGTAGTTATGTGAGGTTTGGGATTAGCCCAAGATATGTGAGGTTTTTGATTAGCCCATGATATGTGAGGTTTGGCATTAGCCTTAGGTATGTGAGTTTTGGGATTAGCCTAAGATATGTGAGGATTGGCGTCAGCCATAGTTATGTGAGGTTTGGCATTAGCCTTAGGTATGTGAGGTTTGGGATTAGCCCAAGATATGTGAGGTTTGGTATTAGCCTTAGGTATGTGAGGTTAGGGATTAGCCCAAGATATGTGAGGTTTGGGATTAGCCCAAGATATGTGAGGTTTGGCGTCAGCCATAGCTATGTAAGGTTGACATTAGCCGTAGTTATGTGAGGTTTGGGATTAGCCCAAGATATGTGAGGTTTTGGATTAGCCCAAGATATGTGAGGTTTGGCATTAGCCCAAGATATGTGAGGTTTTTGATTAGGCCAAGATATGTGAGGTTTGGTATTAGCCTTAGGTATGTGAGGTTAGGGATTAGCCCAAGATATGTGAGGTTTGGGATTAGCCCAAGATATGTGAGGTTTGGCGTCAGCCATAGTTATGTGAGGTTTGGGATTAGCCCAAGATATGTGAGGTTTGGTATTAGCCTTAGGTATGTGAGGTTTGTGATTAGCCCAAGATATGTGAGGATTGGCATCAGCCATAGTTATGTGAGGTTTGGGATTAGCCCAAGATATGTGAGGTTTGGCGTCAGCCATAGTTATGTAAGGTTTGATATTAGCCTTAGGTATGTGAGGTTTGGGATTTGCCCAAGATATGTGAGGTTTGGGATTAGCCCAAGATATGTGAGGATTGGCATCAGCCATAGTTATGTGAGGTTTGGGATTAGCCCAAGATATGTGAGGTTTTGGATTAGCCCAAGATATGTGAGGTTTGGCATTAGCCTTAGGTATGTGAGGTTTGTGATTAGCCCAAGATATGTGAGGTTTGGGATTAGCCCAAGATATGTGATGATTGGCATCAGCCATAGTTATGTGAGGTTTGGGATTAGCCCAAGATATGTGAGGTTTGGGATTAGCCCAAGATATGTGAGGATTGGCATCAGCCATAGTTATGTAAGGTTGACATTAGCCGTAGTTATGTGAGGTTTGGGATTAGCCCAAGATATGTGAGGTTTGGGATTAGCCCAAGATATGTGAGGTTTTGGATTAGCCCAAGATATGTGAGGTTTGGCATTAGCCTTAGGTATGTGAGGTTTGTGATTAGCCCAAGATATGTGAGGATTGGCGTCAGCCATAGTTATGTGAGGTTTGGCATTAGCCTTAGGTATGTGAGGTTTGGGATTAGCCCAAGATATGTGAGGTTTGGCGTCAGCCATAGTTATGTAAGGTTTGATATTAGCCGTAGTTATGTGAGGTTTGGGATTAGCCCAAGATATGTGAGGTTTTGGATTAGCCCAAGATATGTGAGGATTGGCGTCAGCCATAGTTATGTGAGGTTTGGCATTAGCCTTAGGTATGTGAGGTTTGGGATTAGCCCAAGATATGTGAGGTTTGGCGTCAGCCATAGTTATGTAAGGTTTGATATTAGCCGTAGTTATGTGAGGTTTGAGATTAGCCCAAGATATGTGAGGTTTTTGATTAGCCCATGATATGTGAGGTTTGGCATTAGCCTTAGGTATGTGAGTTTTGGGATTAGCCTAAGATATGTGAGGATTGGCGTCAGCCATAGTTATGTGAGGTTTGGCATTAGCCTTAGGTATGTGAGGTTTTGGATTAGCCCAAGATATGTGAGGTTTGGCATTAGCCCAAGATATGTGAGGTTTTGGATTAGGCCAAGATATGTGAGGTTTGGTATTAGCCTTAGGTATGTGAGGTTAGGGATTAGCCCAAGATATGTGAGGTTTGGGATTAGCCCAAGATATGTGAGGTTTGGCGTCAGCCATAGTTATGTGAGGTTTGGGATTAGCCCAAGATATGTGAGGTTTGGTATTAGCCTTAGGTATGTGAGGTTTGTGATTAGCCCAAGATATGTGAGGATTGGCATCAGCCATAGTTATGTGAGGTTTGGGATTAGCCCAAGATATGTGAGGTTTGGCGTCAGCCATAGTTATGTAAGGTTTGATATTAGCCTTAGGTATGTGAGGTTTGGGATTAGCCCAAGATATGTGAGGTTTGGGATTAGCCCAAGATATGTGAGGATTGGCACCAGCCATAGTTATGTGAGGTTTGGGATTAGCCCAAGATATGTGAGGTTTTGGATTAGCCCAAGATATGTGAGGTTTGGCATTAGCCTTAGGTATGTGAGGTTTGTGATTAGCCCAAGATATGTGAGGTTTGGGATTAGCCCAAGATATGTGATGATTGGCATCAGCCATAGTTATGTGAGGTTTGGGATTAGCCCAAGATATGTGAGGTTTGGGATTAGCCCAAGATATGTGAGGATTGGCATCAGCCATAGTTATGTAAGGTTGACATTAGCCGTAGTTATGTGAGGTTTGGGATTAGCCCAAGATATGTGAGGTTTGGGATTAGCCCAAGATATGTGAGGTTTTGGATTAGCCCAAGATATGTGAGGTTTGGCATTAGCCTTAGGTATGTGAGGTTTGTGATTAGCCCAAGATATGTGAGGATTGGCATCAGCCATAGTTATGTGAGGTTTGGGATTAGCCCAAGATATGTGAGGTTTTGGATTAGGCCAAGATATGTGAGGTTAGGTATTAGCCTTAGGTATGTGAGGTTAGGGATTAGCCCAAGATATGTCAGGTTTGGGATTAGCCCAAGATATGTGAGGTTGGCGTCAGACATAGTTATGTGAGGTTTGGGATTAGCCCAAGATATGTGAGGTTTGGGATTAGCCCAAGATATGTGAGGTTTGGGATTAGCCCAAGATATGTGAGGTTTGGGATTAGCCCACGATATGTGATGATTGGCATCAGCCATAGTTATGTGAGGTTTGGGATTAGCCCAAGATATGTGAGGTTTTGGATTAGGCCAAGATATGTGAGGTTTGGTATTAGCCCAAGATATGTGAGGTTTTGGATTAGGCCAAGATATGTGAGGTTTGGTATTAGCCTTAGGTATGTGAGGTTAGGGATTAGCCCAAGATATGTGAGGTTTGGGATTAGCCCAAGATATGTGAGGTTTGGCGTCAGCCATAGCTATGTAAGGTTGACATTAGCCGTAGTTATGTGAGGTTTGGGATTAGCCCAAGATATGTGAGGTTTTGGATTAGCCCAAGGTATGTGAGGTTTGGCATTAGCCTTAGGTATGTGAGGTTTGTGATTAGCCCAAGATATGTGAGGATTGGCATCAGCCATAGTTATGTGAGGTTTGGGATTAGCCCAAGATATGTGAGGTTTTGGATTAGGTCAAGATATGTGAGGTTTGGTATTAGCCCAAGATATGTGAGGTTTGGGATTAGCCCAAGATATGTGAGGATTGGCATCAGCCATAGTTATGTAAGGTTGACATTAGCCGTAGTTATGTGAGGTTTGGGATTAGCCCAAGATATGTGAGGTTTGGGATTAGCCCAAGATATGTGAGGTTTTGGATTAGCCCAAGATATGTGAGGTTTGGCATTAGCCTTAGGTATGTGAGGTTTGTGATTAGCCCAAGATATGTGAGGATTGGCGTCAGCCATAGTTATGTGAGGTTTGGCATTAGCCTTAGGTATGTGAGGTTTGGGATTAGCCCAAGATATGTGAGGTTTGGCGTCAGCCATAGTTATGTAAGGTTTGATATTAGCCGTAGTTATGTGAGGTTTGGGATTAGCCCAAGATATGTGAGGTTTTGGATTAGCCCAAGATATGTGAGGATTGGCGTCAGCCATAGTTATGTGAGGTTTGGCATTAGCCTTAGGTATGTGAGGTTTGGGATTAGCCCAAGATATGTGAGCTTTGGCGTCAGCCATAGTTATGTAAGGTTTGATATTAGCCGTAGTTATGTGAGGTTTGAGATTAGCCCAAGATATGTGAGGTTTTTGATTAGCCCATGATATGTGAGGTTTGGGATTAGCCCAAGATATGTGAGGTTTTGGATTAGCCCAAGATATGTGAGGTCTGGCATTAGCCCAAGATATGTGAGGTTTTGGATTAGGCCAAGATATGTGAGGTTTGGTATTACCCTTAGGTATGTGAGGTTAGGGATTAGCCCAAGATATGTGAGGTTTGGGATTAGCCCAAGATATGTGAGGATTGGCATCAGCCATAGTTATGTGAGGTTTGGGATTAGCCCAAGATATGTGAGGTTTGGCGTCAGCCATAGTTATGTAAGGTTTGATATTAGCCTTAGGTATGTGAGGTTTGGGATTAGCCCAAGATATGTGAGGTTTGGGATTAGCCCAAGATATGTGAGGTTTTGGATTAGCCCAAGATATGTGAGGTCTGGCATTAGCCCAAGATATGTGAGGTTTTGGATTAGCCCAAGATATGTGAGGTTTGGTATTAGCCTTAGGTATGTGAGGTTTGTGATTAGCCCAAGATATGTGAGGATTGGCATCAGCCATAGTTATGTGAGGTTTGGGATTAGCCCAAGATATGTGAGGTTTGGCGTCAGCCATAGTTATGTAAGGTTTGATATTAGCCTTAGGTATGTGAGGTTTGGGATTAGCCCAAGATATGTGAGGTTTGGGATTAGCCCAAGATATGTGAGGATTGGCATCAGCCATAGTTATGTGAGGTTTGGGATTAGCCCAAGATATGTGAGGTTTTGGATTAGCCCAAGATATGTGAGGTTTGGCATTAGCCATAGGTATGTGAGGTTTGTGATTAGCCCAAGATATGTGAGGTTTGGGATTAGCCCAAGATATGTGATGATTGGCATCAGCTATAGTTATGTGAGGTTTCGGATTAGCCCAAGATATGTGAGGTTTGGGATTAGCCCAAGATATGTGAGGTTTTGGATTAGCCCAAGATATGTGAGGTTTGGCATTAGCCTTAGGTATGTGAGGTTTGTGATTAGCCCAAGATATGTGAGGATTGGCATCAGCCATAGTTATGTGAGGTTTGGGATTAGCCCAAGATATGTGAGGTTTTGGATTAGGCCAAGATATGTGAGGTTAGGTATTAGCCTTAGGTATGTGAGGTTAGGGATTAGCCCAAGATATGTGAGGTTTGGGATTAGCCCAAGATATGTGAGGTTGGCGTCAGCCATAGTTATGTGAGGTTTGGGATTAGCCCAAGATATGTGAGGTTTGGGATTAGCCCAAGATATGTGATGATTGGCATCAGCCATAGTTATGTGAGGTTTGGGATTAGCCCAAGATATGTGAGGTTTTGGATTAGGCCAAGATATGTGAGGTTTGGTATTAGCCCAAGATATGTGAGGTTTTGGATTAGGCCAAGATATGTGAGGTTTGGTATTAGCCTTAGGTATGTGAGGTTAGGGATTAGCCCAAGATATGTGAGGTTTGGGATTAGCCCAAGATATGTGAGGTTTGGCGTCAGCCATAGCTATGTAAGGTTGACATTAGCCGTAGTTATGTGAGGTTTGGGATTAGCCCAAGATATGTGAGGTTTTGGATTAGCCCAAGATATGTGAGGTTTGGCATTAGCCTTAGGTATGTGAGGTTTATGATTAGCCCAAGATATGTGAGGATTGGCATCAGCCATAGTTATGTGAGGTTTGGGATTAGCCCAAGATATGTGAGGTTTTGGATAGGTCAAGATATGTGAGGTTTGGTATTAGCCCAAGATATGTGAGGTTTGGGATTAGCCCCAGATATGTGAGGTTTGGGATTAGCCCAAGATATGTGAGGTTTGGCGTCAGCCATAGCTATGTAAGGTTGACATTAGCCGTAGTTATGTGAGGTTTGGGATTAGCCCAAGATATGTGAGGTTTTGGATTAGCCTAAGATATGTGAGGTTTGGCATTAGCCTTAGGTATGTGAGGTTTTTGATTAGCCCAAGATATGTGAGGATTGGCATCAGCCATAGTTACGTGAGGTTTGGCGTCAGCCATAGCTATGTAAGGTTGACATTAGCCGTAGTTATGTGAGGTTTGGGATTAGCCCAAGATATGTGAGGTTTGGGATTAGCCCAAGATATGTGAGGTTTGGCGTCAGCCATAGCTATGTAAGGTTGACATTAGCCGTAGTTATGTGAGGTTTGGGATTAGCCCAAGATATGTGAGGTTTTGGATTAGCCTAAGATATGTGAGGTTTGGCATTAGCCTTAGGTATGTGAGGTTTGTGATTAGCCCAAGATATGTGAGGATTGGCATCAGCCATAGTTATGTGAGGTTGACATTAGCCGTAGTTATCTGAGGTTAGGGATTAGCCCAAGATATGTGAGGTTTGGGATTAGCCCAAGATATGTGAGGTTTGGCGTCAGCCATAGCTATGTAAGGTTGACATTAGCCGTAGTTATGTGAGGTTTGGGATTAGCCCAAGATATGTGAGGTTTTGGATTAGCCTAAGATATGTGAGGTTTGGCATTAGCCTTAGGTATGTGAGGTTTGTGATTAGCCCAAGATATGTGAGGATTGGCATCAGCCATAGTTATGTGAGGTTTGGCGTCAGCCATAGCTATGTAAGGTTGACAGTAGCCGTAGTTATGTGAGGTTTGGGATTAGCCCAAGATATGTGAGGTTTGGTATTAGCCTTAGGTATGTGAGGTTTGTGATTAGCCCAAGATATGTGAGGATTGGCATCAGCCATAGTTATGTGAGGTTTGGGATTAGCCCAAGATATGTGAGGTTTGGGATTAGCCCAAGTTATGTGAGGTTTGGGATTAGCCCAAGACATGTGAGGTTTGGCGTCAGCCATAGCTATGTAAGGTTGACATTAGCCGTAGTTATGTGAGGTTTGGCATTAGCCTTAGGTATGTGAGGTTTGGGATTAGCCCAAGATATGTGAGGATTGGCGTCAGCCATAGTTATGTGAGGTTTGGCATTAGCCTTAGGTATGTGAGGTTTTGGATTAGCCCAAGATATGTGAGGATTGGCATCAGCCATAGTTATGTGAGGTTTGGGATTAGCCCAAGATACGTGAGGTTTGGCGTCAGCCATAGTTATGTAAGGTTTGATATTAGCCGTAGTTATGTGAGGTTTGGGATTAGCCCAAGATATGTGAGGTTTTGGATTAGCCCAAGATATGTGAGGATTGGCGTCAGCCATAGTTATGTGAGGTTTGGCATTAGCCTTAGGTATGTGAGGTTTGGGATTAGCCCAAGATATGTGAGGTTTGGCGTCAGTCATAGTTATGTAAGGTTTGATATTAGCCGTAGTTATGTGAGGTTTGAGATTAGCCCAAGATATGTGAGGTTTTTGATTAGCCCATGATATGTGAGGTTTGGCATTAGCCTTAGGTATGTGAGTTTTGGGATTAGCCTAAGATATGTGAGGATTGGCGTCAGCCATAGTTATGTGAGGTTTGGCATTAGCCTTAGGTATGTGAGGTTTGGGATTAGCCCAAGATATGTGAGGTTTGGTATTAGCCTTAGGTATGTGAGGTTAGGGATTAGCCCAAGATATGTGAGGTTTGGGATTAGCCCAAGATATGTGAGGTTTGGCGTCAGCCATAGCTATGTAAGGTTGATATTAGCCGTAGTTATGTGAGGTTTGGGATTAGCCCAAGATATGTGAGGTTTGGGATTAGCCCAAGATATGTGAGGTTTGGCGTCAGCCATAGCTATGTAAGGTTGACATTAGCCGTAGTTATGTGAGGTTTGGGATTAGCCCAAGATATGTGAGGTTTTGGATTAGCCCAAGATATGTGAGGTTTGGCATTAGCCTTAGGTATGTGAGGTTTATGATTAGCCCAAGATATGTGAGGATTGGCATCAGCCATAGTTATGTGAGGTTTGGGATTAGCCCAAGATATGTGAGGTTTTGGATTAGGTCAAGATATGTGAGGTTTGGTATTAGCCCAAGATATGTGAGGTTTGGGATTAGCCCCAGATATGTGAGGTTTGGGATTAGCCCAAGATATGTGAGGTTTGGCGTCAGCCATAGCTATGTAAGGTTGACATTAGCCGTAGTTATGTGAGGTTTGGGATTAGCCCAAGATATGTGAGGTTTTGGATTAGCCTAAGATATGTGAGGTTTGGCATTAGCCTTAGGTATGTGAGGTTTTTGATTAGCCCAAGATATGTGAGGATTGGCATCAGCCATAGTTACGTAAGGTTTGGCGTCAGCCATAGCTATGTAAGGTTGACATTAGCCGTAGTTATGTGAGGTTTGGGATTAGCCCAAGATATGTGAGGTTTGGGATTAGCCCAAGATATGTGAGGTTTGGCGTCAGCCATAGCTATGTAAGGTTGACATTAGCCGTAGTTATGTGAGGTTTGGGATTAGCCCAAGATATGTGAGGTTTTGGATTAGCCTAAGATATGTGAGGTTTGGCATTAGCCTTAGGTATGTGAGGTTTGTGATTAGCCCAAGATATGTGAGGATTGGCATCAGCCATAGTTATGTGAGGTTGACATTAGCCGTAGTTATGTGAGGTTAGGGATTAGCCCAAGATATGTGAGGTTTGGGATTAGCCCAAGATATGTGAGGTTTGGCGTCAGCCATAGCTATGTAAGGTTGACATTAGCCGTAGTTATGTGAGGTTTGGGATTAGCCCAAGATATGTGAGGTTTTGGATTAGCCTAAGATATGTGAGGTTTGGCATTAGCCTTAGGTATGTGAGGTTTGTGATTAGCCCAAGATATGTGAGGATTGGCATCAGCCATAGTTATGTGAGGTTTGGCGTCAGCCATAGCTATGTAAGGTTGACAGTAGCCGTAGTTATGTGAGGTTTGGGATTAGCCCAAGATATGTGAGGTTTGGTATTAGCCTTAGGTATGTGAGGTTTGTGATTAGCCCAAGATATGTGAGGATTGGCATCAGCCATAGTTATGTGAGCTTTGGGATTAGCCCAAGATATGTGATGTTTGGGATTAGCCCAAGTTATGTGAGGTTTGGGATTAGCCCAAGACATGTGAGGTTTGGCGTCAGCCATAGCTATGTAAGGTTGACATTAGCCGTAGTTATGTGAGGTTTGGCATTAGCCTTAGGTATGTGAGGTTTGGGATTAGCCCAAGATATGTGAGGATTGGCGTCAGCCATAGTTATGTGAGGTTTGGCATTAGCCTTAGGTATGTGAGGTTTGGGATTAGCCCAAGATATGTGAGGATTGGCATCAGCCATAGTTATGTGAGGTTTGGGATTAGCCCAAGATACGTGAGGTTTGGCGTCAGCCATAGTTATGTAAGGTTTGATATTAGCCGTAGTTATGTGAGGTTTGGGATTAGCCCAAGATATGTGAGGTTTTGGATTAGCCCAAGATATGTGAGGTTTTGGACTAGCCCAAGATATGTGAGGTTTGGCATTAGCCTTAGGTATGTGAGGTTTGGGATTAGCCCAAGATATGTGAGGATTGGCGTCAGCCATAGTTATGTGAGGTTTGGCATTAGCCTTAGGTATGTGAGGTTTGGGATTAGCCCAAGATATGTGAGGATTGGCATCAGCCATAGTTATGTGAGGTCTGGGATTAGCCCAAGACATGTGAGGTTTGGCGTCAGCCATAGTTATGTAAGGTTTGATATTAGCCGTAGTTATGTGAGGTTTGGGATTAGCCCAAGATATGTGAGGTTTTTGATTAGCCCATGATATGTGAGGTTTGGCATTAGCCTTAGGTATGTGAGTTTTGGGATTAGCCTAAGATATGTGAGGATTGGCGTCAGCCATAGTTATGTGAGGTTTGGCATTAGCCTTAGGTATGTGAGGTTTGGGATTAGCCCAAGATATGTGAGGTTTGGTATTAGCCTTAGGTATGTGAGGTTAGGGATTAGCCCAAGATATGTGAGGTTTGGGATTAGCCCAAGATATGTGAGGTTTGGCGTCAGCCATAGCTATGTAAGGTTGACATTAGCCGTAGTTATGTGAGGTTTGGGATTAGCCCAAGATATGTGAGGTTTTGGATTAGCCCAAGATATGTGAGGTTTGGCATTAGCCCAAGATATGTGAGGTTTTTGATTAGGCCAAGATATGTGAGGTTTGGTATTAGCCTTAGGTATGTGAGGTTAGGGATTAGCCCAAGATATGTGAGGTTTGGGATTAGCCCAAGATATGTGAGGTTTGGCGTCAGCCATAGTTATGTGAGGTTTGGGATTAGCCCAAGATATGTGAGGTTTGGTATTAGCCTTAGGTATGTGAGGTTTGTGATTAGCCCAAGATATGTGAGGATTGGCATCAGCCATAGTTATGTGAGGTTTGGGATTAGCCCAAGATATGTGAGGTTTGGCGTCAGCCATAGTTATGTAAGGTTTGATATTAGCCTTAGGTATGTGAGGTTTGGGATTTGCCCAAGATATGTGAGGTTTGGGATTAGCCCAAGATATGTGAGGATTGGCATCAGCCATAGTTATGTGAGGTTTGGGATTAGCCCAAGATATGTGAGGTTTTGGATTAGCCCAAGATATGTGAGGTTTGGCATTAGCCTTAGGTATGTGAGGTTTGTGATTAGCCCAAGATATGTGAGGTTTGGGATTAGCCCAAGATATGTGATGATTGGCATCAGCCATAGTTATGTGAGGTTTGGGATTAGCCCAAGATATGTGAGGTTTGGGATTAGCCCAAGATATGTGAGGATTGGCATCAGCCATAGTTATGTAAGGTTGACATTAGCCGTAGTTATGTGAGGTTTGGGATTAGCCCAAGATATGTGAGGTTTGGGATTAGCCCAAGATATGTGAGGTTTTGGATTAGCCCAAGATATGTGAGGTTTGGCATTAGCCTTAGGTATGTGAGGTTTGTGATTAGCCCAAGATATGTGAGGATTGGCGTCAGCCATAGTTATGTGAGGTTTGGCATTAGCCTTAGGTATGTGAGGTTTGGGATTAGCCCAAGATATGTGAGGTTTGGCGTCAGCCATAGTTATGTAAGGTTTGATATTAGCCGTAGTTATGTGAGGTTTGGGATTAGCCCAAGATATGTGAGGTTTTGGATTAGCCCAAGATATGTGAGGATTGGCGTCAGCCATAGTTATGTGAGGTTTGGCATTAGCCTTAGGTATGTGAGGTTTGGGATTAGCCCAAGATATGTGAGGTTTGGCGTCAGCCATAGTTATGTAAGGTTTGATATTAGCCGTAGTTATGTGAGGTTTGAGATTAGCCCAAGATATGTGAGGTTTTTGATTAGCCCATGATATGTGAGGTTTGGCATTAGCCTTAGGTATGTGAGTTTTGGGATTAGCCTAAGATATGTGAGGATTGGCGTCAGCCATAGTTATGTGAGGTTTGGCATTAGCCTTAGGTATGTGAGGTTTTGGATTAGCCCAAGATATGTGAGGTTTGGCATTAGCCCAAGATATGTGAGGTTTTGGATTAGGCCAAGATATGTGAGGTTTGGTATTAGCCTTAGGTATGTGAGGTTAGGGATTAGCCCAAGATATGTGAGGTTTGGGATTAGCCCAAGATATGTGAGGTTTGGCGTCAGCCATAGTTATGTGAGGTTTGGGATTAGCCCAAGATATGTGAGGTTTGGTATTAGCCTTAGGTATGTGAGGTTTGTGATTAGCCCAAGATATGTGAGGATTGGCATCAGCCATAGTTATGTGAGGTTTGGGATTAGCCCAAGATATGTGAGGTTTGGCGTCAGCCATAGTTATGTAAGGTTTGATATTAGCCTTAGGTATGTGAGGTTTGGGATTAGCCCAAGATATGTGAGGTTTGGGATTAGCCCAAGATATGTGAGGATTGGCACCAGCCATAGTTATGTGAGGTTTGGGATTAGCCCAAGATATGTGAGGTTTTGGATTAGCCCAAGATATGTGAGGTTTGGCATTAGCCTTAGGTATGTGAGGTTTGTGATTAGCCCAAGATATGTGAGGTTTGGGATTAGCCCAAGATATGTGATGATTGGCATCAGCCATAGTTATGTGAGGTTTGGGATTAGCCCAAGATATGTGAGGTTTGGGATTAGCCCAAGATATGTGAGGATTGGCATCAGCCATAGTTATGTAAGGTTGACATTAGCCGTAGTTATGTGAGGTTTGGGATTAGCCCAAGATATGTGAGGTTTGGGATTAGCCCAAGATATGTGAGGTTTTGGATTAGCCCAAGATATGTGAGGTTTGGCATTAGCCTTAGGTATGTGAGGTTTGTGATTAGCCCAAGATATGTGAGGATTGGCATCAGCCATAGTTATGTGAGGTTTGGGATTAGCCCAAGATATGTGAGGTTTTGGATTAGGCCAAGATATGTGAGGTTAGGTATTAGCCTTAGGTATGTGAGGTTAGGGATTAGCCCAAGATATGTCAGGTTTGGGATTAGCCCAAGATATGTGAGGTTGGCGTCAGACATAGTTATGTGAGGTTTGGGATTAGCCCAAGATATGTGAGGTTTGGGATTAGCCCAAGATATGTGAGGTTTGGGATTAGCCCAAGATATGTGAGGTTTGGGATTAGCCCACGATATGTGATGATTGGCATCAGCCATAGTTATGTGAGGTTTGGGATTAGCCCAAGATATGTGAGGTTTTGGATTAGGCCAAGATATGTGAGGTTTGGTATTAGCCCAAGATATGTGAGGTTTTGGATTAGGCCAAGATATGTGAGGTTTGGTATTAGCCTTAGGTATGTGAGGTTAGGGATTAGCCCAAGATATGTGAGGTTTGGGATTAGCCCAAGATATGTGAGGTTTGGCGTCAGCCATAGCTATGTAAGGTTGACATTAGCCGTAGTTATGTGAGGTTTGGGATTAGCCCAAGATATGTGAGGTTTTGGATTAGCCCAAGGTATGTGAGGTTTGGCATTAGCCTTAGGTATGTGAGGTTTGTGATTAGCCCAAGATATGTGAGGATTGGCATCAGCCATAGTTATGTGAGGTTTGGGATTAGCCCAAGATATGTGAGGTTTTGGATTAGGTCAAGATATGTGAGGTTTGGTATTAGCCCAAGATATGTGAGGTTTGGGATTAGCCCAAGATATGTGAGGATTGGCATCAGCCATAGTTATGTAAGGTTGACATTAGCCGTAGTTATGTGAGGTTTGGGATTAGCCCAAGATATGTGAGGTTTGGGATTAGCCCAAGATATGTGAGGTTTTGGATTAGCCCAAGATATGTGAGGTTTGGCATTAGCCTTAGGTATGTGAGGTTTGTGATTAGCCCAAGATATGTGAGGATTGGCGTCAGCCATAGTTATGTGAGGTTTGGCATTAGCCTTAGGTATGTGAGGTTTGGGATTAGCCCAAGATATGTGAGGTTTGGCGTCAGCCATAGTTATGTAAGGTTTGATATTAGCCGTAGTTATGTGAGGTTTGGGATTAGCCCAAGATATGTGAGGTTTTGGATTAGCCCAAGATATGTGAGGATTGGCGTCAGCCATAGTTATGTGAGGTTTGGCATTAGCCTTAGGTATGTGAGGTTTGGGATTAGCCCAAGATATGTGAGGTTTGGCGTCAGCCATAGTTATGTAAGGTTTGATATTAGCCGTAGTTATGTGAGGTTTGAGATTAGCCCAAGATATGTGAGGTTTTTGATTAGCCCATGATATGTGAGGTTTGGCATTAGCCTTAGGTATGTGAGTTTTGGGATTAGCCTAAGATATGTGAGGATTGGCGTCAGCCATAGTTATGTGAGGTTTGGCATTAGCCTTAGGTATGTGAGGTTTTGGATTAGCCCAAGATATGTGAGGTTTGGCATTAGCCCAAGATATGTGAGGTTTTGGATTAGGCCAAGATATGTGAGGTTTGGTATTAGCCTTAGGTATGTGAGGTTAGGGATTAGCCCAAGATATGTGAGGTTTGGGATTAGCCCAAGATATGTGAGGTTTGGCGTCAGCCATAGTTATGTGAGGTTTGGGATTAGCCCAAGATATGTGAGGTTTGGTATTAGCCTTAGGTATGTGAGGTTTGTGATTAGCCCAAGATATGTGAGGATTGGCATCAGCCATAGTTATGTGAGGTTTGGGATTAGCCCAAGATATGTGAGGTTTGGCGTCAGCCATAGTTATGTAAGGTTTGATATTAGCCTTAGGTATGTGAGGTTTGGGATTAGCCCAAGATATGTGAGGTTTGGGATTAGCCCAAGATATGTGAGGATTGGCACCAGCCATAGTTATGTGAGGTTTGGGATTAGCCCAAGATATGTGAGGTTTGGGATTAGCCCAAGATATGTGAGGTTTTGGATTAGCCCAAGATATGTGAGGTTTGGCATTAGCCTTAGGTATGTGAGGTTTGTGATTAGCCCAAGATATGTGAGGTTTGGGATTAGCCCAAGATATGTGATGATTGGCATCAGCCATAGTTATGTGAGGTTTGGGATTAGCCCAAGATATGTGAGGTTTGGGATTAGCCCAAGATATGTGAGGATTGGCATCAGCCATAGTTATGTAAGGTTGACATTAGCCGTAGTTATGTGAGGTTTGGGATTAGCCCAAGATATGTGAGGTTTGGGATTAGCCCAAGATATGTGAGGTTTTGGATTAGCCCAAGATATGTGAGGTTTGGCATTAGCCTTAGGTATGTGAGGTTTGTGATTAGCCCAAGATATGTGAGGATTGGCATCAGCCATAGTTATGTGAGGTTTGGGATTAGCCCAAGATATGTGAGGTTTTGGATTAGGCCAAGATATGTGAGGTTAGGTATTAGCCTTAGGTATGTGAGGTTAGGGATTAGCCCAAGATATGTCAGGTTTGGGATTAGCCCAAGATATGTGAGGTTGGCGTCAGACATAGTTATGTGAGGTTTGGGATTAGCCCAAGATATGTGAGGTTTGGGATTAGCCCAAGATATGTGAGGTTTGGGATTAGCCCAAGATATGTGAGGTTTGGGATTAGCCCAAGATATGTGAGGTTTGGGATTAGCCCAAGATATGTGATGATTGGCATCAGCCATAGTTATGTGAGGTTTGGGATTAGCCCAAGATATGTGAGGTTTTGGATTAGGCCAAGATATGTGAGGTTTGGTATTAGCCCAAGATATGTGAGGTTTTGGATTAGGCCAAGATATGTGAGGTTTGGTATTAGCCTTAGGTATGTGAGGTTAGGGATTAGCCCAAGATATGTGAGGTTTGGGATTAGCCCAAGATATGTGAGGTTTGGCGTCAGCCATAGCTATGTAAGGTTGACATTAGCCGTAGTTATGTGAGGTTTGGGATTAGCCCAAGATATGTGAGGTTTTGGATTAGCCCAAGGTATGTGAGGTTTGGCATTAGCCTTAGGTATGTGAGGTTTGTGATTAGCCCAAGATATGTGAGGATTGGCATCAGCCATAGTTATGTGAGGTTTGGGATTAGCCCAGGATATGTGAGGTTTTGGATTAGGTCAAGATATGTGAGGTTTGGTATTAGCCCAAGATATGTGAGGTTTGGGATTAGCCCAAGATATGTGAGGTTTGGCGTCAGCCATAGCTATGTAAGGTTGACATTAGCCGTAGTTATGTGAGGTTTGGGATTAGCCCAAGATATGTGAGGTTTTGGATTAGCCTAAGATATGTGAGGTTTGGCATTAGCCTTAGGTATGTGAGGTTTGTGATTAGCCCAAGATATGTGAGGATTGGCATCAGCCATAGTTATGTGAGGTTTGGCGTCAGCCATAGCTATGTAAGGTTGACATTAGCCGTAGTTATGTGAGGTTTGGGATTAGCCCAAGATATGTGAGGTTTGGGATTAGCCCAAGATATGTGAGGTTTGGCGTCAGCCATAGCTATGTAAGGTTGACATTAGCCGTAGTTATGTGAGGTTTGGGATTAGCCCAAGATATGTGAGGTTTTGGATTAGCCTAAGATATGTGAGGTTTGGCATTAGCCTTAGGTATGTGAGGTTTGTGATTAGCCCAAGATATGTGAGGATTGGCATCAGCCATAGTTATGTGAGGTTGACATTAGCCGTAGTTATGTGAGGTTAGGGATTAGCCCAAGATATGTGAGGTTTGGGATTAGCCCAAGATATGTGAGGTTTGGCGTCAGCCATAGCTATGTAAGGTTGACATTAGCCGTAGTTATGTGAGGTTTGGGATTAGCCCAAGATATGTGAGGTTTTGGATTAGCCTAAGATATGTGAGGTTTGGCATTAGCCTTAGGTATGTGAGGTTTGTGATTAGCCCAAGATATGTGAGGATTGGCATCAGCCATAGTTATGTGAGGTTTGGCGTCAGCCATAGCTATGTAAGGTTGACATTAGCCGTAGTTATGTGAGGTTTGGGATTAGCCCAAGATATGTGAGGTTTGGGATTAGCCCAAGATATGTGAGGTTTGGGATTAGCCCAAGATATGTGATGATTGGCATCAGCCATAGTTATGTGAGGTTTGGGATTAGCCCAAGATATGTGAGGTTTTGGATTAGGCCAAGATATGTGAGGTTTGGTATTAGCCTTAGGTATGTGAGGTTAGGGATTAGGCCAAGATATGTGAGGCTTGGTATTAGCCTTAGGTATGTGAGGTTAGGGATTAGCCCAAGATATGTGAGGTTTGGGATTAGCCCAAGATACTTGAGGTTTGGCGTCAGCCATAGCTATGTAAGGTTGACATTAGCCGTAGTTATGTGAGGTTTGGGATTAGCCCAAGATATGTGAGGTTTTGGATTAGCCCAAGATATGTGAGGTTTGGCATTAGCCTTAGGTATGTGAGGTTTGTGATTAGCCCAAGATATGTGAGGATTGGCATCAGCCATAGTTATGTGAGGTTTGGCGTCAGCCATAGCTATGTAAGGTTGACAGTAGCCGTAGTTATGTGAGGTTTGGGATTAGCCCAAGATATGTGAGGTTTGGTATTAGCCTTAGGTATGTGAGGTTTGTGATTAGCCCAAGATATGTGAGGATTGGCATCAGCCATAGTTATGTGAGGTTTGGGATTAGCCCAAGATATGTGAGGTTTGGGATTAGCCCAAGATATGTGAGGTTTGGGATTAGCCCAAGACATGTGAGGTTTGGCGTCAGCCATAGCTATGTAAGGTTGACATTAGCCGTAGTTATGTGAGGTTTGGGATTAGCCCAAGATATGTGAGGTTTGGGATTAGCCCAATATATGTGAGGTTTGGCATCAGCCATAGTTATGTGAGGTTTGGCGTCAGCCATAGCTATGTAAGGTTGACATTAGCCATAGTTATGTGAGGTTTGGTATTAGCCTTAGGTATGTGAGGTTTGTGATTAGCCCAAGATATGTGAGGATTGGCATCAGCCATAGTTATGTGAGGTTTGGGATTAGCCCAAGATATGTGAGGTTTCGGATTATCCCAAGATATGTGAGGTTTGGCGTCAGCCATAGCTATGTAAGGTTGACATTAGCCGTAGTTATGTGAGGTTTGGGATTAGCCCAAGATATGTGAGGTTTGGGATTAGCCCAAGATATGTGAGGTTTGGGATTAGCCCAAGATATGTGAGGATTGGCATCAGCCATAGTTATGTAAGGTTGACATTAGCCGTAGTTATGTGAGGTTTGGGATTAGCCCAAGATATGTGAGGTTTGGGATTAGCCCAAGATATGTGATGATTGGCATCAGCCATAGTTATGTGAGGTTTGGGATTAGCCCAAGATATGTGAGGTTTTGGATTAGGCCAAGATATGTGAGGTTTGGTATTAGCCCAAGATATGTGAGGTTTTGGAGTAGGCCAAGATAAGTGAGGTTTGGTATTAGCCTTAGGTATGTGAGGTTAGGGATTAGCCCAAGATATGTGAGGTTTGGGATTAGCCCAAGATATGTGAGGTTTGGCGTCAGCCATAGCTATGTAAGGTTTATAAATAGCCCAAGATATGTGAGGTTTAGTATTAGCCTTAGTTATGTGAGGTTTGTGATTAGCCCAAGATATGTGAGGATTGGCATCAGCCATAGTTATGTGAGGTTTGGGATTAGCCCAAGATATGTGAGGTTTGGCGTCAGCCATAGTTATGTAAGGTTTGATATTAGCCTTAGGTATGTGAGGTTTGGGATTAGCTCAAGATATGTGAGGATTGGCATCAGCCATAGTTATGTGAGGTTTGGGATTAGCCCAAGATATGTGAGGTTTTGGATTAGCCCAAGATATGTGATGATTGGCATCAGCCATAGTTATGTGAGGTTTGGGATTAGCCCAAGATATGTGAGGTTTGGGATTAGCCCAAGATATGTGAGGATTGGCATCAGCCATAGTTATGTAAGGTTGACATTAGCCGTAGTTATGTGAGGTTTAAGATTAGCCCAAGATATGTGAGGTTTGGGATTAGCCCAAGATATGTGAGGTTTTGGATTAGCCCATGATATGTGAGGTTTGGCATTAGCCTTAGGTATGTGAGGTTTGTGATTAGCCCAAGATATGTGAGGATTGGCATCAGCCATAGTTATGTGAGGTTTGGGATTAGCCCAAGATATGTGAGGTTTTGGATTAGGCCAAGATATGTGAGGTTTGGTATTAGCCTTAGGTATGTGAGGTTAGGGATTAGCCCAAGATATGTGAGGTTTGGGATTAGCCCAAGATATGTGAGGTTTGGCGTCAGCCATAGTTATGTGAGGTTTGGGATTAGCCCAAGATATGTGAGGTTTGGTATTAGCCTTAGGTATGTGAGGTTTGTGATTAGCCCAAGATATGTGAGGTTTGGGATTAGCCCAAGATATGTGAGGATTGGCATCAGCCATAGTTATGTGAGGTTTGGGATTAGCCCAAGATATCTGAGGTTTTGGATTAGCCCAAGATATGTGATGATTGGCATCAGCCATAGTTATGTGAGGTTTGGGATTAGCCCAAGATATGTGAGGTTTAAGATTAGCCCAAGATATGTGAGGATTGGCATCAGCCATAGTTATGTAAGGTTGACATTAGCCGTAGTTATGTGAGGTTTGGGATTAGCCCAAGATATGTGAGGTTTGGGATTAGCCCAAGATATGTGAGGTTTTGGATTAGCCCAAGATATGTGAGGTTTGGCATTAGCCTTAGGTATGTGAGGTTTGTGATTAGCCCAAGATATGTGAGGATTGGCATCAGCCATAGTTATGTGAGGTTTGGGATTAGACCAAGATATGTGAGGTTTTGGATTAGGCCAAGATATGTGAGGTTAGGTATTAGCCTTAGGTATGTGAGGTTAGGGATTAGCCCAAGATATGTGAGGTTTGGGATTAGCCCAAGATATGTGAGGTTTGGCGTCAGCCATAGTTACGTGAGGTTTGGGATTAGCCCAAAATATGTGAGGTTTGGGATTAGCCCAAGATATGTAAGGTTTGGGATTAGCCCAAGATATGTGATGATTGGCATCAGCCATAGTTATGTGAGGTTTGGGATTAGCCCAAGATATGTGAGGTTTTGGATTAGGCCAAGATATGTGAGGTTTGGTATTAGCCTTAGGTATGTGAGGTTAGGGATTAGGCCAAGATATGTGAGGTTTGGTATTAGCCTTAGGTATGTGAGGTTAGGGATTAGCCCAAGATATGTGAGGTTTGGGATTAGCCCAAGATATGTGAGGTTTGGCGTCAGCCATAGCTATGTAAGGTTGACATTAGCCGTAGTTATGTGAGGTTTGGGATTAGCACAAGATATGTGAGGTTTGGGATTAGCCCAAGATATGTGATGATTGGCATCAGCCATAGTTATGTGAGGTTTGGGATTAGCCCAAGATATGTGAGGTTTGGGATTAGCCCAAGATATGTGAGGATTGGCATCAGCCATAGTTATGTAAGGTTGACATTAGCCGTAGTTATGTGAGGTTTGGGATTAGCCCAAGATATGTGATGATTGGCATCAGCCATAGTTATGTGAGGTTTGGGATTAGCCCAAGATATGTGAGGTTTTGGATTAGGCCAAGATATGTGAGGTTTGGTATTAGCCCAAGATATGTGAGGTTTTGGATTAGGCCAAGATATGTGAGGTTTGGTATTAGCCTTAGGTATGTGAGGTTAGGGATTAGCCCAAGATATGTGAGGTTTGGGATTAGCCCAAGATATGTGAGGTTTGGCGTCAGCCATAGCTATGTAAGGTTGACATTAGCCGTAGTTATGTGAGGTTTGGGATTAGCCCAAGATATGTGAGGTTTTTGATTAGCCCAAGATATGTGAGGTTTGGCATTAGCCTTAGGTATGTGAGGTTTGTGATTAGCCCAAGATATGTGAGGATTGGCATCAGCCATAGTTATGTGAGGTTTGGGATTAGCCCAAGATATGTGAGGTTTTGGATTAGCCCAAGGTATGTGAGGTTAGGGATTAGCCCAAGATATGTGAGGTTTGGGATTAGCCCAAGATATGTGAGGTTTGGCGTCAGCCATAGTTATGTGAGGTTTGGGATTAGCCCAAGATATGTGAGGTTTGGTATTAGCCTTAGGTATGTGAGGTTTGTGATTAGCCCAAGATATGCGAGGATTGGCATCAGCCATAGTTATGTGAGGTTTGGGATTAGCCCAAGATATGTGAGGTTTGGCGTCAGCCATAGTTACGTGAGGTTTGGGATTAGCCCAAAATATGTGAGGTTTGGGATTAGCCCAAGATATGTAAGGTTTGGGATTAGCCCAAGATATGTGATGATTGGCATCAGCCATAGTTATGTGAGGTTTGGGATTAGCCCAAGATATGTGAGGTTTTGGATTAGGCCAAGATATGTGAGGTTTGGTATTAGCCTTAGGTATGTGAGGTTAGGGATTAGGCCAAGATATGTGAGGTTTGGTATTAGCCTTAGGTATGTGAGGTTAGGGATTAGCCCAAGATATGTGAGGTTTGGGATTAGCCCAAGATATGTGAGGTTTGGCGTCAGCCATAGCTATGTAAGGTTGACATTAGCCGTAGTTATGTGAGGTTTGGGATTAGCCCAAGATATGTGAGGTTTGGGATTAGCCCAAGATATGTGAGGTTTGGGATTAGCCCAAGATATGTGATGATTGGCATCAGCCATAGTTATGTGAGGTTTGGGATTAGCCCAAGATATGTGAGGTTTTGGATTAGGCCAAGATATGTGAGGTTTGGTATTAGCCTTAGGTATGTGAGGTTAGGGATTAGGCCAAGATATGTGAGGCTTGGTATTAGCCTTAGGTATGTGAGGTTAGGGATTAGCCCAAGATATGTGAGGTTTGGGATTAGCCCAAGATACTTGAGGTTTGGCGTCAGCCATAGCTATGTAAGGTTGACATTAGCCGTAGTTATGTGAGGTTTGGGATTAGCCCAAGATATGTGAGGTTTTGGATTAGCCCAAGATATGTGAGGTTTGGCATTAGCCTTAGGTATGTGAGGTTTGTGATTAGCCCAAGATATGTGAGGATTGGCATCAGCCATAGTTATGTGAGGTTTGGCGTCAGCCATAGCTATGTAAGGTTGACAGTAGCCGTAGTTATGTGAGGTTTGGGATTAGCCCAAGATATGTGAGGTTTGGTATTAGCCTTAGGTATGTGAGGTTTGTGATTAGCCCAAGATATGTGAGGATTGGCATCAGCCATAGTTATGTGAGGTTTGGGATTAGCCCAAGATATGTGAGGTTTGGGATTAGCCCAAGATATGTGAGGTTTGGGATTAGCCCAAGACATGTGAGGTTTGGCGTCAGCCATAGCTATGTAAGGTTGACATTAGCCGTAGTTATGTGAGGTTTGGGATTAGCCCAAGATATGTGAGGTTTGGGATTAGCCCAATATATGTGAGGTTTGGCATCAGCCATAGTTATGTGAGGTTTGGCGTCAGCCATAGCTATGTAAGGTTGACATTAGCCAAAGTTATGTGAGGTTTGGTATTAGCCTTAGGTATGTGAGGTTTGTGATTAGCCCAAGATATGTGAGGATTGGCATCAGCCATAGTTATGTGAGGTTTGGGATTAGCCCAAGATATGTGAGGTTTCGGATTATCCCAAGATATGTGAGGTTTGGCGTCAGCCATAGCTATGTAAGGTTGACATTAGCCGTAGTTATGTGAGGTTTGGGATTAGCCCAAGATATGTGAGGTTTGGGATTAGCCCAAGATATGTGAGGTTTGGGATTAGCCCAAGATATGTGAGGATTGGCATCAGCCATAGTTATGTAAGGTTGACATTAGCCGTAGTTATGTGAGGTTTGGGATTAGCCCAAGATATGTGAGGTTTGGGATTAGCCCAAGATATGTGATGATTGGCATCAGCCATAGTTATGTGAGGTTTGGGATTAGCCCAAGATATGTGAGGTTTTGGATTAGGCCAAGATATGTGAGGTTTGGTATTAGCCCAAGATATGTGAGGTTTTGGAGTAGGCCAAGATAAGTGAGGTTTGGTATTAGCCTTAGGTATGTGAGGTTAGGGATTAGCCCAAGATATGTGAGGTTTGGGATTAGCCCAAGATATGTGAGGTTTGGCGTCAGCCATAGCTATGTAAGGTTTATAAATAGCCCAAGATATGTGAGGTTTAGTATTAGCCTTAGTTATGTGAGGTTTGTGATTAGCCCAAGATATGTGAGGATTGGCATCAGCCATAGTTATGTGAGGTTTGGGATTAGCCCAAGATATGTGAGGTTTGGCGTCAGCCATAGTTATGTAAGGTTTGATATTAGCCTTAGGTATGTGAGGTTTGGGATTAGCTCAAGATATGTGAGGATTGGCATCAGCCATAGTTATGTGAGGTTTGGGATTAGCCCAAGATATGTGAGGTTTTGGATTAGCCCAAGATATGTGATGATTGGCATCAGCCATAGTTATGTGAGGTTTGGGATTAGCCCAAGATATGTGAGGTTTGGGATTAGCCCAAGATATGTGAGGATTGGCATCAGCCATAGTTATGTAAGGTTGACATTAGCCGTAGTTATGTGAGGTTTAAGATTAGCCCAAGATATGTGAGGTTTGGGATTAGCCCAAGATATGTGAGGTTTTGGATTAGCCCATGATATGTGAGGTTTGGCATTAGCCTTAGGTATGTGAGGTTTGTGATTAGCCCAAGATATGTGAGGATTGGCATCAGCCATAGTTATGTGAGGTTTGGGATTAGCCCAAGATATGTGAGGTTTTGGATTAGGCCAAGATATGTGAGGTTTGGTATTAGCCTTAGGTATGTGAGGTTAGGGATTAGCCCAAGATATGTGAGGTTTGGGATTAGCCCAAGATATGTGAGGTTTGGCGTCAGCCATAGTTATGTGAGGTTTGGGATTAGCCCAAGATATGTGAGGTTTGGTATTAGCCTTAGGTATGTGAGGTTTGTGATTAGCCCAAGATATGTGAGGTTTGGGATTAGCCCAAGATATGTGAGGATTGGCATCAGCCATAGTTATGTGAGGTTTGGGATTAGCCCAAGATATCTGAGGTTTTGGATTAGCCCAAGATATGTGATGATTGGCATCAGCCATAGTTATGTGAGGTTTGGGATTAGCCCAAGATATGTGAGGTTTAAGATTAGCCCAAGATATGTGAGGATTGGCATCAGCCATAGTTATGTAAGGTTGACATTAGCCGTAGTTATGTGAGGTTTGGGATTAGCCCAAGATATGTGAGGTTTGGGATTAGCCCAAGATATGTGAGGTTTTGGATTAGCCCAAGATATGTGAGGTTTGGCATTAGCCTTAGGTATGTGAGGTTTGTGATTAGCCCAAGATATGTGAGGATTGGCATCAGCCATAGTTATGTGAGGTTTGGGATTAGACCAAGATATGTGAGGTTTTGGATTAGGCCAAGATATGTGAGGTTAGGTATTAGCCTTAGGTATGTGAGGTTAGGGATTAGCCCAAGATATGTGAGGTTTGGGATTAGCCCAAGATATGTGAGGTTTGGCGTCAGCCATAGTTACGTGAGGTTTGGGATTAGCCCAAAATATGTGAGGTTTGGGATTAGCCCAAGATATGTAAGGTTTGGGATTAGCCCAAGATATGTGATGATTGGCATCAGCCATAGTTATGTGAGGTTTGGGATTAGCCCAAGATATGTGAGGTTTTGGATTAGGCCAAGATATGTGAGGTTTGGTATTAGCCTTAGGTATGTGAGGTTAGGGATTAGGCCAAGATATGTGAGGTTTGGTATTAGCCTTAGGTATGTGAGGTTAGGGATTAGCCCAAGATATGTGAGGTTTGGGATTAGCCCAAGATATGTGAGGTTTGGCGTCAGCCATAGCTATGTAAGGTTGACATTAGCCGTAGTTATGTGAGGTTTGGGATTAGCACAAGATATGTGAGGTTTGGGATTAGCCCAAGATATGTGATGATTGGCATCAGCCATAGTTATGTGAGGTTTGGGATTAGCCCAAGATATGTGAGGTTTGGGATTAGCCCAAGATATGTGAGGATTGGCATCAGCCATAGTTATGTAAGGTTGACATTAGCCGTAGTTATGTGAGGTTTGGGATTAGCCCAAGATATGTGATGATTGGCATCAGCCATAGTTATGTGAGGTTTGGGATTAGCCCAAGATATGTGAGGTTTTGGATTAGGCCAAGATATGTGAGGTTTGGTATTAGCCCAAGATATGTGAGGTTTTGGATTAGGCCAAGATATGTGAGGTTTGGTATTAGCCTTAGGTATGTGAGGTTAGGGATTAGCCCAAGATATGTGAGGTTTGGGATTAGCCCAAGATATGTGAGGTTTGGCGTCAGCCATAGCTATGTAAGGTTGACATTAGCCGTAGTTATGTGAGGTTTGGGATTAGCCCAAGATATGTGAGGTTTTTGATTAGCCCAAGATATGTGAGGTTTGGCATTAGCCTTAGGTATGTGAGGTTTGTGATTAGCCCAAGATATGTGAGGATTGGCATCAGCCATAGTTATGTGAGGTTTGGGATTAGCCCAAGATATGTGAGGTTTTGGATTAGCCCAAGGTATGTGAGGTTAGGGATTAGCCCAAGATATGTGAGGTTTGGGATTAGCCCAAGATATGTGAGGTTTGGCGTCAGCCATAGTTATGTGAGGTTTGGGATTAGCCCAAGATATGTGAGGTTTGGTATTAGCCTTAGGTATGTGAGGTTTGTGATTAGCCCAAGATATGCGAGGATTGGCATCAGCCATAGTTATGTGAGGTTTGGGATTAGCCCAAGATATGTGAGGTTTGGCGTCAGCCATAGTTACGTGAGGTTTGGGATTAGCCCAAAATATGTGAGGTTTGGGATTAGCCCAAGATATGTAAGGTTTGGGATTAGCCCAAGATATGTGATGATTGGCATCAGCCATAGTTATGTGAGGTTTGGGATTAGCCCAAGATATGTGAGGTTTTGGATTAGGCCAAGATATGTGAGGTTTGGTATTAGCCTTAGGTATGTGAGGTTAGGGATTAGGCCAAGATATGTGAGGTTTGGTATTAGCCTTAGGTATGTGAGGTTAGGGATTAGCCCAAGATATGTGAGGTTTGGGATTAGCCCAAGATATGTGAGGTTTGGCGTCAGCCATAGCTATGTAAGGTTGACATTAGCCGTAGTTATGTGAGGTTTGGGATTAGCCCAAGATATGTGAGGTTTGGGATTAGCCCAAGATATGTGATGATTGGCATCAGCCATAGTTATGTGAGGTTTGGGATTAGCCCAAGATATGTGAGGATTGGCATCAGCCATAGTTATGTAAGGTTGACATTAGCCGTAGTTATGTGAGGTTTGGGATTAGCCCAAGATATGTGATGATTGGCATCAGCCATAGTTATGTGAGGTTTGGGATTAGCCCAAGATATGTGAGGTTTTGGATTAGGCCAAGATATGTGAGGTTTGGTATTAGCCCAAGATATGTGAGGTTTTGGATTAGGCCAAGATATGTGAGGTTTGGTATTAGCCTTAGGTATGTGAGGTTAGGGATTAGCCCAAGATATGTGAGGTTTGGGATTAGCCCAAGATATGTGAGGTTTGGCGTCAGCCATAGCTATGTAAGGTTGACATTAGCCGTAGTTATGTGAGGTTTGGGATTAGCCCAAGATATGTGAGGTTTTGGATTAGCCCAAGATATGTGAGGTTTGGCATTAGCCGTAGGTATGTGAGGTTTGTGATTAGCCCAAGATATGTGAGGATTGGCATCAGCCATAGTTATGTGAGGTTTGGGATTAGCCCAAGATATGTGAGGTTTTGGATTAGGCCAAGATATGTGAGGTTTGGTATTAGCCTTAGGTATGTGAGGTTAGGGATTAGCCCAAGATATGTGAGGTTTGGGATTAGCCCAAGATATGTGAGGTTTGGGATTAGCCCAAGATATGTGATGATTGGCATCAGCCATAGTTATGTGAGGTTTGGGATTGGCCCAAGATATGCGAGGTTTTGGATTAGGCCAAGATATGTGAGGTTTGGTATTAGCCTTAGGTATGTGAGGTTAGGGATTAGGCCAAGATATGTGAGGTTTGGTATTAGCCTTAGGTATGTGAGGTTAGGGATTAGCCCAAGATATGTGAGGTTTGGGATTAGCCCAAGATATGTGAGGTTTGGCGTCAGCCATAGCTATGTAAGGTTGACATTAGCCGTAGTTATGTGAGGTTTGGGATTAGCCCAAGATATGTGAGGTTTTGGATTAGCCCAAGATATGTGAGGTTTGGCATTAGCCTTAGGTATGTGAGGTTTGTGATTAGCCCAAGATATGTGAGGTTTGGCGTCAGCCATAGTTATGTAAGGTTTGATATTAGCCTTAGGTATGTGAGGTTTGGGATTAGCTCAAGATATGTGAGGATTGGCATCAGCCATAGTTATGTGAGGTTTGGGATTAGCCCAAGATATGTGAGGTTTTGGATTAGCCCAAGATATGTGATGATTGGCATCAGCCATAGTTATGTGAGGTTTGGGATTAGCCCAAGATATGTGAGGTTTGGGATTAGCCCAAGATATGTGAGGATTGGCATCAGCCATAGTTATGTAAGGTTGATATTAGCCGTAGTTATGTGAGGTTTGGGATTAGCCCAAGATATGTGAGGTTTGGGATTAGCCCAAGATATGTAAGGTTTTGGATTAGCCCAAGATATGTGAGGTTTGGCATTAGCCTTAGGTATGTGAGGTTTGTGATTAGCCCAAGATATGTGAGGATTGGCATCAGCCATAGTTATGTGACGTTTGGGATTAGCCCAAGATATGTGAGGTTTTGGATTAGGCCAAGATATGTGAGGTTTGGTATTAGCCTTAGGTATGTGAGGTTAGGGATTAGCCCAAGATATGTGAGGTTTTGGATTAGCCCAAGATATGTGATGATTGGCATCAGCCATAGTTATGTGAGGTTTGGGATTAGCCCAAGATATGTGAGGATTGGCATCAGGCATAGTTATGTAAGGTTGACATTAGCCGTAGTTATGTGAGGTTTGGGATTAGCCCAAGATATGTGAGGTTTGGGATTAGCCCAAGATATGTGAGGTTTTGGATTAGCCCAAGATATGTGATGATTGGCATCAGCCATAGTTATGTGAGGTTTGGGATTAGCCCAAGATATGTGAGGTTTTGGATTAGGCCAAGATATGTGAGGTTTGGTATTAGCCTTAGGTATGTGAGGTTAGGGATTAGGCCAAGATATGTGAGGTTTGGTATTAGCCTTAGGTATGTGAGGTTAGGGATTAGCCCAAGATATGTGAGGTTTGGGATTAGCCCAAGATATGTGAGGTTTGGCGTCAGCCATAGCTATGTAAGGTTGACATTAGCCGTAGTTATGTGAGGTTTGGGATTAGCCCAAGATATGTGAGGTTTGGGATTAGCCCAAGATATGTGATGATTGGCATCAGCCATAGTTATGTGAGGTTTGGGATTAGCCCAAGATATGTGAGGTTTGGGATTAGCCCAAGATATGTGAGGATTGGCATCAGCCATAGTTATGTAAGGTTGACATTAGCCGTAGTTATGTGAGGTTTGGGATTAGCCCAAGATATGTGATGATTGGCATCAGCCATAGTTATGTGAGGTTTGGGATTAGCCCAAGATATGTGAGGTTTTGGATTAGGCCAAGATATGTGAGGTTTGGTATTAGCCCAAGATATGTGAGGTTTTGGATTAGGCCAAGATATGTGAGGTTTGGTATTAGCCTTAGGTATGTGAGGTTAGGGATTAGCCCAAGATATGTGAGGTTTGGGATTAGCCCAAGATATGTGAGGTTTGGCGTCAGCCATAGCTATGTAAGGTTGACATTAGCCGTAGTTATGTGAAGTTTGGGATTAGCCCAAGATATGTGAGGTTTTGGATTAGCCCAAGATATGTGAGGTTTGGCATTAGCCGTAGGTATGTGAGGTTTGTGATTAGCCCAAGATATGTGAGGATTGGCATCAGCCATAGTTATGTGAGGTTTGGGATTAGCCCAAGATATGTGAGGTTTTGGATTAGGCCAAGATATGTGAGGTTTGGTATTAGCCTTAGGTATGTGAGGTTAGGGATTAGCCCAAGATATGTGAGGTTTGGGATTAGCCCAAGATATGTGAGGTTTGGGATTAGCCCAAGATATGTGAGGTTTGGCGTCAGCCATAGCTATGTAAGGTTGACATTAGCCGTAGTTATGTGAGGTTTGGGATTAGCCCAAGATATGTGAGGTTTTGGATTAGCCCAAGATATGTGAGGTTTGGCATTAGCCTTAGGTATGTGAGGTTTGTGATTAGCCCAAGATATGTGAGGTTTGGCGTCAGCCATAGTTATGTAAGGTTTGATATTAGCCTTAGGTATGTGAGGTTTGGGATTAGCTCAAGATATGTGAGGATTGGCATCAGCCATAGTTATGTGAGGTTTGGGATTAGCCCAAGATATGTGAGGTTTTGGATTAGCCCAAAATATGTGATGATTGGCATCAGCCATAGTTATGTGAGGTTTGGGATTAGCCCAAGATATGTGAGGTTTGGGATTAGCCCAAGATATGTGAGGATTGGCATCAGCCATAGTTATGTAAGGTTGACATTAGCCGTAGTTATGTGAGGTTTGGGATTAGCCCAAGATATGTGAGGTTTGGGATTAGCCCAAGATATGTGAGGTTTGGTATTAGCCTTAGGTATGTGAGGTTTGTGATTAGCCCAAGATATGCGAGGATTGGCATCAGCCATAGTTATGTGAGGTTTGGGATTAGCCCAAGATATGTGAGGTTTGGCGTCAGCCATAGTTACGTGAGGTTTGGGATTAGCCCAAAATATGTGAGGTTTGGGATTAGCCCAAGATATGTAAGGTTTGGGATTAGCCCAAGATATGTGATGATTGGCATCAGCCATAGTTATGTGAGGTTTGGGATTAGCCCAAGATATGTGAGGTTTTGGATTAGGCCAAGATATGTGAGGTTTGGTATTAGCCTTAGGTATGTGAGGTTAGGGATTAGGCCAAGATATGTGAGGTTTGGTATTAGCCTTAGGTATGTGAGGTTAGGGATTAGCCCAAGATATGTGAGGTTTGGGATTAGCCCAAGATATGTGAGGTTTGGCGTCAGCCATAGCTATGTAAGGTTGACATTAGCCGTAGTTATGTGAGGTTTGGGATTAGCCCAAGATATGTGAGGTTTGGGATTAGCCCAAGATATGTGATGATTGGCATCAGCCATAGTTATGTGAGGTTTGGGATTAGCCCAAGATATGTGAGGTTTGGGATTAGCCCAAGATATGTGAGGATTGGCATCAGCCATAGTTATGTAAGGTTGACATTAGCCGTAGTTATGTGAGGTTTGGGATTAGCCCAAGATATGTGAGGTTTGGGATTAGCCCAAGATATGTGAGGTTTTGGATTAGCCCAAGATATGTGAGGTTTGGCATTAGCCTTAGGTATGTGAGGTTTGTGATTAGCCCAAGATATGTGAGAATTGGCATCAGCCATAGTTATGTGAGGTTTGGGATTAGACCAAGATATGTGAGGTTTGGCGTCAGCCATAGTTACGTGAGGTTTGGGATTAGCCCAAAATATGTGAGGTTTGGGATTAGCCCAAGATATGTAAGGTTTGGGATTAGCCCAAGATATGTGATGATTGGCATCAGCCATAGTTATGTGAGGTTTGGGATTAGCCCAAGATATGTGAGGTTTTGGATTAGGCCAAGATATGTGAGGTTTGGTATTAGCCTTAGGTATGTGAGGTTAGGGATTAGGCCAAGATATGTGAGGTTTGGTATTAGCCTTAGGTATGTGAGGTTAGGGATTAGCCCAAGATATGTGAGGTTTGGGATTAGCCCAAGATATGTGAGGTTTGGCGTCAGCCATAGCTATGTAAGGTTGACATTAGCCGTAGTTATGTGAGGTTTGGGATTAGCCCAAGATATGTGAGGTTTGGGATTAGCCCAAGATATGTGATGATTGGCATCAGCCATAGTTATGTGAGGTTTGGGATTAGCCCAAGATATGTGAGGTTTGGGATTAGCCCAAGATATGTGAGGATTGGCATCAGCCATAGTTATGTAAGGTTGACATTAGCCGTAGTTATGTGAGGTTTGGGATTAGCCCAAGATATGTGATGATTGGCATCAGCCATAGTTATGTGAGGTTTGGGATTAGCCCAAGATATGTGAGGTTTTGGATTAGGCCAAGATATGTGAGGTTTGGTATTAGCCCAAGATATGTGAGGTTTTGGATTAGGCCAAGATATGTGAGGTTTGGTATTAGCCTTAGGTATGTGAGGTTAGGGATTAGCCCAAGATATGTGAGGTTTGGGATTAGCCCAAGATATGTGAGGTTTGGCGTCAGCCATAGCTATGTAAGGTTGACATTAGCCGTAGTTATGTGAAGTTTGGGATTAGCCCAAGATATGTGAGGTTTTGGATTAGCCCAAGATATGTGAGGTTTGGCATTAGCCGTAGGTATGTGAGGTTTGTGATTAGCCCAAGATATGTGAGGATTGGCATCAGCCATAGTTATGTGAGGTTTGGGATTAGCCCAAGATATGTGAGGTTTTGGATTAGGCCAAGATATGTGAGGTTTGGTATTAGCCTTAGGTATGTGAGGTTAGGGATTAGCCCAAGATATGTGAGGTTTGGGATTAGCCCAAGATATGTGAGGTTTGGGATTAGCCCAAGATATGTGAGGTTTGGCGTCAGCCATAGCTATGTAAGGTTGACATTAGCCGTAGTTATGTGAGGTTTGGGATTAGCCCAAGATATGTGAGGTTTTGGATTAGCCCAAGATATGTGAGGTTTGGCATTAGCCTTAGGTATGTGAGGTTTGTGATTAGCCCAAGATATGTGAGGTTTGGCGTCAGCCATAGTTATGTAAGGTTTGATATTAGCCTTAGGTATGTGAGGTTTGGGATTAGCTCAAGATATGTGAGGATTGGCATCAGCCATAGTTATGTGAGGTTTGGGATTAGCCCAAGATATGTGAGGTTTTGGATTAGCCCAAAATATGTGATGATTGGCATCAGCCATAGTTATGTGAGGTTTGGGATTAGCCCAAGATATGTGAGGTTTGGGATTAGCCCAAGATATGTGAGGATTGGCATCAGCCATAGTTATGTAAGGTTGACATTAGCCGTAGTTATGTGAGGTTTGGGATTAGCCCAAGATATGTGAGGTTTGGGATTAGCCCAAGATATGTGAGGTTTGGTATTAGCCTTAGGTATGTGAGGTTTGTGATTAGCCCAAGATATGCGAGGATTGGCATCAGCTATAGTTATGTGAGGTTTGGGATTAGCCCAAGATATGTGAGGTTTGGCGTCAGCCATAGTTACGTGAGGTTTGGGATTAGCCCAAAATATGTGAGGTTTGGGATTAGCCCAAGATATGTAAGGTTTGGGATTAGCCCAAGATATGTGATGATTGGCATCAGCCATAGTTATGTGAGGTTTGGGATTAGCCCAAGATATGTGAGGTTTTGGATTAGGCCAAGATATGTGAGGTTTGGTATTAGCCTTAGGTATGTGAGGTTAGGGATTAGGCCAAGATATGTGAGGTTTGGTATTAGCCTTAGGTATGTGAGGTTAGGGATTAGCCCAAGATATGTGAGGTTTGGGATTAGCCCAAGATATGTGAGGTTTGGCGTCAGCCATAGCTATGTAAGGTTGACATTAGCCGTAGTTATGTGAGGTTTGGGATTAGCCCAAGATATGTGAGGTTTGGGATTAGCCCAAGATATGTGATGATTGGCATCAGCCATAGTTATGTGAGGTTTGGGATTAGCCCAAGATATGTGAGGTTTGGGATTAGCCCAAGATATGTGAGGATTGGCATCAGCCATAGTTATGTAAGGTTGACATTAGCCGTAGTTATGTGAGGTTTGGGATTAGCCCAAGATATGTGAGGTTTGGGATTAGCCCAAGATATGTGAGGTTTTGGATTAGCCCAAGATATGTGAGGTTTGGCATTAGCCTTAGGTATGTGAGGTTTGTGATTAGCCCAAGATATGTGAGAATTGGCATCAGCCATAGTTATGTGAGGTTTGGGATTAGCCCAAGATATGTGAGGTTTGGCGTCAGCCATAGTTACGTGAGGTTTGGGATTAGCCCAAAATATGTGAGGTTTGGGATTAGCCCAAGATATGTAAGGTTTGGGATTAGCCCAAGATATGTGATGATTGGCATCAGCCATAGTTATGTGAGGTTTGGGATTAGCCCAAGATATGTGAGGTTTTGGATTAGGCCAAGATATGTGAGGTTTGGTATTAGCCTTAGGTATGTGAGGTTAGGGATTAGGCCAAGATATGTGAGGTTTGGTATTAGCCTTAGGTATGTGAGGTTAGGGATTAGCCCAAGATATGTGAGGTTTGGGATTAGCCCAAGATATGTGAGGTTTGGCGTCAGCCATAGCTATGTAAGGTTGACATTAGCCGTAGTTATGTGAGGTTTGGGATTAGCCCAAGATATGTGAGGTTTGGGATTAGCCCAAGATATGTGATGATTGGCATCAGCCATAGTTATGTGAGGTTTGGGATTAGCCCAAGATATGTGAGGTTTGGGATTAGCCCAAGATATGTGAGGATTGGCATCAGCCATAGTTATGTAAGGTTGACATTAGCCGTAGTTATGTGAGGTTTGGGATTAGCCCAAGATATGTGATGATTGGCATCAGCCATAGTTATGTGAGGTTTGGGATTAGCCCAAGATATGTGAGGTTTTGGATTAGGCCAAGATATGTGAGGTTTGGTATTAGCCCAAGATATGTGAGGTTTTGGATTAGGCCAAGATATGTGAGGTTTGGTATTAGCCTTAGGTATGTGAGGTTAGGGATTAGCCCAAGATATGTGAGGTTTGGGATTAGCCCAAGATATGTGAGGTTTGGCGTCAGCCATAGCTATGTAAGGTTGACATTAGCCGTAGTTATGTGAAGTTTGGGATTAGCCCAAGATATGTGAGGTTTTGGATTAGCCCAAGATATGTGAGGTTTGGCATTAGCCGTAGGTATGTGAGGTTTGTGATTAGCCCAAGATATGTGAGGATTGGCATCAGCCATAGTTATGTGAGGTTTGGGATTAGCCCAAGATATGTGAGGTTTTGGATTAGGCCAAGATATGTGAGGTTTGGTATTAGCCTTAGGTATGTGAGGTTAGGGATTAGCCCAAGATATGTGAGGTTTGGGATTAGCCCAAGATATGTGAGGTTTGGGATTAGCCCAAGATATGTGATGATTGGCATCAGCCATAGTTATGTGAGGTTTGGGATTAGCCCAAGATATGTGAGGTTTTGGATTAGGCCAAGATATGTGAGGTTTGGTATTAGCCTTAGGTATGTGAGGTTAGGGATTAGGCCAAGATATGTGAGGTTTGGTATTAGCCTTAGGTATGTGAGGTTAGGGATTAGCCCAAGATATGTGAGGTTTGGGATTAGCCCAAGATATGTGAGGTTTGGCGTCAGCCATAGCTATGTAAGGTTGACATTAGCCGTAGTTATGTGAGGTTTGGGATTAGCCCAAGATATGTGAGGTTTTGGATTAGCCCAAGATATGTGAGGTTTGGCATTAGCCTTAGGTATGTGAGGTTTGTGATTAGCCCAAGATATGTGAGGTTTGGCGTCAGCCATAGTTATGTAAGGTTTGATATTAGCCTTAGGTATGTGAGGTTTGGGATTAGCTCAAGATATGTGAGGATTGGCATCAGCCATAGTTATGTGAGGTTTGGGATTAGCCCAAGATATGTGAGGTTTTGGATTAGCCCAAAATATGTGATGATTGGCATCAGCCATAGTTATGTGAGGTTTGGGATTAGCCCAAGATATGTGAGGTTTGGGATTAGCCCAAGATATGTGAGGATTGGCATCAGCCATAGTTATGTAAGGTTGACATTAGCCGTAGTTATGTGAGGTTTGGGATTAGCCCAAGATATGTGAGGTTTGGGATTAGCCCAAGATATGTGAGGTTTGGTATTAGCCTTAGGTATGTGAGGTTTGTGATTAGCCCAAGATATGCGAGGATTGGCATCAGCCATAGTTATGTGAGGTTTGGGATTAGCCCAAGATATGTGAGGTTTGGCGTCAGCCATAGTTACGTGAGGTTTGGGATTAGCCCAAAATATGTGAGGTTTGGGATTAGCCCAAGATATGTAAGGTTTGGGATTAGCCCAAGATATGTGATGATTGGCATCAGCCATAGTTATGTGAGGTTTGGGATTAGCCCAAGATATGTGAGGTTTTGGATTAGGCCAAGATATGTGAGGTTTGGTATTAGCCTTAGGTATGTGAGGTTAGGGATTAGGCCAAGATATGTGAGGTTTGGTATTAGCCTTAGGTATGTGAGGTTAGGGATTAGCCCAAGATATGTGAGGTTTGGGATTAGCCCAAGATATGTGAGGTTTGGCGTCAGCCATAGCTATGTAAGGTTGACATTAGCCGTAGTTATGTGAGGTTTGGGATTAGCCCAAGATATGTGAGGTTTGGGATTAGCCCAAGATATGTGATGATTGGCATCAGCCATAGTTATGTGAGGTTTGGGATTAGCCCAAGATATGTGAGGTTTGGGATTAGCCCAAGATATGTGAGGATTGGCATCAGCCATAGTTATGTAAGGTTGACATTAGCCGTAGTTATGTGAGGTTTGGGATTAGCCCAAGATATGTGAGGTTTGGGATTAGCCCAAGATATGTGAGGTTTTGGATTAGCCCAAGATATGTGAGGTTTGGCATTAGCCTTAGGTATGTGAGGTTTGTGATTAGCCCAAGATATGTGAGAATTGGCATCAGCCATAGTTATGTGAGGTTTGGGATTAGACCAAGATATGTGAGGTTTTGGATTAGGCCAAGATATGTGAGGTTAGGTATTAGCCTTAGGTATGTGAGGTTAGGGATTAGCCCAAGATATGTGAGGTTTGGGATTAGCCCAAGATATGTGAGGTTTGGCGTCAGCCATAGTTACGTGAGGTTTGGGATTAGCCCAAAATATGTGAGGTTTGGGATTAGCCCAAGATATGTAAGGTTTGGGATTAGCCCAAGATATGTGATGATTGGCATCAGCCATAGTTATGTGAGGTTTGGGATTAGCCCAAGATATGTGAGGTTTTGGATTAGGCCAAGATATGTGAGGTTTGGTATTAGCCTTAGGTATGTGAGGTTAGGGATTAGGCCAAGATATGTGAGGTTTGGTATTAGCCTTAGGTATGTGAGGTTAGGGATTAGCCCAAGATATGTGAGGTTTGGGATTAGCCCAAGATATGTGAGGTTTGGTATTAGCCTTAGGTATGTGAGGTTAGGGATTAGGCCAAGATATGTGAGGTTTGGTATTAGCCTTAGGTATGTGAGGTTAGGGATTAGCCCAAGATATGTGAGGTTTGGGATTAGCCCAAGATATGTGAGGTTTGGCGTCAGCCATAGCTATGTAAGGTTGACATTAGCCGTAGTTATGTGAGGTTTGGGATTAGCACAAGATATGTGAGGTTTGGGATTAGCCCAAGATATGTGATGATTGGCATCAGCCATAGTTATGTGAGGTTTGGGATTAGCCCAAGATATGTGAGGTTTGGGATTAGCCCAAGATATGTGAGGATTGGCATCAGCCATAGTTATGTAAGGTTGACATTAGCCGTAGTTATGTGAGGTTTGGGATTAGCCCAAGATATGTGATGATTGGCATCAGCCATAGTTATGTGAGGTTTGGGATTAGCCCAAGATATGTGAGGTTTTGGATTAGGCCAAGATATGTGAGGTTTGGTATTAGCCCAAGATATGTGAGGTTTTGGATTAGGCCAAGATATGTGAGGTTTGGTATTAGCCTTAGGTATGTGAGGTTAGGGATTAGCCCAAGATATGTGAGGTTTGGGATTAGCCCAAGATATGTGAGGTTTGGCGTCAGCCATAGCTATGTAAGGTTGACATTAGCCGTAGTTATGTGAGGTTTGGGATTAGCCCAAGATATGTGAGGTTTTGGATTAGCCCAAGATATGTGAGGTTTGGCATTAGCCTTAGGTATGTGAGGTTTGTGATTAGCCCAAGATATGTGAGGATTGGCATCAGCCATAGTTATGTGAGGTTTGGGATTAGCCCAAGATATGTGAGGTTTTGGATTAGGCCAAGATATGTGAGGTTTGGTATTAGCCTTAGGTATGTGAGGTTAGGGATTAGCCCAAGATATGTGAGGTTTGGGATTAGCCCAAGATATGTGAGGTTTGGCGTCAGCCATAGTTATGTGAGGTTTGGGATTAGCCCAAGATATGTGAGGTTTGGTATTAGCCTTAGGTATGTGAGGTTTGTGATTAGCCCAAGATATGCGAGGATTGGCATCAGCCATAGTTATGTGAGGTTTGGGATTAGCCCAAGATATGTGAGGTTTGGCGTCAGCCATAGTTACGTGAGGTTTGGGATTAGCCCAAAATATGTGAGGTTTGGGATTAGCCCAAGATATGTAAGGTTTGGGATTAGCCCAAGATATGTGATGATTGGCATCAGCCATAGTTATGTGAGGTTTGGGATTAGCCCAAGATATGTGAGGTTTTGGATTAGGCCAAGATATGTGAGGTTTGGTATTAGCCTTAGGTATGTGAGGTTAGGGATTAGGCCAAGATATGTGAGGTTTGGTATTAGCCTTAGGTATGTGAGGTTAGGGATTAGCCCAAGATATGTGAGGTTTGGGATTAGCCCAAGATATGTGAGGTTTGGCGTCAGCCATAGCTATGTAAGGTTGACATTAGCCGTAGTTATGTGAGGTTTGGGATTAGCCCAAGATATGTGAGGTTTGGGATTAGCCCAAGATATGTGATGATTGGCATCAGCCATAGTTATGTGAGGTTTGGGATTAGCCCAAGATATGTGAGGTTTGGGATTAGCCCAAGATATGTGAGGATTGGCATCAGCCATAGTTATGTAAGGTTGACATTAGCCGTAGTTATGTGAGGTTTGGGATTAGCCCAAGATATGTGATGATTGGCATCAGCCATAGTTATGTGAGGTTTGGGATTAGCCCAAGATATGTGAGGTTTTGGATTAGGCCAAGATATGTGAGGTTTGGTATTAGCCCAAGATATGTGAGGTTTTGGATTAGGCCAAGATATGTGAGGTTTGGTATTAGCCTTAGGTATGTGAGGTTAGGGATTAGCCCAAGATATGTGAGGTTTGGGATTAGCCCAAGATATGTGAGGTTTGGCGTCAGCCATAGCTATGTAAGGTTGACATTAGCCGTAGTTATGTGAGGTTTGGGATTAGCCCAAGATATGTGAGGTTTTGGATTAGCCCAAGATATGTGAGGTTTGGCATTAGCCGTAGGTATGTGAGGTTTGTGATTAGCCCAAGATATGTGAGGATTGGCATCAGCCATAGTTATGTGAGGTTTGGGATTAGCCCAAGATATGTGAGGTTTTGGATTAGGCCAAGATATGTGAGGTTTGGTATTAGCCTTAGGTATGTGAGGTTAGGGATTAGCCCAAGATATGTGAGGTTTGGGATTAGCCCAAGATATGTGAGGTTTGGGATTAGCCCAAGATATGTGATGATTGGCATCAGCCATAGTTATGTGAGGTTTGGGATTGGCCCAAGATATGTGAGGTTTTGGATTAGGCCAAGATATGTGAGGTTTGGTATTAGCCTTAGGTATGTGAGGTTAGGGATTAGGCCAAGATATGTGAGGTTTGGTATTAGCCTTAGGTATGTGAGGTTAGGGATTAGCCCAAGATATGTGAGGTTTGGGATTAGCCCAAGATATGTGAGGTTTGGCGTCAGCCATAGCTATGTAAGGTTGACATTAGCCGTAGTTATGTGAGGTTTGGGATTAGCCCAAGATATGTGAGGTTTTGGATTAGCCCAAGATATGTGAGGTTTGGCATTAGCCTTAGGTATGTGAGGTTTGTGATTAGCCCAAGATATGTGAGGTTTGGCGTCAGCCATAGTTATGTAAGGTTTGATATTAGCCTTAGGTATGTGAGGTTTGGGATTAGCTCAAGATATGTGAGGATTGGCATCAGCCATAGTTATGTGAGGTTTGGGATTAGCCCAAGATATGTGAGGTTTTGGATTAGCCCAAGATATGTGATGATTGGCATCAGCCATAGTTATGTGAGGTTTGGGATTAGCCCAAGATATGTGAGGTTTGGGATTAGCCCAAGATATGTGAGGATTGGCATCAGCCATAGTTATGTAAGGTTGACATTAGCCGTAGTTATGTGAGGTTTGGGATTAGCCCAAGATATGTGAGGTTTGGGATTAGCCCAAGATATGTGAGGTTTTGGATTAGCCCAAGATATGTGAGGTTTGGCATTAGCCTTAGGTATGTGAGGTTTGTGATTAGCCCAAGATATGTGAGGATTGGCATCAGCCATAGTTATGTGACGTTTGGGATTAGCCCAAGATATGTGAGGTTTTGGATTAGGCCAAGATATGTGAGGTTTGGTATTAGCCTTAGGTATGTGAGGTTAGGGATTAGCCCAAGATATGTGAGGTTTTGGATTAGCCCAAGATATGTGATGATTGGCATCAGCCATAGTTATGTGAGGTTTGGGATTAGCCCAAGATATGTGAGGATTGGCATCAGCCATAGTTATGTAAGGTTGACATTAGCCGTAGTTATGTGAGGTTTGGGATTAGCCCAAGATATGTGAGGTTTGGGATTAGCCCAAGATATGTGAGGTTTTGGATTAGCCCAAGATATGTGAGGTTTGGCATTAGCCTTAGGTATGTGAGGTTTGTGATTAGCCCAAGATATGTGAGGATTGGCATCAGCCATAGTTATGTGAGGTTTGGGATTAGCCCAAGATATGTGAGGTTTTGGATTAGGCCAAGATATGTGAGGTTTGGTATTAGCCTTAGGTATGTGAGGTTAGGGATTAGCCCAAGATATGTGAGGTTTGGGATTAGCCCAAGATATGTGAGGTTTGGCGTCAGCCATAGTTATGTGAGGTTTGGGATTAGCCCAAGATATGTGAGGTTTGGTATTAGCCTTAGGTATGTGAGGTTTGTGATTAGCCCAAGATATGCGAGGATTGGCATCAGCCATAGTTATGTGAGGTTTGGGATTAGCCCAAGATATGTGAGGTTTGGCGTCAGCCATAGTTACGTGAGGTTTGGGATTAGCCCAAAATATGTGAGGTTTGGGATTAGCCCAAGATATGTAAGGTTTGGGATTAGCCCAAGATATGTGATGATTGGCATCAGCCATAGTTATGTGAGGTTTGGGATTAGCCCAAGATATGTGAGGTTTTGGATTAGGCCAAGATATGTGAGGTTTGGTATTAGCCTTAGGTATGTGAGGTTAGGGATTAGGCCAAGATATGTGAGGTTTGGTATTAGCCTTAGGTATGTGAGGTTAGGGATTAGCCCAAGATATGTGAGGTTTGGGATTAGCCCAAGATATGTGAGGTTTGGCGTCAGCCATAGCTATGTAAGGTTGACATTAGCCGTAGTTATGTGAGGTTTGGGATTAGCCCAAGATATGTGAGGTTTGGGATTAGCCCAAGATATGTGATGATTGGCATCAGCCATAGTTATGTGAGGTTTGGGATTAGCCCAAGATATGTGAGGTTTGGGATTAGCCCAAGATATGTGAGGATTGGCATCAGCCATAGTTACGTGAGGTTTGGGATTAGCCCAAAATATGTGAGGTTTGGGATTAGCCCAAGATATGTAAGGTTTGGGATTAGCCCAAGATATGTGTTGATTGGCATCAGCCATAGTTATGTGAGGTTTGGGATTAGCCCAAGATATGTGAGGTTTTGGATTAGGCCAAGATATGTGAGGTTTGGTATTAGCCTTAGGTATGTGAGGTTAGGGATTAGGCCAAGATATGTGAGGTTTGGTATTAGCCTTAGGTATGTGAGGTTAGGGATTAGCCCAAGATATGTGAGGTTTGGGATTAGCCCAAGATATGTGAGGTTTGGCGTCAGCCATAGCTATGTAAGGTTGACATTAGCCGTAGTTATGTGAGGTTTGGGATTAGCCCAAGATATGTGAGGTTTGGGATTAGCCCAAGATATGTGATGATTGGCATCAGCCATAGTTATGTGAGGTTTGGGATTAGCCCAAGATATGTGAGGTTTGGGATTAGCCCAAGATATGTGAGGATTGGCATCAGCCATAGTTATGTAAGGTTGACATTAGCCGTAGTTATGTGAGGTTTGGGATTAGCCCAAGATATGTGATGATTGGCATCAGCCATATTTATGTGAGGTTTGGGATTAGCCCAAGATATGTGAGGTTTTGGATTAGGCCAAGATATGTGAGGTTTGGTATTAGCCCAAGATATGTGAGGTTTTGGATTAGGCCAAGATATGTGAGGTTTGGTATTAGCCTTAGGTATGTGAGGTTAGGGATTAGCCCAAGATATGTGAGGTTTGGGATTAGCCCAAGATATGTGAGGTTTGGCGTCAGCCATAGCTATGTAAGGTTGACATTAGCCGTAGTTATGTGAGGTTTGGGATTAGCCCAAGATATGTGAGGTTTTGGATTAGCCCAAGATATGTGAGGTTTGGCATTAGCCGTAGGTATGTGAGGTTTGTGATTAGCCCAAGATATGTGAGGATTGGCATCAGCCATAGTTATGTGAGGTTTGGGATTAGCCCAAGATATGTGAGGTTTTGGATTAGGCCAAGATATGTGAGGTTTGGTATTAGCCTTAGGTATGTGAGGTTAGGGATTAGCCCAAGATATGTGAGGTTTGGGATTAGCCCAAGATATGTGAGGTTTGGGATTAGCCCAAGATATGTGATGATTGGCATCAGCCATAGTTATGTGAGGTTTGGGATTAGGCCAAGATATGTGAGGTTTGGTATTAGCCTTAGGTATGTGAGGTTAGGGATTAGGCCAAGATATGTGAGGTTTGGTATTAGCCTTAGGTATGTGAGGTTAGGGATTAGCCCAAGATATGTGAGGTTTGGGATTAGCCCAAGATATGTGAGGTTTGGCGTCAGCCATAGCTATGTAAGGTTGACATTAGCCGTAGTTATGTGAGGTTTGGGATTAGCCCAAGATATGTGAGGTTTTGGATTAGCCCAAGATATGTGAGGTTTGGCATTAGCCTTAGGTATGTGAGGTTTGTGATTAGCCCAAGATATGTGAGGTTTGGCGTCAGCCATAGTTATGTAAGGTTTGATATTAGCCTTAGGTATGTGAGGTTTGGGATTAGCTCAAGATATGTGAGGATTGGCATCAGCCATAGTTATGTGAGGTTTGGGATTAGCCCAAGATATGTGAGGTTTTGGATTAGCCCAAGATATGTGATGATTGGCATCAGCCATAGTTATGTGAGGTTTGGGATTAGCCCAAGATATGTGAGGTTTGGGATTAGCCCAAGATATGTGAGGATTGGCATCAGCCATAGTTATGTAAGGTTGACATTAGCCGTAGTTATGTGAGGTTTGGGATTAGCCCAAGATATGTGAGGTTTGGGATTAGCCCAAGATATGTGAGGTTTTGGATTAGCCCAAGATATGTGAGGTTTGGCATTAGCCTTAGGTATGTGAGGTTTGTGATTAGCCCAAGATATGTGAGGATTGGCATCAGCCATAGTTATGTGAGGTTTGGGATTAGCCCAAGATATGTGAGGTTTTGGATTAGGCCAAGATATGTGAGGTTTGGTATTAGCCTTAGGTATGTGAGGTTAGGGATTAGCCCAAGATATGTGAGGTTTTGGATTAGCCCAAGATATGTGATGATTGGCATCAGCCATAGTTATGTGAGGTTTGGGATTAGCCCAAGATATGTGAGGTTTAAGATTAGCCCAAGATATGTGAGGATTGGCATCAGCCATAGTTATGTAAGGTTGACATTAGCCGTAGTTATGTGAGGTTTGGGATTAGCCCAAGATATGTGATGATTGGCATCAGCCATAGTTATGTGAGGTTTGGGATTAGCCCAAGATATGTGAGGTTTTGGATTAGGCCAAGATATGTGAGGTTTGGTATTAGCCCAAGATATGTGAGGTTTTGGATTAGGCCAAGATATGTGAGGTTTGGTATTAGCCTTAGGTATGTGAGGTTAGGGATTAGCCCAAGATATGTGAGGTTTGGGATTAGCCCAAGATATGTGAGGTTTGGCGTCAGCCATAGCTATGTAAGGTTGACATTAGCCGTAGTTATGTGAGGTTTGGGATTAGCCCAAGATATGTGAGGTTTTGGATTAGCCCAAGATATGTGAGGTTTGGCATTAGCCTTAGGTATGTGAGGTTTGTGATTAGCCCAAGATATGTGAGGATTGGCATCAGCCATAGTTATGTGAGGTTTGGGATTAGCCCAAGATATGTGAGGTTTTGGATTAGGCCAAGATATGTGAGGTTTGGTATTAGCCTTAGGTATGTGAGGTTAGGGATTAGCCCAAGATATGTGAGGTTTGGGATTAGCCCAAGATATGTGAGGTTTGGCGTCAGCCATAGTTATGTGAGGTTTGGGATTAGCCCAAGATATGTGAGGTTTGGTATTAGCCTTAGGTATGTGAGGTTTGTGATTAGCCCAAGATATGCGAGGATTGGCATCAGCCATAGTTATGTGAGGTTTGGGATTAGCCCAAGATATGTGAGGTTTGGCGTCAGCCATAGTTACGTGAGGTTTGGGATTAGCCCAAAATATGTGAGGTTTGGGATTAGCCCAAGATATGTAAGGTTTGGGATTAGCCCAAGATATGTGATGATTGGCATCAGCCATAGTTATGTGAGGTTTGGGATTAGCCCAAGATATGTGAGGTTTTGGATTAGGCCAAGATATGTGAGGTTTGGTATTAGCCTTAGGTATGTGAGGTTAGGGATTAGGCCAAGATATGTGAGGTTTGGTATTAGCCTTAGGTATGTGAGGTTAGGGATTAGCCCAAGATATGTGAGGTTTGGGATTAGCCCAAGATATGTGAGGTTTGGCGTCAGCCATAGCTATGTAAGGTTGACATTAGCCGTAGTTATGTGAGGTTTGGGATTAGCCCAAGATATGTGAGGTTTGGGATTAGCCCAAGATATGTGATGATTGGCATCAGCCATAGTTATGTGAGGTTTGGGATTAGCCCAAGATATGTGAGGTTTGGGATTAGCCCAAGATATGTGAGGATTGGCATCAGCCATAGTTATGTAAGGTTGACATTAGCCGTAGTTATGTGAGGTTTGGGATTAGCCCAAGATATGTGATGATTGGCATCAGCCATAGTTATGTGAGGTTTGGGATTAGCCCAAGATATGTGAGGTTTTGGATTAGGCCAAGATATGTGAGGTTTGGTATTAGCCCAAGATATGTGAGGTTTTGGATTAGGCCAAGATATGTGAGGTTTGGTATTAGCCTTAGGTATGTGAGGTTAGGGATTAGCCCAAGATATGTGAGGTTTGGGATTAGCCCAAGATATGTGAGGTTTGGCGTCAGCCATAGCTATGTAAGGTTGACATTAGCCGTAGTTATGTGAGGTTTGGGATTAGCCCAAGATATGTGAGGTTTTGGATTAGCCCAAGATATGTGAGGTTTGGCATTAGCCGTAGGTATGTGAGGTTTGTGATTAGCCCAAGATATGTGAGGATTGGCATCAGCCATAGTTATGTGAGGTTTGGGATTAGCCCAAGATATGTGAGGTTTTGGATTAGGCCAAGATATGTGAGGTTTGGTATTAGCCTTAGGTATGTGAGGTTAGGGATTAGCCCAAGATATGTGAGGTTTGGGATTAGCCCAAGATATGTGAGGTTTGGGATTAGCCCAAGATATGTGATGATTGGCATCAGCCATAGTTATGTGAGGTTTGGGATTGGCCCAAGATATGTGAGGTTTTGGATTAGGCCAAGATATGTGAGGTTTGGTATTAGCCTTAGGTATGTGAGGTTAGGGATTAGGCCAAGATATGTGAGGTTTGGTATTAGCCTTAGGTATGTGAGGTTAGGGATTAGCCCAAGATATGTGAGGTTTGGGATTAGCCCAAGATATGTGAGGTTTGGCGTCAGCCATAGCTATGTAAGGTTGACATTAGCCGTAGTTATGTGAGGTTTGGGATTAGCCCAAGATATGTGAGGTTTTGGATTAGCCCAAGATATGTGAGGTTTGGCATTAGCCTTAGGTATGTGAGGTTTGTGATTAGCCCAAGATATGTGAGGTTTGGCGTCAGCCATAGTTATGTAAGGTTTGATATTAGCCTTAGGTATGTGAGGTTTGGGATTAGCTCAAGATATGTGAGGATTGGCATCAGCCATAGTTATGTGAGGTTTGGGATTAGCCCAAGATATGTGAGGTTTTGGATTAGCCCAAGATATGTGATGATTGGCATCAGCCATAGTTATGTGAGGTTTGGGATTAGCCCAAGATATGTGAGGTTTGGGATTAGCCCAAGATATGTGAGGATTGGCATCAGCCATAGTTATGTAAGGTTGACATTAGCCGTAGTTATGTGAGGTTTGGGATTAGCCCAAGATATGTGAGGTTTGGGATTAGCCCAAGATATGTGAGGTTTTGGATTAGCCCAAGATATGTGAGGTTTGGCATTAGCCTTAGGTATGTGAGGTTTGTGATTAGCCCAAGATATGTGAGGATTGGCATCAGCCATAGTTATGTGACGTTTGGGATTAGCCCAAGATATGTGAGGTTTTGGATTAGGCCAAGATATGTGAGGTTTGGTATTAGCCTTAGGTATGTGAGGTTAGGGATTAGCCCAAGATATGTGAGGTTTTGGATTAGCCCAAGATATGTGATGATTGGCATCAGCCATAGTTATGTGAGGTTTGGGATTAGCCCAAGATATGTGAGGATTGGCATCAGCCATAGTTATGTAAGGTTGACATTAGCCGTAGTTATGTGAGGTTTGGGATTAGCCCAAGATATGTGAGGTTTGGGATTAGCCCAAGATATGTGAGGTTTTGGATTAGCCCAAGATATGTGAGGTTTGGCATTAGCCTTAGGTATGTGAGGTTTGTGATTAGCCCAAGATATGTGAGGATTGGCATCAGCCATAGTTATGTGAGGTTTGGGATTAGCCCAAGATATGTGAGGTTTTGGATTAGGCCAAGATATGTGAGGTTTGGTATTAGCCTTAGGTATGTGAGGTTAGGGATTAGCCCAAGATATGTGAGGTTTGGGATTAGCCCAAGATATGTGAGGTTTGGCGTCAGCCATAGTTATGTGAGGTTTGGGATTAGCCCAAGATATGTGAGGTTTGGTATTAGCCTTAGGTATGTGAGGTTTGTGATTAGCCCAAGATATGCGAGGATTGGCATCAGCCATAGTTATGTGAGGTTTGGGATTAGCCCAAGATATGTGAGGTTTGGCGTCAGCCATAGTTACGTGAGGTTTGGGATTAGCCCAAAATATGTGAGGTTTGGGATTAGCCCAAGATATGTAAGGTTTGGGATTAGCCCAAGATATGTGATGATTGGCATCAGCCATAGTTATGTGAGGTTTGGGATTAGCCCAAGATATGTGAGGTTTTGGATTAGGCCAAGATATGTGAGGTTTGGTATTAGCCTTAGGTATGTGAGGTTAGGGATTAGGCCAAGATATGTGAGGTTTGGTATTAGCCTTAGGTATGTGAGGTTAGGGATTAGGCCAAGATATGTGAGGTTTGGTATTAGCCTTAGGTATGTGAGGTTAGGGATTAGCCCAAGATATGTGAGGTTTGGGATTAGCCCAAGATATGTGAGGTTTGGCGTCAGCCATAGCTATGTAAGGTTGACATTAGCCGTAGTTATGTGAGGTTTGGGATCAGCCCAAGATATGTGAGGTTTGGGATTAGCCCAAGATATGTGATGATTGGCATCAGCCATAGTTATGTGAGGTTTGGGATTAGCCCAAGATATGTGAGGTTTGGGATTAGCCCAAGATATGTGAGGATTGGCATCAGCCATAGTTATGTAAGGTTGACATTAGCCGTAGTTATGTGAGGTTTGGGATTAGCCCAAGATATGTGATGATTGGCATCAGCCATAGTTATGTGAGGTTTGGGATTAGCCCAAGATATGTGAGGTTTTGGATTAGGCCAAGATATGTGAGGTTTGGTATTAGCCCAAGATATGTGAGGTTTTGGATTAGGCCAAGATATGTGAGGTTTGGTATTAGCCTTAGGTATGTGAGGTTAGGGATTAGCCCAAGATATGTGAGGTTTGGGATTAGCCCAAGATATGTGAGGTTTGGCGTCAGCCATAGCTATGTAAGGTTGACATTAGCCGTAGTTATGTGAGGTTTGGGATTAGCCCAAGATATGTGAGGTTTTGGATTAGCCCAAGATATGTGAGGTTTGGCATTAGCCGTAGGTATGTGAGGTTTGTGATTAGCCCAAGATATGTGAGGATTGGCATCAGCCATAGTTATGTGAGGTTTGGGATTAGCCCAAGATATGTGAGGTTTTGGATTAGGCCAAGATATGTGAGGTTTGGTATTAGCCTTAGGTATGTGAGGTTAGGGATTAGCCCAAGATATGTGAGGTTTGGGATTAGCCCAAGATATGTGAGGTTTGGGATTAGCCCAAGATATGTGATGATTGGCATCAGCCATAGTTATGTGAGGTTTGGGATTGGCCCAAGATATGTGAGGTTTTGGATTAGGCCAAGATATGTGAGGTTTGGTATTAGCCTTAGGTATGTGAGGTTAGGGATTAGGCCAAGATATGTGAGGTTTGGTATTAGCCTTAGGTATGTGAGGTTAGGGATTAGCCCAAGATATGTGAGGTTTGGGATTAGCCCAAGATATGTGAGGTTTGGCGTCAGCCATAGCTATGTAAGGTTGACATTAGCCGTAGTTATGTGAGGTTTGGGATTAGCCCAAGATATGTGAGGTTTTGGATTAGCCCAAGATATGTGAGGTTTGGCATTAGCCTTAGGTATGTGAGGTTTGTGATTAGCCCAAGATATGTGAGGTTTGGCGTCAGCCATAGTTATGTAAGGTTTGATATTAGCCTTAGGTATGTGAGGTTTGGGATTAGCTCAAGATATGTGAGGATTGGCATCAGCCATAGTTATGTGAGGTTTGGGATTAGCCCAAGATATGTGAGGTTTTGGATTAGCCCAAGATATGTGATGATTGGCATCAGCCATAGTTATGTGAGGTTTGGGATTAGCCCAAGATATGTGAGGTTTGGGATTAGCCCAAGATATGTGAGGATTGGCATCAGCCATAGTTATGTAAGGTTGACATTAGCCGTAGTTATGTGAGGTTTGGGATTAGCCCAAGATATGTGAGGTTTGGGATTAGCCCAAGATATGTGAGGTTTTGGATTAGCCCAAGATATGTGAGGTTTGGCATTAGCCTTAGGTATGTGAGGTTTGTGATTAGCCCAAGATATGTGAGGATTGGCATCAGCCATAGTTATGTGACGTTTGGGATTAGCCCAAGATATGTGAGGTTTTGGATTAGGCCAAGATATGTGAGGTTTGGTATTAGCCTTAGGTATGTGAGGTTAGGGATTAGCCCAAGATATGTGAGGTTTTGGATTAGCCCAAGATATGTGATGATTGGCATCAGCCATAGTTATGTGAGGTTTGGGATTAGCCCAAGATATGTGAGGATTGGCATCAGCCATAGTTATGTAAGGTTGACATTAGCCGTAGTTATGTGAGGTTTGGGATTAGCCCAAGATATGTGAGGTTTGGGATTAGCCCAAGATATGTGAGGTTTTGGATTAGCCCAAGATATGTGAGGTTTGGCATTAGCCTTAGGTATGTGAGGTTTGTGATTAGCCCAAGATATGTGAGGATTGGCATCAGCCATAGTTATGTGAGGTTTGGGATTAGCCCAAGATATGTGAGGTTTTGGATTAGGCCAAGATATGTGAGGTTTGGTATTAGCCTTAGGTATGTGAGGTTAGGGATTAGCCCAAGATATGTGAGGTTTGGGATTAGCCCAAGATATGTGAGGTTTGGCGTCAGCCATAGTTATGTGAGGTTTGGGATTAGCCCAAGATATGTGAGGTTTGGTATTAGCCTTAGGTATGTGAGGTTTGTGATTAGCCCAAGATATGCGAGGATTGGCATCAGCCATAGTTATGTGAGGTTTGGGATTAGCCCAAGATATGTGAGGTTTGGCGTCAGCCATAGTTACGTGAGGTTTGGGATTAGCCCAAAATATGTGAGGTTTGGGATTAGCCCAAGATATGTAAGGTTTGGGATTAGCCCAAGATATGTGATGATTGGCATCAGCCATAGTTATGTGAGGTTTGGGATTAGCCCAAGATATGTGAGGTTTTGGATTAGGCCAAGATATGTGAGGTTTGGTATTAGCCTTAGGTATGTGAGGTTAGGGATTAGGCCAAGATATGTGAGGTTTGGTATTAGCCTTAGGTATGTGAGGTTAGGGATTAGCCCAAGATATGTGAGGTTTGGGATTAGCCCAAGATATGTGAGGTTTGGCGTCAGCCATAGCTATGTAAGGTTGACATTAGCCGTAGTTATGTGAGGTTTGGGATTAGCCCAAGATATGTGAGGTTTGGGATTAGCCCAAGATATGTGATGATTGGCATCAGCCATAGTTATGTGAGGTTTGGGATTAGCCCAAGATATGTGAGGTTTGGGATTAGCCCAAGATATGTGAGGATTGGCATCAGCCATAGTTACGTGAGGTTTGGGATTAGCCCAAAATATGTGAGGTTTGGGATTAGCCCAAGATATGTAAGGTTTGGGATTAGCCCAAGATATGTGATGATTGGCATCAGCCATAGTTATGTGAGGTTTGGGATTAGCCCAAGATATGTGAGGTTTTGGATTAGGCCAAGATATGTGAGGTTTGGTATTAGCCTTAGGTATGTGAGGTTAGGGATTAGGCCAAGATATGTGAGGTTTGGTATTAGCCTTAGGTATGTGAGGTTAGGGATTAGCCCAAGATATGTGAGGTTTGGGATTAGCCCAAGATATGTGAGGTTTGGCGTCAGCCATAGCTATGTAAGGTTGACATTAGCCGTAGTTATGTGAGGTTTGGGATTAGCCCAAGATATGTGAGGTTTGGGATTAGCCCAAGATATGTGATGATTGGCATCAGCCATAGTTATGTGAGGTTTGGGATTAGCCCAAGATATGTGAGGTTTGGGATTAGCCCAAGATATGTGAGGATTGGCATCAGCCATAGTTATGTAAGGTTGACATTAGCCGTAGTTATGTGAGGTTTGGGATTAGCCCAAGATATGTGATGATTGGCATCAGCCATATTTATGTGAGGTTTGGGATTAGCCCAAGATATGTGAGGTTTTGGATTAGGCCAAGATATGTGAGGTTTGGTATTAGCCCAAGATATGTGAGGTTTTGGATTAGGCCAAGATATGTGAGGTTTGGTATTAGCCTTAGGTATGTGAGGTTAGGGATTAGCCCAAGATATGTGAGGTTTGGGATTAGCCCAAGATATGTGAGGTTTGGCGTCAGCCATAGCTATGTAAGGTTGACATTAGCCGTAGTTATGTGAGGTTTGGGATTAGCCCAAGATATGTGAGGTTTTGGATTAGCCCAAGATATGTGAGGTTTGGCATTAGCCGTAGGTATGTGAGGTTTGTGATTAGCCCAAGATATGTGAGGATTGGCATCAGCCATAGTTATGTGAGGTTTGGGATTAGCCCAAGATATGTGAGGTTTTGGATTAGGCCAAGATATGTGAGGTTTGGTATTAGCCTTAGGTATGTGAGGTTAGGGATTAGCCCAAGATATGTGAGGTTTGGGATTAGCCCAAGATATGTGAGGTTTGGGATTAGCCCAAGATATGTGATGATTGGCATCAGCCATAGTTATGTGAGGTTTGGGATTAGCCCAAGATATGTGAGGTTTTGGATTAGGCCAAGATATGTGAGGTTTGGTATTAGCCTTAGGTATGTGAGGTTAGGGATTAGGCCAAGATATGTGAGGTTTGGTATTAGCCTTAGGTATGTGAGGTTAGGGATTAGCCCAAGATATGTGAGGTTTGGGATTAGCCCAAGATATGTGAGGTTTGGCGTCAGCCATAGCTATGTAAGGTTGACATTAGCCGTAGTTATGTGAGGTTTGGGATTAGCCCAAGATATGTGAGGTTTTGGATTAGCCCAAGATATGTGAGGTTTGGCATTAGCCTTAGGTATGTGAGGTTTGTGATTAGCCCAAGATATGTGAGGTTTGGCGTCAGCCATAGTTATGTAAGGTTTGATATTAGCCTTAGGTATGTGAGGTTTGGGATTAGCTCAAGATATGTGAGGATTGGCATCAGCCATAGTTATGTGAGGTTTGGGATTAGCCCAAGATATGTGAGGTTTTGGATTAGCCCAAGATATGTGATGATTGGCATCAGCCATAGTTATGTGAGGTTTGGGATTAGCCCAAGATATGTGAGGTTTGGGATTAGCCCAAGATATGTGAGGATTGGCATCAGCCATAGTTATGTAAGGTTGACATTAGCCGTAGTTATGTGAGGTTTGGGATTAGCCCAAGATATGTGAGGTTTGGGATTAGCCCAAGATATGTGAGGTTTTGGATTAGCCCAAGATATGTGAGGTTTGGCATTAGCCTTAGGTATGTGAGGTTTGTGATTAGCCCAAGATATGTGAGGATTGGCATCAGCCATAGTTATGTGAGGTTTGGGATTAGCCCAAGATATGTGAGGTTTTGGATTAGGCCAAGATATGTGAGGTTTGGTATTAGCCTTAGGTATGTGAGGTTAGGGATTAGCCCAAGATATGTGAGGTTTTGGATTAGCCCAAGATATGTGATGATTGGCATCAGCCATAGTTATGTGAGGTTTGGGATTAGCCCAAGATATGTGAGGTTTAAGATTAGCCCAAGATATGTGAGGATTGGCATCAGCCATAGTTATGTAAGGTTGACATTAGCCGTAGTTATGTGAGGTTTGGGATTAGCCCAAGATATGTGAGGTTTGGGATTAGCCCAAGATATGTGAGGTTTTGGATTAGCCCAAGATATGTGAGGTTTGGCATTAGCCTTAGGTATGTGAGGTTTGTGATTAGCCCAAGATATGTGAGGATTGGCATCAGCCATAGTTATGTGAGGTTCGGGATTAGCCCAAGATATGTGAGGTTTTGGATTAGGCCAAGATATGTGAGGTTAGGTATTAGCCTTAGGTATGTGAGGTTAGGGATTAGCCCAAGATATGTGAGGTTTGGGATTAGCCCAAGATATGTGAGGTTTGGCGTCAGCCATAGTTACGTGAGGTTTGGGATTAGCCCAAAATATGTGAGGTTTGGGATTAGCCCAAGATATGTAAGGTTTGGGATTAGCCCAAGTTATGTGATGATTGGCATCAGCCATAGTTATGTGAGGTTTGGGTTTAGCCCAAGATATGTGAGGTTTTGGATTAGGCCAAGATATGTGAGGTTTGGTATTAGCCTTAGGTATGTGAGGTTAGGGATTAGGCCAAGATATGTGAGGTTTGGTATTAGCCTTAGGTATGTGAGGTTAGGGATTAGCCCAAGATATGTGAGGTTTGGGATTAGCCCAAGATATGTGAGGTTTGGCGTCAGCCATAGCTATGTAAGGTTGACATTAGCCGTAGTTATGTGAGGTTTGGGATTAGCCCAAGATATGTGAGGTTTGGGATTAGCCCAAGATATGTGATGATTGGCATCAGCCATAGTTATGTGAGGTTTGGGATTAGCCCAAGATATGTGAGGTTTGGGATTAGCCCAAGATATGTGAGGATTGGCATCAGCCATAGTTATGTAAGGTTGACATTAGCCGTAGTTATGTGAGGTTTGGGATTAGCCCAAGATATGTGATGATTGGCATCAGCCATAGTTATGTGAGGTTTGGGATTAGCCCAAGATATGTGAGGTTTTGGATTAGGCCAAGATATGTGAGGTTTGGTATTAGCCCAAGATATGTGAGGTTTTGGATTAGGCACAGATATGTGAGGTTTGGTATTAGCCTTAGGTATGTGAGGTTAGGGATTAGCCCAAGATATGTGAGGTTTGGGATTAGCCCAAGATATGTGAGGTTTGGCGTCAGCCATAGCTATGTAAGGTTGACATTAGCCGTAGTTATGTGAGGTTTGGGATTAGCCCAAGATATGTGAGGTTTTGGATTAGCCCAAGATATGTGAGGTTTGGCATTAGCCTTAGGTATGTGAGGTTTGTGATTAGCCCAAGATATGTGAGGATTGGCATCAGCCATAGTTATGTGAGGTTTGGGATTAGCCCAAGATATGTGAGGTTTTGGATTAGGCCAAGATATGTGAGGTTTGGTATTAGCCTTAGGTATGTGAGGTTAGGGATTAGCCCAAGATATGTGAGGTTTGGGATTAGCCCAAGACATGTGAGGTTTGGCGTCAGCCATAGTTATGTGAGGTTTGGGATTAGCCCAAGATATGTGAGGTTTGGTATTAGCCTTAGGTATGTGAGGTTTGTGATTAGCCCAAGATATGCGAGGATTGGCATCAGCCATAGTTATGTGAGGTTTGGGATTAGCCCAAGATATGTGAGGTTTGGCGTCAGCCATAGTTACGTGAGGTTTGGGATTAGCCCAAAATATGTGAGGTTTGGGATTAGCCCAAGATATGTAAGGTTTGGGATTAGCCCAAGATATGTGATGATTGGCATCAGCCATAGTTATGTGAGGTTTGGGATTAGCCCAAGATATGTGAGGTTTTGGATTAGGCCAAGATATGTGAGGTTTTGGATTAGCCCAAGATATGTGAGGTTTGGCATTAGCCTTAGGTATGTGAGGTTTGTGATTAGCCCAAGATATGTGAGGTTTGGCGTCAGCCATAGTTATGTAAGGTTTGATATTAGCCTTAGGTATGTGAGGTTTGGGATTAGCTCAAGATATGTGAGGATTGGCATCAGCCATAGTTATGTGAGGTTTGGGATTAGCCCAAGATATGTGAGGTTTTGGATTAGCCCAAGATATGTGATGATTGGCATCAGCCATAGTTATGTGAGGTTTGGGATTAGCCCAAGATATGTGAGGTTTGGGATTAGCCCAAGATATGTGAGGATTGGCATCAGCCATAGTTATGTAAGGTTGACATTAGCCGTAGTTATGTGAGGTTTGGGATTAGCCCAAGATATGTGAGGTTTGGGATTAGCCCAAGATATGTGAGGTTTTGGATTAGCCCAAGATATGTGAGGTTTGGCATTAGCCTTAGGTATGTGAGGTTTGTGATTAGCCCAAGATATGTGAGGATTGGCATCAGCCATAGTTATGTGAGGTTTGGGATTAGCCCAAGATATGTGAGGTTTTGGATTAGGCCAAGATATGTGAGGTTTGGTATTAGCCTTAGGTATGTGAGGTTAGGGATTAGCCCAAGATATGTGAGGTTTTGGATTAGCCCAAGATATGTGATGATTGGCATCAGCCATAGTTATGTGAGGTTTGGGATTAGCCCAAGATATGTGAGGTTTAAGATTAGCCCAAGATATGTGAGGATTGGCATCAGCCATAGTTATGTAAGGTTGACATTAGCCGTAGTTATGTGAGGTTTGGGATTAGCCCAAGATATGTGAGGTTTGGGATTAGCCCAAGATATGTGAGGTTTTGGATTAGCCCAAGATATGTGAGGTTTGGCATTAGCCTTAGGTATGTGAGGTTTGTGATTAGCCCAAGATATGTGAGGATTGGCATCAGCCATAGTTATGTGAGGTTTGGGATTAGCCCATGATATGTGAGGTTTTGGATTAGGCCAAGATATGTGAGGTTAGGTATTAGCCTTAGGTATGTGAGGTTAGGGATTAGCCCAAGATATGTGAGGTTTGGGATTAGCCCAAGATATGTGAGGTTTGGCGTCAGCCATAGTTACGTGAGGTTTGGGATTAGCCCAAAATATGTGAGGTTTGGGATTAGCCCAAGATATGTAAGGTTTGGGATTAGCCCAAGTTATGTGATGATTGGCATCAGCCATAGTTATGTGAGGTTTGGGTTTAGCCCAAGATATGTGAGGTTTTGGATTAGGCCAAGATATGTGAGGTTTGGTATTAGCCTTAGGTATGTGAGGTTAGGGATTAGGCCAAGATATGTGAGGTTTGGTATTAGCCTTAGGTATGTGAGGTTAGGGATTAGCCCAAGATGTGTGAGGTTTGGGATTAGCCCAAGATATGTGAGGTTTGGCGTCAGCCATAGCTATGTAAGGTTGACATTAGCCGTAGTTATGTGAGGTTTGGGATTAGCCCAAGATATGTGAGGTTTGGGATTAGCCCAAGATATGTGATGATTGGCATCAGCCATAGTTATGTGAGGTTTGGGATTAGCCCAAGATATGTGAGGTTTGGGATTAGCCCAAGATATGTGAGGATTGGCATCAGCCATAGTTATGTAAGGTTGACATTAGCCGTAGTTATGTGAGGTTTGGGATTAGCCCAAGATATGTGATGATTGGCATCAGCCATAGTTATGTGAGGTTTGGGATTAGCCCAAGATATGTGAGGTTTTGGATTAGGCCAAGATATGTGAGGTTTGGTATTAGCCCAAGATATGTGAGGTTTTGGATTAGGCCAAGATATGTGAGGTTTGGTATTAGCCTTAGGTATGTGAGGTTAGGGATTAGCCCAAGATATGTGAGGTTTGGGATTAGCCCAAGATATGTGAGGTTTGGCGTCAGCCATAGCTATGTAAGGTTGACATTAGCCGTAGTTATGTGAGGTTTGGGATTAGCCCAAGATATGTGAGGTTTTGGATTAGCCCAAGATATGTGAGGTTTGGCATTAGCCTTAGGTATGTGAGGTTTGTGATTAGCCCAAGATATGTGAGGATTGGCATCAGCCATAGTTATGTGAGGTTTGGGATTAGCCCAAGATATGTGAGGTTTTGGATTAGGCCAAGATATGTGAGGTTTGGTATTAGCCTTAGGTATGTGAGGTTAGGGATTAGCCCAAGATATGTGAGGTTTGGGATTAGCCCAAGACATGTGAGGTTTGGCGTCAGCCATAGTTATGTGAGGTTTGGGATTAGCCCAAGATATGTGAGGTTTGGTATTAGCCTTAGGTATGTGAGGTTTGTGATTAGCCCAAGATATGCGAGGATTGGCATCAGCCATAGTTATGTGAGGTTTGGGATTAGCCCAAGATATGTGAGGTTTGGCGTCAGCCATAGTTACGTGAGGTTTGGGATTAGCCCAAAATATGTGAGGTTTGGGATTAGCCCAAGATATGTAAGGTTTGGGATTAGCCCAAGATATGTGATGATTGGCATCAGCCATAGTTATGTGAGGTTTGGGATTAGCCCAAGATATGTGAGGTTTTGGATTAGGCCAAGATATTTGAGGTTTGGTATTAGCCTTAGGTATGTGAGGTTAGGGATTAGGCCAAGATATGTGAGGTTTGGTATTAGCCTTAGGTATGTGAGGTTAGGGATTAGCCCAAGATATGTGAGGTTTGGGATTAGCCCAAGATATGTGAGGTTTGGCGTCAGCCATAGCTATGTAAGGTTGACATTAGCCGTAGTTATGTGAGGTTTGGGATTAGCCCAAGATATGTGAGGTTTGGGATTAGCCCAAGATATGTGATGATTGGCATCAGCCATAGTTATGTGAGGTTTGGGATTAGCCCAAGATATGTGAGGTTTGGGATTAGCCCAAGATATGTGAGGATTGGCATCAGCCATAGTTATGTAAGGTTGACATTAGCCGTAGTTATGTGAGGTTTGGGATTAGCCCAAGATATGTGATGATTGGCATCAGCCATAGTTATGTGAGGTTTGGGATTAGCCCAAGATATGTGAGGTTTTGGATTAGGCCAAGATATGTGAGGTTTGGTATTAGCCCAAGATATGTGAGGTTTTGGATTAGGCCAAGATATGTGAGGTTTGGTATTAGCCTTAGGTATGTGAGGTTAGGGATTAGCCCAAGATATGTGAGGTTTGGGATTAGCCCAAGATATGTGAGGTTTGGCGTCAGCCATAGCTATGTAAGGTTGACATTAGCCGTAGTTATGTGAGGTTTGGGATTAGCCCAAGATATGTGAGGTTTTGGATTAGCCCAAGATATGTGAGGTTTGGCATTAGCCGTAGGTATGTGAGGTTTGTGATTAGCCCAAGATATGTGAGGATTGGCATCAGCCATAGTTATGTGAGGTTTGGGATTAGCCCAAGATATGTGAGGTTTTGGATTAGGCCAAGATATGTGAGGTTTGGTATTAGCCTTAGGTATGTGAGGTTAGGGATTAGCCCAAGATATGTGAGGTTTGGGATTAGCCCAAGATATGTGAGGTTTGGGATTAGCCCAAGATATGTGATGATTGGCATCAGCCATAGTTATGTGAGGTTTGGGATTAGCCCAAGATATGTTAGGTTTTGGATTAGGCCAAGATATGTGAGGTTTGGTATTAGCCTTAGGTATGCGAGGTTAGGGATTAGCCCAAGATATGTGAGGTTTGGGATTAGCCCAAGATATGTGAGGTTTGGCGTCAGCCATAGCTATGTAAGGTTGACATTAGCCGTAGTTATGTGAGGTTTGGGATTAGCCCAAGATATGTGAGGTTTTGGATTAGCCCAAGATATGTGAGGTTTGGCGTCAGCCATAGCTATGTAAGGTTGACATTAGCCGTAGTTATGTGAGGTTTGGGATTAGCCCAAGATATGTGAGGTTTGGGATTAGCCCAAGATATGTGATGATTGGCATCAGCCATAGTTATGTAAGGTTTGATACTTCCGCCAGTATCTTGGATGTTTGTTCCTTAGGTATATGTTATGTTACTGTTTCTTAGATATGTCGTAATCTATAACATAAAGGTTCACAAATTACAGAAATGCAAAAATTAGCACATTTTTACAGCTAATGAATCTTTCAGTGATTCATATCCAGATCTCTCCAAATTTTTAATTAAAGAAGAGTATATATTATCAGTAATATGTACAAGCAAAAAAATATTGTCAATTCAGCAAAAAAAAAAAAAAAAAAAAAAAAAAAAAAGAAAAAAAAAAAAAAAAGGGTATAACTTCCATGCGAAACTGCTCATAAAATATGGCTTGTTCTGTAAAGGGCAATCAATGTGATCATTAAAATGTTATTTGGAAAGTAAATAAAACACATTTATTCATTTCTTGTAATACTTATTACATGTATTGCAAATACCTATTAATATTATGTAATTACTTCTTTACATCAGTAATACTAAGCGAAATTCCTGCTAAATTACGAATGTAATTAACAAAAAAATATGTTACCAAAATCGATTTCCCATGACCGATGAAAGCACACACTTTACTCTTTTGCCTCTCCACTCATTCAGATTTGTGAGATCCGCAACCATATGAAATTTATCGTGTTTGGAATGTGATCTCCAATCTACTGAATAGTTTTAAGGATGTTTAATCGATAAAGCGATCGTAGCTTGTGAAGCTTTTGCCAAGAAGTCTTCGACGCCTTTGATGAAGCAATATTAATAAATTTCAAAACATTTTTTTTTTTTTGTTAATTTATATGAAATGAGTCTTCATTCCAGAGCCAGGACGGATTCTTGGACAACTTTGGGGAATTAAATGTTCTGTCGACACCACAGTACCGCCCGGTATCGGGTATTTCCAGCCTTTAGTTAGGGACCGTTCGGCACCGTCCTACAATCTGACATACTTAGGTAATTTTTATTTTCATTATGTTGCAAGGCTTATGCTATATCTACTAAACACCTTACTCATGTACCTTATATGTAATGAAAACATTTTTTTTTTTTTTTTTTTTTTTTTTTTGGTGGTGAAAAGGGACTTAGATTAGATTGAATGGGAAGGAGTTTTTTCCGGGTTTAATTAGTGACCGAGTATCTTTGACATCTTGGGTCATAATAGTACGTTTCAACGAAACTTGGGATGTGGTTCACATTTTAGAACAGACGCTCCTCTTGGTCATCACAGAGGTAAAGATGTAGACCCACAGAACAGTATTCCCGATTTTCAAAGAAGTATAAGTTCCTACTACTAAATAGTTAGTGATGCATGTAATTATTAATACATTATTTTATGTGAGCGAAATGTCTCTAAGAGGAATAAATTACACGTATATTACCGCCAGAACATTTCCAATGGTTTGAATTTTCCGCATACTGGAGTCCGGGTTAGTAGTTACAAATTAGGAGAGAGCTGTTCCATTTCGCTTGGATATTAGCGAGCGAGTCCTGGTTAAACAGATATTAGCAGATATTGGAGTAAGCTGTCGGTATATTCCCTTCTCATAACATTATTTACCGCACCATTCCATGAAAACTTTATTCTTACGTGCATTAACAGCTGGAAACTAAATACTATAGCTTTAAAATACTCAAATAAATTGATAATTGATATTTCCATGAAAATAACCTTCCTATATATTCTTCATTGTATACGAATCTTTTTCCGTTTTTATCAAATTATTCAGTCTAATAAACGAGCATTATATATTGTATATTTATTTGCGGCAGAATAAAGGAAAACGACTAATGCATGTTGAGTGCATGTACAGAGATCCATGCCTAAATAGGACAACCTCAGAACGAGCTGTTCCAGAGCTGTTATCTGAGCAACAGCTGATGAACAGGCATGTCAACTGATAACTCGAGGGCCCTTTCTCCACTTCACTCAGTGTCCTTTTCATCCATACTCCTTTATGATCGGTCTCCGCGAGGGAATAACTTCCTTTTTCTCTCTAAGACAAGCGCAGGTACATTTTGTTACGTGACACAATTTCCTACCATTATAGAGGGGCATATGAAAACTACCGAAAGATAATAATACCATTATTATACGCACTACCAATTTTTTTAAGTTTTTTAAAGTTCGGAGGAACTGCGTCATGTTAGCCCATTTCCGTTCATATTCCTAGTGCCCTTAGTAAATCAATAGAAGCAGTTAATCCTAGGTTTTGATCTTGGCGAAAAATATAAAACAAAATCTCAGAGGACGAGGCTTTATGGCACCACAACAGGCAATCGACAGTATCCTAAGCGGCTATGACTTCCAGCCTTTTCAACGTTCGCTCTTGTAAAACACTATTACCAACATTATTCTCATTTTATGCCTTTTTTAGCGCGGTTCCTCCCTCCCTTCATAAGGAGGAGCCCTAGGTATTTAAGGTTCATCTTATGAAACAATCCGGAAGTGCCGAGTAGAAAACTTTGCGTTTCAGAACCCCTAGAGACAGAAAATAACAGTGGTTCAAATTTTGTATATATATGTCTTTTCGTGCTTTAGAGGCTTCTTGGCCTAAGAAAATGAATGAAACCATTTTTAAGGCGATAGCTTTAACCGTTTCCGAGAAAATCGGAAAAAATAGTTGTTACATTGTTTTTGGATTGGTTACTTAGAATCATGGGATTCAGTTAAAATATTTTCTGCATGTTTGAAATTCATACATTGGAGTTAAGGAAGAATTAGAATAAAATATTTTATTAAAAGGCAGGAATAAGAACGGAACCGTGCTAAGATGATGCAGTTCCTGCAAGTCGGACTTTTTTATTAAAATACTAACTTTACTGATAAATGAAATTGAAATAAAAAACCAACCAATTAAAATGTAAGTTAAACAAAGACAAAAACCCTTCTAAGAGAATAAAACGGACTATTTCGAAAATTGAAGCACTTATTTCTCCGCCCTACCAAAAATTGCCTTGTAACCTTTTTCGTAAAAAATTTAGTAAGCTTTCAAATGGTGTCCTTTCACCTACCAAGATTTCCCAACCGCTTTCGAGATATTAAGAAAAATGTGTCATGTCTATAAATAAAATATTTCATTATAATCCTTCCTTAACTCCAAACGTAACCAAAATTTAAACATCTTTGTTTATATGAATTTCAAACTCGTAGAAAATATTTTAACTGAATTCCATGATTTTAAGAACCTAAATCAAAAACTTGATTCAACAAATATTTTTCCACTTTCCTCGAAAACGGTTAAAGCTATAGCCTTAAAAATGGTTTCATTCGTTTTCCAAGACAAACAAGCCTATAAAACAAGCACTTTCATATGATTTAAGCGTACCGATTTTTTCGTAGGAATTTCGCTGCAAAAACCATGTTCCGGACGACAGATTCTGCTGGGTAACGCACTTGATCTTTTAAATTAGACAAAAGATTTCTGTATCAAAATTGGTTCATTTTTGGAGCAGCTAGAGCTCAAAGAGGCAAATATATATATATTATTTTCCACGTATTTCTGACCTTTATTTTCGTACAATTATTTATTCTTTATATATGGCCAAGGTCAAAAGAATAGTACTCCAATTCTCTTTGTACTATTTATTGTTTGTACGCCCTACACGTTTCGTGGCCTTTATGCCACCTCCTCAGGGGCCATTACATCCCTATGTGTGGATAGCTCGCCACCCATACTAAGACTTAATAGTCTTAGTATGGGTGGCGAGCTATCCACACATAGGGATGTAATGGCCCCTGAGGAGGTGGCATAAAGGCCACGAAACGTGTAGGGCGTACAAACAATAAATAGTACAAAGAGAATTGGAGTACTATTCTTTTGACCTTGGCCATATATAAAGAATAAATAATATATATATATATATATATATATATATATATATATATATATATATATACATAAATTTGAACTACCGTTTTTTTCCGAGATCTATAGGTTCTTAAACGTAAACTTGTCCATTCGGCACTCCCGGATTGTGTCATGCGGTCAACCTCATAAGCAGGGTTCCTCCATAGGGAGGGAGGGAGGAACCGCGCTAACAAGGAACTTAATGAGTGCTTGAAAAGAGTTATGTGTTTGTGCACAGTGATGGAAACATTTGACAGGGCTTCGTAAATTATTCAGATGGCCATTAAAACGCACAGAGTTTAATTTTTTTTTTTTATAAGTAAACGAGGTTGGATTGTAAAATCTTATTTATATTAACGGTAGGGAAATGAAGTGTTTTCTGCCCGTAGTCGAGCTGTCCAATATGTTTTGTCCGGAGCGGTGGGAGTATACACGTAATTGTGAACATGGCTTGAGTTTAATAAATCGGAAGGGTTGTTGGTGTTTAACTCAAGTGCCTCCATAAATAGGGGTGACCATGGGTGGTTTGGTTATGATTCTTGCCAAAGGCCGTTATCAGCAGTGCTCATCCTCAGTCAGGAGATAAAAGCCAAACAAAACCACCTCCGTTTTATATCTAATAAATTTTAAACTCTCTCCAAACATATAGTATAATTAGTATGTTTAGATACCCACGACCTATACAGATTTCTGTTGCAATGTAACAAAAATTACGGTCGGTATTGCATAAAATAGTATTTTAGGACCGGATTTCACCCCACCCCCTCCTGTAGGAGACCTTTTTGATGGTTAACGAGTTTTTTTTCGATGTAGGAATGCTGTAAACGAAGTTTCCTGTTAAAAAAAAAAATACTGTAGCAAGCGAGTTAATACACACACACACATTATATATATATATATATATATATATATATATATATATATATATATATACATACATACATATAAGTTATCAATATAAATAAGAAGGTACACATAAATTATGGTCAGCCAGCCATAGAATATTTATGTCCTAATTTGGCACAATGTTGAGGTCGTACCTTTCTCATTGTCTTACTGATGGCCACATTCTTGGCAAAAGCCCGGCATGCTCCGTGGACTGACAGCCACTTTCGTGACCTTCTTCGCTTCTAGAATGAAAGCCACCGCTGTATTTATTTGCGATACCTAATGGCTAAGTTTTTTTTGAAGCTCTAGTCACTCTCATATCCGATAGCATTCACTAAAAATGCAGTTAGAGCTCACTGAATGAAGGGGTTCACTCTTCCCGGTCCTTTTTAGCGCGGTTCCTCCCTCCCCCAAAGGGAGGAACCCCGCTTATAAAGTTGATCTCATGACGCAATCCGGAAGTGCCGACTAGAAAATTTTGCGTTTCAGAACCCATAGAGACCAAAAATGATAGTGGTTAAAATTTGTATATATATATATATTTGTCTGTTCGCTCTGTAGCTCCCAGACGAATGGTCCGATTTTGATGAAATTTGGTCCAAAAATCTTTCGTCTAATTTGAAAGGTCAAGTTCGTTAACCAGCAAAATCCGCCTACTGGAAGATGGCGTTTAAGGCGAAATTCGCGCAAAAAAAATCGTAACGCTTACGTTTTTGAGTTCATAAGCTTGTAAGTACTCGTTTTATATTCTTCTTGGGCTAGGAAAACGAATGAAACCATTTTCAAGGCGATAGCTTTAACCGTTTTTGAGAAAATTGGAAAAATAGTTTTTGAATACCGTTTTTGGTTAGAATCATGGGATTCAGTTGAAACATTTTCTGCATGTTCTACTTTCATTAAAACTAATATGTTGAAATTTTGGTTACGTTTGGAGTTAAGGAAGGGTTAGAATAAAATATTTTATTAACAGACATAAAAAGTTTTGATAACTTTGTTTACTTTCCTTAATATCTCGAAAAAGGTTGAGAATCTTGGTAAACGGAAGAATACCATTAGAAAGCTTATTAAATGCTCTAAAAAAAAGGTTCTGAAACAATTTTCGATTAGGCGATGTCAATCGGAGAAATACGTGCTTAAACTTTGAAGTAATTGATTTCGTTTATTTGAACGGTTCTTCTTGTTTGTTTTTATTCCTTGTTATTTTTTCATTGCTTATAGTAGGATAATGTATTTGACATTAAAGCAGATTAATTAAAATAAGAAAAATGATTCATTGATAGAAATATATCAGGCTGTACCTTATGAAATGCCAGTTTTGGATTTGCCGATTTCCTTAAAATGACTCGAAACTGTCGAGGCTCCTACTCCGAGTTCTTGAAAAGTTTTGATTAGGCGATGTCAATCGGAGAAATAAGAGCTTAAAACTTTAAAGTAATTGATTTCGCTTATTAGAACTGTTTTTTATTCCTTGTTATTTTTTAAATGCTAATAGTTGGATAATGTATTTGAAAATAAAAGAGGTTAAGAAAAATAAGAAAAACAATTTAATGTTAGAGATATGGATTTCCAAGATATAGCTTTTCAACTGCCTAGCGTCCTTCCTAGGGAGGGTTGTTTTCTTTGATTTTGGCACTTATTATTATGGGATATAGTTGAAACATTTTCTGCATGTTCGAATTTCATCAACACTAATATGTTGAAATTTTTGTTACGTTTGGAGTAAAGGAAGGGTTAGAACAAAAATATTTTATTAACAGACAAAAAAAGTTTTGGTATTTTTATATACTTTCGTTAGTATCTCGAAAACCGTTGACAATCTAGGGACGCGGAAGATTACCATTCGAAAGCTTACTAAATGTTCTACAAAAAAGGTTCTGAAGAAGGTTTTAATTAGGCGATGTCAATCGGAGAAATAAGTGCTTAAAACTTTAAATTAATTGATTTCGTTTATTCGAACGGTTCTTTTTGTCTGTTTTTCCTTGTTATTTTTTAATTGCTTATAGTTGGATAATGTAGTTGACAATAAAACTGGTTAAGTAAAATAACAAAAACAAGTTATTGTTAGAAATATAGATTTCCAAGATTCCAAGACCTTGTCACTAGCGGGACAATTTCTAATGTTACCCGACCCCTCCAGGTAAGATCGTAAATCATGACCTTTCAAGACTTTACTACACACAGGAATGGCGTTAGTGACCTTAAGGGTTGACATGCCATTATAATAATTAATTAAATAAAAAAGACTGGTGGAACCAAAATAATAACTGCTTCTATTTTAATCTTTCCAAATTAGACTAGGGATATGAAAGGAACCGCACTAAGATGATGCAGTTCCTGCGAGACGGACTTTTTCGTATTTCGGGTCTCTCAGAAATGGCCTCATTTCTGTTTTAGCAGTTGTGGTACATAGATATCATGCTCCGAAGATATTACACCAACGCTGAGGTATTTGATTTGATGTTAATTTAAAAAGAAAAAAAAAATCAAAACCTAAAACTGCGTCATCTTAGCGCGGTTCCATTCTTATCCCTAGTTTCATTGTATAGAAGAAACGGTAGTTTCAAAAGCTTATATAAAAACAGTTATAATTTTGGTTAGACCTTTCCTGAAATACCTTTATGGCCCATGATACGTGGCGGATGACAAGGGTACCTACCTTACTACCTGACATGCACATATGACCCTCTGGCCTTGCCAGGGTTCTCTAGGAAAACGCTATTACGGCTTTTCATTTTCTTGTCTTATTTTACTATAATACTGGTTTTACAGATAAATACAATTAAAAAAAAAAAAAGAAAAACAACGAATTAAAAAGTGATTAAAAAAAAAAAAAAAAAAAAAAAAAAAAAAAAAAAAAATCGATTGAGTTATATATTCATTGTGAGAAGATCGATAGCTTTTAGAAAAGTTTACACATTCCTAATTGAAGGGACAAGCGGATGAAAGTGATGAATCAAACGTTTTCAATTATAAACGAAAGCTCTATGTTCGACATCGTCGTTCCACTTTCACTCAACCAGAAAATAAAGAATGTATATTGAAAAACGTGGAACGTTTCTATACTTTTACTTTGAGAAGAAGCAATCAGCATTATTGTAAACAATGCTTTTACTTTGAGAAGAAGCAATCAGCATTATTGTAAACAATGCTTTTACTTTGACAAGAAGCAATCAGCATTATTGTAAACAATGCTTTTACTTTGAGAAGAAGCAATCAGCATTATTGTAAACAATGCTTTTACTTTGAGAAGAAGCAATCAGCATTATTGTAAACAATGCTTTTACTTTGAGAAGAAGCAATCAGCATTATTGTAAACAATGCTTTTACTTTGAGAAGAAGCAATCAGCATTATTGTAAACAATGCTTTTACTTTGAGAAGAAGCAACCAGCATTATTGTTAACAATCCTTTCATTTTGAGAAGAAGCAATCAGCATTATTGTAAACAATGCTTTCACTTTGAGAAGAAGCAATCAGCATTATTGTAAACAATGCTTTTACTTTAAGAAGAAGCAATCAGCATTATTGTAAACAATGCTTTTACTTTGAGAAGAAGCAATCAGCATTATTGTAAACAATGCTTGTACTTTGAGAAGAAGCAATCAGCATTATTGTAAACAATGCTTTTACTTTGAGAAGAAGCAATCAGCATTATTGTAAACAATGTTTTTACTTTGAGAAGAAGCAATCAGCATTATTGTAAACAATGCTTTTACTTTGAGAAGAAGCAATCAGCATTATTGTAAACAATGTTTTTACTTTGAGAAGAAGCAATCAGCATTATTGTAAACAATGCTTTTACTTTGAGAAGAAGCAATCAGCATTATTGTAAACAATGCTTTCATTTTGAGAAGAAGCAATCAGCATTATTGTAAACAATGCTTTTACTTTGAGAAGAAGCAATCAGCATTATTGTAAACAATGCTTTTACTTTGAGAAGAAGCAATCAGCATTATTGTAAACAATGCTTTCATTTTGAGAAGAAGCAATCAGCATTATTGTAAACAATGCTTTTACTTTGAGAAGAAGCAATCAGCATTATTGTAAACAATGCTTTCATCTTGAGAAGAAGCAATCAGCATTATTGTAAACAATGCTTTTACTTTGAGAAGAAGCAATCAGCATTATTGTAAACAATGCTTTTACTTTGAGAAGAAGCAATCAGCATTATTGTAAACAATGCTTGTACTTTGAGAAGAAGCAATCAGCATTATTGTAAACAATGCTTTTACTTTGAGAAGAAGCAATCAGCATTATTGCAAACAATGCTTTTACTTTGAGAAGAAGCAATCCGCATTATTGCAAACAATGCTTTTACTTTGAGAAGAAGCAATCAGCATTATTGTAAACAATGCTTTTACTTTGAGAAGAAGCAATCAGCATTATTGTAAACAATGCTTTTACTGTGAGAAGGAGCAATCAGCATTATTGTAAACAATGCTTTTCCTTTGAGAAGAAGCAATCAGCAATTATTGTAAACAATGTTTTTACTTTGAGAAGAAGCAATCAGCATTATTGTAAACAATGCTTTTACTTTGAGAAGAAGCAATCAGCATTATTGTAAACAATGCTTTTACTTTGAGAAGAAGCAATCAGCATTTTTGTAAACAATGCTTTCATTTTGAGAAGAAGCAATCAGCATTATTGTAAACAATGCTTTCATTTTGAGAAGAAGCAATCAGCATTATTGTAAACAATGCTTTCACTTTGAGAAGAAGCAATCAGCATTATTGTAAACAATGCTTTTACTTTGAGAAGAAGCAATCAGCATTATTGTAAACAATGCTTTTACTTTGAGAAGAAGCAATCAGCATTATTGTAAACAATGCTTTCATTTTGAGAAGAAGCAATCAGCATTATTGTAAACAATGCTTTTACTTTGAGAAGAAGCAATCAGCATTATTGTAAACAATGCTTTCATTTTGAGAAGAAGCAATCAGCATTATTGTAAACAATGCTTTCATTTTGAGAAGAAGCAATCAGCATTATTGTAAACAATGCTTTTACTTTGAGAAGAAGCAATCAGCATTATTGTAAACAATGCTTTCATTTTGAGAAGAAGCAATCAGCATTATTGTAAACAATGCTTTTACTTTGAGAAGAAGCAAATAGCATTATTGTAAATAATGCTTTTACTTTGAGAAGAAGCAATCAGCATTATTGTAAACAATGCTTTTACTTTGAGAAGAAGCAATCAGCATTATTGTAAACAATGCTTTCATTTTGAGAAGAAGCAATCAGCATTATTGTAAACAATGCTTTTACTTTGAGAAGAAGCAATCAGCATTATTGTAAACAATGCTTTTACTTTGAGAAGAAGCAATCAACATTATTGTTAACAATGCTTTCATTTTGAGAAGAAGCAATCAGCATTATTGTAAACAATGCTTTCATTTTGAAAAGAAGCAATCAGCATTATTGTAAACAATGCTTTTACTTTGAGAAGAAGCAATTAGCATTATTGTAAACAATGCTTTTACTTTGAGAAGAAGCAATCAGCATTATTGTAAACAATGCTTTCATTTTGAGAAGAAGCAATCAGCATTATTGTAAACAATGCTTTTACTTTGAGAAGAAGCAATCAGCATTATTGTAAACAATGCTTTTACTTTGAGAAGAAGCAATCAGCATTATTGTAAACAATGCTTTCATTTTGAGAAGAAGCAATCAGCATTATTGTAAACAATGCTTTTACTTTGAGAAGAAGCAATCAGCATTATTGTAAACAATGCTTTTACTTTGAGAAGAAGCAATCAGCATTATTGTAAACAATGCTTTCATTTTGAGAAGAAGCAATCAGCATTATTGTAAACAATGCTTTTACTTTGAGAAGAAGCGATCAGCATTATTGTAAACAATGCTTTCATTTTGAGAAGAAGCAATCAGCATTATTGTAAACAATGCTTTTACTTTGAGAAGAAGCAATCAGCATCATTGTAAACAATGCTTTCATTTTGAGAAGAAGCAATCAGCATTATTGTAAACAATGCTTTTACTTTGAGAAGAAGCAATCAGCATTATTGTAAACAATGCATTCATCTTGAGAAGAAGCAATCAGCATTATTGTAAACAATGCTTTTCCTTTGAGAAGAAGCAATCAGCATTATTGTAAACAATGCTTTTACTTTGAGAAGAAGCAATCAGCATTATTGTAAACAATGCTTTCATTTTAAAAAGAAGCAATCAGCATTATTGTAAACAATGCTTTTACTTTGAGAAGAAGCAACCAGCATTATTGTTAACAATCCTTTCATTTTGAGAAGAAGCAATCAGCATTATTGTAAACAATGCTTTCACTTTGAGAAGAAGCAATCAGCATTATTGTAAACAATGCTTTTACTTTAAGAAGAAGCAATCAGCATTATTGTAAACAATGCTTTTACTTTGAGAAGAAGCAATCAGCATTATTGTAAACAATGCTTGTACTTTGAGAAGAAGCAATCAGCATTATTGTAAACAATGCTTTTACTTTGAGAAGAAGCAATCAGCATTATTGTAAACAATGTTTTTACTTTGAGAAGAAGCAATCAGCATTATTGTAAACAATGCTTTTACTTTGAGAAGAAGCAATCAGCATTATTGTAAACAATGTTTTTACTTTGAGAAGAAGCAATCAGCATTATTGTAAACAATGCTTTTACTTTGAGAAGAAGCAATCAGCATTATTGTAAACAATGCTTTTACTTTGAGAAGAAGCAATCAGCATTATTGTAAACAATGCTTTCATTTTGAGAAGAAGCAATCAGCATTATTGTAAACAATGCTTTTACTTTGAGAAGAAGCAATCAGCATTATTGTAAACAATGCTTTCACTTTGAGAAGAAGCAATCAGCATTATTGTAAACAATGCTTTCATTTTGAGAAGAAGCAATCAGCATTATTGTAAACAATGCTTTTACTTTGAGAAGAAGCAATCAGCATTATTGTAAACAATGCTTTCATTTTGAGAAGAAGCAATCAGCATTATTGTAAACAATGCTTTTACTTTGAGAAGAAGCAATCAGCATTATTGTAAACAATGCTTTCATCTTGAGAAGAAGCAATCAGCATTATTGTAAACAATGCTTTTACTTTGAGAAGAAGCAATCAGCATTATTGTAAACAATGCTTTCATCTTGAGAAGAAGCAATCAGCATTATTGTAAACCATGCTTTTACTTTGAGAAGAAGCAATCAGCATTATTGTAAACAATGCTTTTACTTTGAGAAGAAGCAATCAGCATTATTGTAAACAATGCTTGTACTTTGAGAAGAAGCAATCAGCATTATTGTAAACAATGCTTTTACTTTGAGAAGAAGCAATCAGCATTATTGTAAACAATGCTTTTACTTTGAGAAGAAGCAATCCGCATTATTGTAAACAATGCTTTTACTTTGAGAAGAAGCAATCAGCATTATTGTAAACAATGCTTTTACTTTGAGAAGAAGCAATCAGCATTATTGTAAGCAATGCTTTTACTGTGAGAAGAAGCAATCAGCATTATTTTAAACAATGGTTTTCCTTTGAGAAGAAGCAATCAGCATTATTGTAAACAATGTTTTTACTTTGAGAAGAAGCAATCCGCATTATTGTAAACAATGCTTTTACCTTGAGAAGAAGCAATCAGCATTATTGTAAACAATGCTTTTACTGTGAGAAAAAGCAATCAGCATTATTGTAAACAATGCTTTTCCTTTGAGAAGAAGCAATCAGCATTATTGTAAACAATGTTTTTACTTTGAGAAGAAGCAATCAGCATTATTGTAAACAATGCTTTTACTTTGAGAAGAAGCAATCAACATTATTGTAAACAATGCTTTTACTTTGAGAAGAAGCAATCAGCATTATTGTAAACAATGCTTTCATTTTGAGAAGAAGCAATCAGCATTATTGTAAACAATGCTTTTACTTTGAGAAGAAGCAATCAGCATTATTGTAAACAATGCTTTTACTTTGAGAAGAAGCAATCAGCATTATTGTAAACAATGCTTTCATTTTGAGAAGAAGCAATCAGCATTATTGTAAACAATGCTTTTACTTTGAGAAGAAGCAATCAGCATTATTGTAAACAATGCTTTCATCTTGAGAAGAAGCAATCAGCATTATTGTAAACAATGCTTTTACTTTGAGAAGAAGCAATCAGCATTATTGTAAACAATGCTTTCATCTTGAGAAGAAGCAATCAGCATTATTGTAAACCATGCTTTTACTTTGAGAAGAAGCAATCAGCATTATTGTAAACAATGCTTTTACTTTGAGAAGAAGCAATCAGCATTATTGTAAACAATGCTTGTACTTTGAGAAGAAGCAATCAGCATTATTGTAAACAATGCTTTTACTTTGAGAAGAAGCAATCAGCATTATTGTAAACAATGCTTTTACTTTGAGAAGAAGCAATCCGCATTATTGTAAACAATGCTTTTACTTTGAGAAGAAGCAATCAGCATTATTGTAAACAATGCTTTTACTTTGAGAAGAAGCAATCAGCATTATTGTAAGCAATGCTTTTACTGTGAGAAGAAGCAATCAGCATTATTTTAAACAATGGTTTTCCTTTGAGAAGAAGCAATCAGCATTATTGTAAACAATGTTTTTACTTTGAGAAGAAGCAATCAGCATTATTGTAAACAATGCTTTTACTTTGAGAAGAAGCAATCAGCATTATTGTAAACAATGTTTTTACTTTGAGAAGAAGCAATCAGCATTATTGTAAACAATGCTTTTACTTTGAGAAGAAGCAATCAGCATTATTGTAAACAATGCTTTTACTTTGAGAAGAAGCAATCAGCATTATTGTAAACAATGCTTTCATTTTGAGAAGAAGCAATCAGCATTATTGTAAACAATGCTTTTACTTTGAGAAGAAGCAATCAGCATTATTGTAAACAATGTTTTTACTTTGAGAAGAAGCAATCAGCATTATTGTAAACAATGCTTTCATTTTGAGAAGAAGCAATCAGCATTATTGTAAACAATGCTTTTACTTTGAGAAGAAGCAATCAGCATTATTGTAAACAATGCTTTTACTTTGAGAAGAAGCAATCAGCATTATTGTAAACAATGCTTTTACTTTGAGAAGAAGCAATCAGCATTATTGTAAACAATGCTTTCATTTTGAGAAGAAGCAATCAGCATTATTGTAAACAATGCTTTTACTTTGAGAAGAAGCAATCAACATTATTGTTAACAATGCTTTGATTTTGAGAAGAAGCAATCAGCATTATTGTAAACAATGCTTTCATTTTGAAAAGAAGCAATCAGCATTATTGTAAACAATGCTTTTATTTTGAGAAGAAGCAATTAGCATTATTGTAAACAATGCTTTTACTTTGAGAAGAAGCAATCAGCATTATTGTAAACAATTCTTTCATTTTGAGAAGAAGCAATCAGCATTATTGTAAACAATGCTTTTACTTTGAGAAGAAGCAATCAGCATTATTGTAAACAATGCTTTTACTTTGAGAAGAAGCAATCAGCATTATTGTAAACAATGCTTTTACTTTGAGAAGAAGCAATCCGCATTATTGTAAACAATGCTTTTACTTTGAGAAGAAGCAATCAGCATTATTGTAAACAATGCTTTTACTTTGAGAAGAAGCAATCCGCATTATTGTAAACAATGCTTTTACTTTGAGAAGAAGCAATCAGCATTATTGTAAACAATGCTTTTACTTTGAGAAGAAGCAATCAGCATTATTGTAAACAATGCTTTTACTTTGAGAAGAAGCAATCCGCATTATTGTAAACAATGCTTTTACTTTGAGAAGAAGCAATCAGCATTATTGTAAACAATGCTTTTACTTTGAGAAGAAGCAATCAGCATTATTGTAAACAATGCTTTTACTGTGAGAAGAAGCAATCAGCATTATTGTAAACAATGCTTTTCCTTTGAGAAGAAGCAATCAGCATTATTGTAAACAATGTTTTTACTTTGAGAAGAAGCAATCAGCATTATTGTAAACAATGCTTTTACTTTGAGAAGAAGCAATCAACATTATTGTAAACAATGCTTTTACTTTGAGAAGAAGCAATCAGCATTATTGTAAACAATGCTTTCATTTTGAGAAGAAGCAATCAGCATTATTGTAAACAATGCTTTTACTTTGAGAAGAAGCAATCAGCATTATTGTAAACAATGCTTTCATTTTGAGAAGAAGCAATCAGCATTATTGTTAACAATCCTTTCATTTTGAGAAGAAGCAATCAGCATTATTGTAAACAATGCTTTTACTTTGAGAAGAAGCAATCAGCATTATTGTAAACAATGCTTTTACTTTGAGAAGAAGCAATCAGCATTATTGTAAACAATGCTTTTACTTTGAGAAGAAGTAATCAGCATTATGGTAAACAATGCTTTCATTTTGAGAAGAAGCAATCAGGATTATTGTAAACAATGCTTTTGCTTTGAGAAGAAGCAATCAGCATTATTGTAAACAATGCTTTTACTTTGAGAAGAAGCAATCAGCATTATTGTAAACAATGCTTTTACTTTGAGAAGAAGCATTCAGCATTATTGTAAACAATGCTTTTACTTTGAGAAGAAGCAATCAGCATTATTGTAAACAATGCTTTCTCTTTGAGAAGAAGCAATCAGCATTATTCTAAACAATGTTTTTACTTTGAGTAGAAGCAATCAGCATTATTGTAAACAATGCTTTTACTTTGAGAAGAAGCAATCAGCATTATTGTTAACAATGCTTTCATTTTGAGAAGAAGCAATCAGCATTATTCTAAACAATGCTTTTACTTTGAGAAGAAGCAATCAGCATTATTGTAAACAATGCTTTTACTTTGAGAAGAAGCTATCAGCATTATTGTAAACAATGCTTTTAAAGTTGTAATGAATGATGATTTGTGATAAACTGCATAATGTTATCTTTTCGACCCTCTCCATGTTTTATCGTCTCTGAATTCTATTATACTTGTTAAATGACTCTAAAAAAGCCCGACTAACAGAAACTGCGTCATTTAACGGGGTGAGGTTTTTATCAATCGTAGGTAGGGTTTTATGATTCGTGAAAAATCTATACACATAATAAAATTGTAACGGATGTATGTCTGTTTGTCTGTGCACGCTAATCTCAGAAACACTCTATCCGAATGAGATGCGGTTTTTACTGATTTATTTTGGGTTTCTCCGGTTAACATTTAGTCTTTGTTTTACTTCAATCGTATCATAAATAAAATAGTTTGTCTAATGTAAAGAATCACGTCGAATATTTGATGAATTAGAGTGTCCATTCTCAGATACACCAGTCTGTCGTACCTGGAAGGTTACTGCTGTTATCTGGTTTGTTTTTCTGTATCCAGCCAATTCTTAAATGGACGCCTTTAACACGTTAACTGCGGTGTTATTTTCAAAAGGTCATTATCTCAGTGCGGCTAATATTTTTCGCGTTTTTATGAATAATTTTAATAGTAATGACAAATGTAGCCACTAGCGCGTTTGTTTTGCATAGTAAGAAAGAGAAATCATTATTTTTATCATACATGCCCCCAGGGGCATATGCCGCACTGGAGACATAACTTCTTTCATCCAGTGCGGTACTGGCCCCTAATCCACGCAAGATTTAATAATAATAATAGTAATAACCAAATGATAATGGATAATTATACATTAAAAAGTCCGACTCGCAGGAGCTGCATCATCTTTGCGCGGTTCCGTTCATATCCCTTGTGCTATAGTAAAGGAATAGAAGCAGTAATTTGGTAGGATTTTATCTTAACTTAAAAATATATAAAATGTCAAATAGAAGAAAGTTTAAGGCAACATACATTCATAAAATCGGCCTGGAAAGAAAAAAAAGAAGAGTCTCTATTGGGTGTTAACAAAATTTACGAAAATGCATGTCCATCAGGGAGGTTACGAAATAATTCAGGTGTGTTATAAGTTATTGTGACTCGAGCTCCAATAATCCAGGGCTTTGCTTAAACTGTTTCAATAGACTTCATAATAATTAGTCCCTTTATTAGGATGAATATTGAGAATTCGGGGTCGAGTTATTTGAACTAAATTAAAATACTTTCTGAGTATTGAAAATTGTTGTATTGTATTTTTGTATAATTTATATTGTAATAATGTTGTTTAAAGTGGTGCTAATTTATTTACTTATTTTAGAACAAGAGAATATTCCGTACATATATAAAATACATTTTCCACTTTTTCTTGTTTGTTTTTCTGGAAGGGGGTCGATAAAGCAGTACACTCTTTTTACACATTAACTGCTTTATTTGTTATGTTTCGCCCGACATGTTTCGTTCCTTTTCGCACCTCTTCAGGGGCTTTCCTTATCAAGAAGTCCTCTCGGCATGTTGTCCAGCTTGAGCCAGGCGTAATACTTAGGAGTATTACTTCAGGGGACTTCTTGATAAGGAAAGCCCCTGAAGAGGTGCGAAAAGGCACGAAACATGTCGGGCGAAACATAACAAATAAAGCAGTTAATGTGAACAAAGAGTGTACTGCTTTATCGACCCCTTGCCAGAAAAATAAACAAGAAAAAGTGGAAAATATATATCGGGTCATCATTCACAAGAATTAATATAAAATACATTGTTTTAATTATTTCGAATGTTTTATTTGATCATATTTCCAGATCCTCCTTCTGCTTTAAATGTATATTTACTGATGTTAGCTGCAATGATTATGCGAAAAATCAGCGAATTATCTCTTTCCTTCTGATTGCTATATGTCATTAAATAAGAGCATACAGATAGGAAGGTTTACATGCCCTCGGGGGCATGCACCGCATACAGCGAAGCGAAGTATGGTCCAACAGCAGCCGCACTTAACGTGTTAAACGGAAAGGGACCAAGTGCCTTCAGTTCATTCTTTAGAGAATTAGGTTTAAAGTTTTCTGTGGGTCTAAAATTCCCTTATTATCTGAAATGTTTCATTCATTTTCTCTCAATAAAATAAACTGTTCTTATGGTAATGGTGTTTTAGTTTTATAGTTATTCATAAAAATGGTGCTTGATTCCTTTCTGCTTATTACAGCATACTGGATACATCATTTCACATTTTGCTGGTATTTTTTCATGCTTTAATGACAACATTATATTTTAACCAGTTTTTTATTACTATATAAATTCTCTAATCCTCTACAAGATAGCACCAAAAACTCAATTTCATTAAAAAATGGCCTTCAATTAAATATCTATTAGGTACATATTTGTTTTTTTTTTAAGTTAGGTTAACACATTTATGTTGTAATCACGCTAATAAAAGAAACGGATTAGTTGCGGCTTTCACTAATATATTTTGGTAAGCTTCACTTAACATTTAGTAACTGTTTCATGTCAATCGGTTCGTAAATTAAGAAAATATGCTAATGTAATGAATCACGTCGAACTTTGATGAACTATCGTCAACACGATAAAAACCAGAACGAATACTTTTCTTCGCGAAACTTGGTTTATTGTATTTCCCTAGGAAATAATTGAGCGAGTTCGTTAACCAGCAAAATCGGTCCATCTGGATAGGGGCTTAATTCAGGGCCCAATGTAGTTATTTTCCCATACCGGCTGCAATTTACTTTGTATTGCAACGAAATTCGGTATTCGTTGTGGCAATCTCTAATAGAAAACACTGGACCCAAATTTCCAATTTGCGACTACTAGCCGTAATTTTTGTTATATTTCTACGAAACTCGGTATTCGTTGTGATTATATACAGGGAAAAATATGTTGTAAAAAAATTAAATCGGTTCGTTAGAAGGGGGTTTACTCCGGACCCAAATTACTAATTTGCTCATAGCGACCGTTCTTTCTCGCGTATTGTAACGAAGTAGGGAATACGTCGTCGGTATCTAAAGAGAAAGATGTTTTTCAAAAATAAAAAAAAAATAACCAAATAAAGTTGTGGTTTAATCAGTAATAAGTTCGAATCGAATTAAGCGGCTCGGGCGTTGGTTGTTACTTCTACCACTAGGAGCGCTGAGCATGGACGCTGCATCCGGCTTCTGCTATACATTTAGTCAGCTGTTCATTACAAACATAAAACAGAAATACAATTCATGCTGTTCATATGTATACATATAATAAAATTATAATGCATTGCTGTCTGTACATGGAACATCTTAATAGAAAAATGTGTTCTAAAAATAAAGTACATCGGTTCATTAGTAGGGGGGGGGGGGGGGGGGGGGTTACTCCAGACCCAAATTACCAATTTGCCACTACCAGCCGTAATTTTGGTTATATTTCAACGAAACTCGGTAGTTGTTTTGTTCATCTACAGGGAAAAATATTTGGTAAAAATAAAATAAATCGATTCATTGGGAAGGGACAAACTGCTAACTCTAGGCCCAAATTCCTAATTAGTAATTTATTATAATTATAAATATATAATATAATTATAAATATAATATATTTTTTTTATTCCTCGGATTCTTCTCATTCCACACTGCTATGTTTCTCGGCGACATTTATGCTTAGCCAGGGAACGTTTGGTGAAGTATGTTGGCAGCAGTGAGCATCTATATTCTAGATGCTCACTGCTGCCCAACATACGTCACTGATATTTCCCTTGTGTCAGGGGTCAGCTTTATGTGGCTCTGTCAGGTGTTTGCAATCCTAGCAGCCTGTATGCTTTGATACCCGATGGCTTTACGTCTAATATCGTTTATAGGGCATTACTGTTAAGTCGATTTTTTTTTTTAAATTCCCGAACGACGGTGTTAACAATCCAAAATACACCAAATGATAAACCCAAAAAATAAATAAATAAAAAGTATTGAATATTCTCTTAGAATTGAATTCCTTCTATCTTTTATGTTCTTACCACAAAAGTTTTTTATTTATTTTATTTTTTTATTTTTTTAAGAATTTGATCCTAAATATTTATTAAAATTAAAAATTTTAAGCAAACCTCGCACGCAGGGAGGGCCAAGACCTTTTGACTTTATGTAAAGTGTAGAGCTTAACATTGCACGCCTTTACTGCAGCGGGGGTTCTCCGGTCAAGGCGCAAAGGCTTTCTGATGGACTGGTTCTGAAAGCTCCTGTGACAAGCCTGAGTCCTGTGTTGTGTATTGTGTCTAGAAGTCTAAAAGTGGTTGGACTGGCAGATGAATATGCTATACATTCATAATCCAGAAGAGACCTGGTGTAAGATCGATAGAATGTATGAATGAATGAATGAAAAGTTTTATTCTTATTCCGGGACAGAAGTCCCATGGGAATAATTTTGAAATTACAAAGTAATTTTGAATTTTACGTATAAACATAAAAACTTATAAATGCTATCAGTATCAATATATAGTGTACAGCTTCAATATAGACTAGGTGTTGGGTAAAATTTGCGAGGTGGCACGGGTGACGAATGATTTTTCGAATATTGCTGTTCGGTGGGAAGGAATATAAAGATCGGATGGACGAGATCGGGTGTTACGGGAGTGAACCGAGGATTTAAATTTAAGAAGTTGAAAAATATAAGAAGGTCTACGGGATTGAATTACTTGGTAAGTACTGACGACGATAAAGAGGGAATAGCCAATTTAGCTCCTGGTAGAAATGTGATATGTGGGAGTCTCTGGGGAACCCGAGGATAAAACGAATGAAACAGTTCATGAGGCGTTTGAGTTTTGCCTCGAGTTCGCCAGAAAGTCCACCGGACACCAAACAACCATAGTCAAACTGGGGGAATAACAGGGAAGTTACGAGGAGTTGACGGGTCTTTGTTGGCAGGAGATAGCGGGAGAGGTTGAGCTGTCTCAGGATAAATATGGACCGACGGGAAATTTGGGAAATATGACTTTTCCAGGAAAGGTTCTGATCAAATATGATCCCAAGATTTTTAACTGATTTACAATATTTTATAGGAATGCTGTTAAGGTAAAGGGCTGGAAAAGGGGAAGTAGAACTTATGAGGGATTGGGAGCCTATAACAATGGCTTTTGATTTGTCTGGATTCAGGGAAAGCTTATTAGCTGCAACCCAAGCATTGATGTTATTAAGATCTACTTGCAGCTTGTCTACAGCATCTCGTAGCAAAGAGGGCTTAAAGGATAGGTAGATTTGGGTATCGTCAGCGTAAAGATGAAACTTGGAATGAACTATGGAAAGAGGAAGATCATTGATGTAAACAGAAAATAGAGTTGGGGATAACGAGGAGCCCTGCGGTACACCACGGGAAAGAGGAAGAGGGCTAGAAGGATTGCTGTCGGGGATGACCACGTATTGGGATCGATTGGATAGAAAGGATTGGAACCAGCTAATGGCACTGTTGGAAAAGGAAAGAGATTGGAGTTTGGTGAGGAGGATTTGATGGTCTACGGTATCAAATGCTTTTGAAAAATCTAGGAGAACTAGAATAGTGAGCTGTTGGTTATCTATGGCAGTTTGAATGTCATGGGTGATTTTTATGAGCGCTGATTGAGTGGAGTATGACGGACGGAAGCCAGACTGGAGAGGGTTAAGGAGATTATTTTGTTCAAGGTGGTTGGATACTTGAGATTGGACCATGCGCTCTAAAGGTTTGGAAAGATTGGATAGAAGGGAGATAGGACGGAAATCCTTCGGAGAGCAGGGGTTTGATATTTTGTTAAGAGGGCGAACCAACGCTGTTTTCCATTGAGAAGGAAAAGTCGAGTTTTGAAGGGAATAGTTGTATATGTGGAGAAGGATAGGAAGGATTGCGGGTAAGCAGGCCTTAATCAGTTTAAGGGGAACAGAGTCTGGACCGTAGTCATTGGTTCGGGATTGAAGGACCGCGGTTAGAAGATATTCTGGGGTAATATAGGAGAAGTAGAAGTTGTTGGAATTAAAAGGTAGTTTGGAAGGTATAGGAGGACTGGATAGGACTGAGGGAGAAGATACAAAGTGAGCATTAAGAACATCAGGGGATAATGAGATAGAGCAAGGACGGTTAGTTTTGCAAAGGGAAAGTTTACGAAGGATTGACCATTTCGTTTTAGAGTCAGGAGCTTTGGATAGGGATTGGTGGACGTAGAGGGACTTAGCTTGACGGATGGAGGATTGGGTGAGGTTACGCAAGTATTTGTAGGAGGAGTAATCTTGAGGAAGACGGGTCCGTCTAAATTTTCTTCTCGCTGCTTCTCTTCTTTTTATTAATGATTTGAGCTCTGGTGTAAGCCAGGGAGCAGGAGGACGGTTGAAGCGGCGGGTTTGAAGAGGAGCATGGGAATCTAAAAGGGAGTGGAGGTGATGAGTTAAGGAGTTAACCATGTCATCTATGGAGTCAGAGGAATAAATGGAATCGTAAGGAAAGTTTTCTAAATCAGGTTCTAATTGTTCAAAGGACAGAGAATTAAGGTTACGAAACGTAAAGAATTTGTTTGTGATAGTAGGGGTAGGTAAATCAAAAGTTATTTGAATAAGATCATGAGAAGAAAGGAAGGGCACAGGGTGTTGAGATGAGGCGAGGAGTTTATCCTAGGAGTCCAGGATAAAGAGATCAAGCCAGGTATCAGAGGACTGGATGTGATGGGTAGGTGAATAGGGAACCACAAAAAGATTAAGTGAAAAGAATAGTTCAGAAAGGTAGGTAACGTCAGGGGATTCGACAAGAAGATTGGTATTGAAGTCACCAGCAAGAATTACATGGGAATAACAGGACACTAACTGATAAAGGAAGGTTTCAAAAGATTGGTCATATGGCACACGGGGAGGACGATATACAACGGAAAAGAGGAGAGGTGAAGAAGACGTTGATATCTCGGCAGAAATATACTCAAGGTGAGGAAGATCAGTCAGAGGTGAAAGAAAAAGGATTTTAGACTTTAAACTATCATGAACAAAGAGTCCCACACCTCCTCCTGTTCTGTCTTCTCTGTCATGACGTAAGAGGGTATAGTTGGGAAGGGAAACTCGAGAGGAAGGGATAAAAGGTTTGAGCCAGGTTTCCGTAACAGCTATAATATGATGAAAATTTTCGTTAAAATACAGGAGGAATTCATCGTAGTGTGCAAGAAGGGATTGGGCGTTAACGTGACAGGATATCAGGACATTAGTCATGACGGGGATTTATGGAAAACTAAACTCAGGAAGAAGTTGTTGGGTGTGGAAATGATGGAAGATGAAGGAAGTGGATGGAACATACAATATACAAATACTAATTACATTCGAATAATTATAAAAACCAAAAACTAAATATTTACCAAAATAGCAATAATTAAAATCAAAATAATAATACTGACCAGTATAAAATAAGTAACAAAAATATCTGGATACCAAGCATGGTTTGCCAGCACCCCATTTTGTGTTGCTAAGGATTCTCAACAAATTCATTAATTTTTTGGATTTGATGAGAAGCCCTTTCAGGTGGGATAACCACGTTAATCCTTTGTCGAATGTCATGCCTAAGACCGTCAGTTTTGTCTAGAATTGTCTGGTGTATTGTTAGGTGGGCTATTTGATAGGCTCTTTTCCTAGAGAAAATCATGATCGTTCCTTTTCTCTAACTCTTGCAGTGTGTTTTGTATCTGTTGTTCACATGTATTATTTTTTTTTTTTTGTATTTGGTGTAGACCAGTAGGTCATCAACATACAGCCAGTACACTTTTAAAAAAACCCTCTATATATGAATCTTTTTACGTTTACTGGATTATTCATTTGTATGAATGTCAACACTAAGCCTCTTGCAAGTGATAATGTTTGTTTACCTCTGTAGTATTTCTCTACATGGAAATAATTCAGTCTTTCCTAGTTTAAACTCGACCGAGGCGCAGCCCAGACTACTAGAAACATAAAACAAGGCTGGGGTGAGGGTAGAGTTAATGAGTGCACGGTTCAAAGGTGGTTTCAGGATGGAGACTTCCTGAATGTCGCAGAAGGCCTTCCTCTCTTGATGACGATGTACTGCGATCATCACTGGACTAAAAACACAGAATAACTTTTCTGTAACATGCAGAAAAACTTTAACTTAGTTACCAAATCGACCGCCCATGGCCAACTCAAGGCGTTTAGAAAAGGGAAAAAGCTCGAAAGTGGGGTCCAACACGCATTAAAAGACCGCCAAAAAATCAGGGCTATGAAGTTTGTTTTACACTTCTTTGCCGAAACAAAATAGACCCTTTTCTAGCTACATCCGCCCTACTCTCCGGACCTTTCGCCTGCTATCATTTTTCTAGACCCCTGAACCCCTTATTTGCCACATAAAATATTTATGGATCGAACGGAATTAGAGAAGAGAGACTTTATAAGTGGGTCATGTCAAATTAATACACCTTTTTTCCTCACCCTTTCAGTTATTCATGAATATTGGTACAGCCAAAGTAGGCGTTGGGACAATTAAAAATATCAAATTTTTATCTAAAACGGTTTTCAAAATACGGCCATGTAAAGTTTTGAAAAAGCGGTCAAAATCTCGCTTTTTCAAACCATTTAAGTAGTCATAACTCCTCTCCTGTTTACGTTACAAACTTGGGGAAGGTGTCCATGTTTTAAGAAGCAAAGAAATGTTATCCCAGTACCTCCACACTTGTAGACCATATGTAAGTATCATTTTAAATTTTGTACCAAATTAATAGCTTAACATTTATAAATATGTAAATCGCTGATATTTATGTTTTATTTAAGTTCCTAGTCAATTAAAATATTTTGAATACAACATATCATTAAATTTTAGACAAATATTTTAAATTAAACTAATTACAACAAATTATTAATGTATAATATTTTTTTAAATAATGAAGTTGAGGTGTGTGTAAAATATATACAACAGTAAAGTTTGGATTAAATTTTACAATTAAGTATTAAAAAACGTTTATATATAAAAATACGTAAAATTAGTCCAAAGCTATCTTCGGTATTAAATTATTTTAACTTCCATTTCAATCCGATAATCAAATTTGCTAAAAAAATTAGTAATAATATGACCTATTACATTTATTTTTTTCAAAATTTTTAAAGATGCGTTTTTAAAAATATTTAGATTCAAAATTTTATTTTTGATTTTGAAAAAAGTTATGTTCTCATAACCTATCATGTGTTGCAAGTCGCTTGAAAGGGCATACAAAGAGCTAAACATTAACACCTTCCCCATGTTTTTAACGTAAACAGGAGAGGAGTTATGTCTATTTAAATATTTGGAAAAAGCGAGATTTTGACAGCTTTTTCAAAACTTTACATGGCAGTATTTTGAAACAGGTTTTAGATAAAAATTTCAAATTTGATATTTTTATTTTTCCCAACGCCTTCTTTGGGTGTACCAATTTTCATTAATATCTGAAAGGGTGAGGTAAAAAGGTGTGTTAATTTGACATAGAATGACCCAAGTTCTAATAATTATGAATTCCCTTCAGACGGTATTAAAAAGTTACCAAAAAGTTGGGAGACATTTATTGAGAGTATGGAAGACTATTTTGATTAAAGAACACAGTTATAAAATATTTTTTATTTTTATTTATTTATTTATTTTAATACCAAAATCCTGCATTATTTTCCGGACAACCCAATATATTCATAATCTAGCGCTAAAAGCTGTATTTTCAACCTATTTATTTATTTTGTCAATTCGGACAGAAGATTGGGCCCGGAGCTGAAGCATAGGATCGATAAGTGAAGTCGTGCTCTTCACATTTACATATAAACAAGATTTGGTGAAAGCGAAGGCCGAGGGGGGGGGGAGAATCGTGTTTGGAGGCTGAGCTTTTATTTCGGGAAATGGAGTCGGAGCTGTCGTACTTCCTGTCAAGTCGGTGATACTCGGAAGGATGTCAGGATGATCTTATCGGCCGTATCAGTAAGGAAAGGGAAGATTTCTTCGATGTCTAGACATGGAGACCATTTATTGCAAAGCAAAAACTACATCTGACAGATGGCTCTTCCATATTCTATTCATACAGTTCTTACCGCTTCAGACGATTTACCATTTAGAACAGAATAAAACGTGAAATAAAGGGGGGGGGCAATTATCAGTATGGTTATAATATTATTGAATATTTTTTTTTATTTTAGGGCAATGTTCTTAGCAAAAATAACACCTATAAAGTAGGAAAGAGTATAGGAATATACTGGGGGGGGGGGGGTTATAAGGTCACTTTTTTCGAGTTTTCACTTATATCTCGGAAACTCTGCGTCCTAGCGTCATGACTATTCTATAACAAATGAAAGCTGATTAAATATGCTACAAGTTCTTCGCAATAAAGTTTTTCGAGATATCTTTAGTTTTCGAAATATCTGCTCATGAAAGTCTGTCATTTTGGGGGGAAATGCTTTTGCCGCACATATTTCCCCCTTTTTGACCGGATACCTCTTCAAAGATGCACCCAAAAAATAAATAACGTTTATAGGATTGTAGAGTATTGCATTCTCTTCAATAATATATATATATATATATATAAATATTACTTTGCTATTTTATGTATTTTCCTTCAAACGTTAGAACAATTTCAGTGTTCATCGTGAAAAATGCAATTTGGCGACTAATAGTCCAGGCAACTAGGAGTTATAGATGGAAATGTTTAGATAACATTTTTTAACTTCATAACTTTGTTTCGGCTAGTTAGGAGGTCAACATATCAAAAGTCCTTGCCAGTAGCCGTTGTGCCGGGGGGAGGGGGGGTTTAGAAGGTCCCATTTTTCGGGTTTTCACTTATATCTCGGAAACCCTGCGTCCTAGCGACATGACTATTCTATAACAAATAAAAGCTGATTAAATATTCTACAAGTTCTAGTTATTAAAGTATTTCGAGAAATCCTTAGTTTTCGAAATATCCGCTTTTGAATGTCTGTCATTTTGGAGAAAAAACACACTTTTTGCTCCTTTTGACCGGATAACACTTTAACGATAAACCCAAAAAATAAAGCCGTTTATAGGGTTGTAGAGCATTAAATTCCCTTCAAGAATATATATAACTTTACTATTTTATGTATTTTCTTTCAAACGTTGTCAGTTTTAGTGGTCATCATGAAATCTGGCGACAACTGTCGACCAATGAATCTTTCAATTTCTCACCATTTCCAGCCAATGTATTCTCCTAAATATGCTCTATTATCTAAATATAGGACATCTAAATAGCACAAAATATATAATTTTGGGCCCGCTGACCAGTTATTCACACTCAATTAGATAAGAACTTGTCCATTATATTGGCAATGGTTTTGTTAAGACCAAGTGAGTGCGTATATAACGTTTGAATGAAAATACATAAAATAGTAAAGAAATATATATTATTGAAGCGAATGTAATGCTCTACAGCCCTATAACCGGCATTTATTTTTTGGGTTCATCGTTGAAGAGATACCCGGTCGAGAAGAGCAAAAAGTGTGTTTCTTTCGCAAATTGACAGACTTTCAAGAGAGGATATTTCGAAATCTAAAGATATCTCGAAAATCTTTATTGCGTAGAACTGGTAGTATATTTAACCAGCTTTCATTTGTTATAGAATGAAACAGGGTTTCCGAGATATAAGTGAAACGCCGAAAAATGGGACCTTCTAAACCCCCCTCCCCCCTGGCACAATGGCTTCGAGCGGGGACTATTGACATGTCTTATGTATCTTATGTGTCCCGAATGAAACTCGAAGCCAGAGGTAACTTGAATAGGTTTTTTTTTTTTTTTTTTTTTTTTTTTTTTTTTTTTTTTTTTTTTTTTTTTTTTTTTTTTTTTTTTAAAAATCAAATGCTCAATATTTTATGAAAGTTGCAAGAGTAGTAATTGTCCAACCAACGGATTATAATTTTCTACTAAATGGCTCAGCCTGGAAGTATAAAAGCTACCGGCCTTTTACGTACAATTAAGACAACTAGTTCAAATTTGCTGACTTCAAAAGATTCACAATCAATAAGCAATTATATTTAATAGTCATAATCATTCAATAAAAGTAATTGTTCTTGTTTAAAAGGTTTTGCAATCTTATTGTTTACTCCTGCCTCATTTAGGGAAGAGGTTCAATCAAGAGCAATCGGGAAAATTACTCGCCTCGACACTCCAATCATCTGCCTTGACTAGCTTTCAAAGGAACACGAGGGAGCTATCATCAATTTAATCTTTATCGGGATATTTAAGGATGAGCGGCGGAAAAATTGGAATATTCTTCGTCATTGTTTATTATTAATGGTATGGAAATTAATTGTTGAAGGATTGTTGTTATTTTTTTATTGGCGATTCGCCTGATGAACATTTAGGCGCAAGTAAGACTAGTAGTGTTATTTCATTAAAAATACGGATTTTGTCAAGATATATCTCTAAATATAATAAAATTCTAACGGATCGTTGTCTGTAGACGGAAGATATATGGGGAAAAATGTTAATATGGGCCTTTATCAACGCAATACTACTCAAAACAATGATTTTTAGAATTCTAACGGATCGTTGTCTGTAGACGGAAGATATATGGGTAAAAATATTAAAATGGGCCTTTATCAACGCAATTCTACTCAAAACAATGATTTTTAGAATTCTAACGGATCGTTGTCTGTAGACGGAAGATATATGGGTAAAAATATTAATATGGGCCTTTATCAACGCAATACTACTCAAAACAATGATTTTTAGAATTCTAACGGATCGTTGTCTGTAGACGGAAGATATATGGGTAAAAATATTAATATGGGCCTTTATCAACGCAATACTACTCAAAACAATGATTTTTAGAATTCTAACGGATCGTTGTCTGTAGACGGAAGATATATGGGTAAAAATATTAATATGGGCCTTTATCAACGCAATACTACTCAAAACAATGATTTTTAGAATTCTAACGGATCGTTGTCTGTAGACGGAAGATATATGGGTAAAAATATTAATATGGGCCTTTATCAACGCAATACTACTCAAAACAATGATTTTTAGAATTCTAACGGATCGTTGTCTGTAGACGGAAGATATATGGGTAAAAATATTAATATGGGCCTTTATCAACGCAATACTACTCAAAACAATGATTTTTAGAATTCTAACGGATCGTTGTCTGTAGACGGAAGATATATGGGTAAAAATATTAATATGGGCCTTTATCAACGCAATACTACTCAAAACAATGATTTTTAGAATTTTTGTCTGTTTGTCTTAATGTCTGTACGCGCTAATATCAAAAACGGCTATCCAATTTAGTTGCGGTTTTCCCTAATATACTGTGGTATGCTTCACTTAACATTTAGTGTTTAAATGTCAATCGGTTTATTTATTTATTTTTTTTTTTTTTTTACGGTGCATCTACATTTAGGCCATTAGCGCCGTCAATCGGTTAATAAATAAAAAAGTTATGGCAATGTAAACATTTTATGAACTATCGTGGACACGCTAAACACCACAGGTTTTTTTTGATTTTTTTTTTTTTTTTTTGTTTTTTTCGTCACGAAACATGGTGTATAGTATCGCCCTAGCAAATGATTGAAGATGTTCGTTAACCAGCAAAATTGGTTCATCTGGAGGGGGGTGGGGGGGTTTACTCCAGACCCAAAGTAGTTATTCGCCCGTACCGGCCGCAATTATTGTTGTATTGCAACGAAACTGGATATTCATAGAAAATATACAAAATCGTTTCATTGGGAGGAGGTTTTACTCTGGACCCAAATTACTAACTTGCTACTACCAGCCTTAATCTATCTATACATAAATAAAACTAGCTTACGATAGACAAGTCGTTATTTTATTGCCTTAAATAAAGTATCATCAAATCTAATGCAACTATATAATTTTGTGCAGTTTATTATAGCACGGTTCCCGTCATACTATTCTAACGGATCGCTAACGGGTGTTCATCAACGCAATATTACACAAAACAATGATTTTTAGAGGGTTTTTTTTTCTGTTTGTCTGTATGTCTGCTGTCTGTCAGACACTCTATGGTTTAACAATCCCTAAGGGGTTAGCACAGTGCCCCTATAACGTTTAACAGTCATAGCAGCCTGTATGCTTGATCCCCATGGCTATACGAGTAATATCGAAACATTACTGTAAAGCAGTTTTTTAAATACCCATACGACGGTGTTTATAATCCAAAATAAACCAAAAGATATATTCACAAATGCTGTTATAAGTCATTTCCACGCGAACGAAGTCGCGGGCACAGCTAGTGGTAAATAACATTGCAGAAAAGTAATGACACGATATACGGAAACAAAACTCTTTTAAAATATTTGAAACCAAATAAAAACTGTCTATTGGTATAAGATTTTAGGACGGTGCTGTAATTGTTCCTGAAGGTTGAAAGTACGCACTCCCGGGTATACCGTGGTGTCTAGAGACATTTCGAGCACTGGGACAACAGATAGATCTTTCAACGAACGGTAGACTTTAAAAAATCTCTATTTTTAGAAATGTAAATTTACAAGACTTTTAAAATTTAGAAGTCCAAGAACAGTTTTAACATGAAAAATGATGGTACAGTAATGATTATAATGATACGGACATAATGATGGAAGGATAATGATTCGTTGATTTGGGAAAGGAGGGGATATTATAAACTGTAGTTAGCAGAAAGTGCCCTGAGAAGGTACTGAGGTGGTGTCTAGAGATGGGCAAAAAGGTTCACCTCGAAGAACGGCTCTAAGCGCTCCGCTCACTAAAAGGAACCAGTTCTTTTACACGGCTCACTTTCTCTTTTTGGCTCTTTTGCGCTAAAACATATAATTAAGGATCTATAAACTTAGGGGAGACTGTATATAATTACAAATTTAGAAACTTAAGGTATTGACTAAATGAACTTTGAAAATAAGGATAACTTCAAATCCTATTATTACTACAATTTAAGTTTGATCTCCGGAAGGTCTGATTCGAAGGTCGAACGTCTGACCTACCTGTTTGCCAAGTTTGGTCAAACGGTCTGGATTTGTATAAAGAACAAACATACAGACACATAGTTGGTAGACAATTTTGACGTAGCCTATGACACTCCCCATATCAAGATCTACCTGTGTGCCAAATTTGTTGTATAAGGAGCAAACATAGATACAGACAGTTGGTAGAAATTGTTGACTTTGCCTCCGACACTCCCCGTCTCAAGACCTAACTGAGTGCCAAGTTTGGCCAACCGGTGATTTATATGTATATATATATATATATATATATATATATATATATATATATATATATATATACATATATAAAACTGGAGATGAAGGAGGGGATATTATATTCTATAGTTGAGAGGAAGTGCTGAGAAGGTGATGAGGTGGCGTCTAGACATCAGGTGTCAGGCTGTAAGTACTTCCTTCCGAAGTCCACTGAGGATGAAGGAGAGCATCCTATATACTATAGTTAAGAGGCAGCGCTGAGAAGGTGCTGAGGTGGCGTCTAGACATCAGATGTCAGGATTTAAGTCCTACCTTCCGAAGACCCCTGAGGATGAAGGAGAGGGTTATTAGATACTGTAGTTGGGAGGAAATGCTGAGAAGGTGCTGAGGTGGTGTCTGGGCCCCAGTTGTCAGGATGTAGGCGCTACCTTCCGAAGTCCCCTGAGGATGAAGGAGGGGGTATTAGATATTATAGTTGGGAGGAAGTGCTGAGAAGGTGCTGAGGTGGTGTCTGGACCCCAGGTGTCAGGATGTTGGTCCTACCTTCCAAAGACCCCTGAGGATGAAGGAGAGGGTATTAGATACTATAGTTGGAAGGAAGTGCTGAGAAGGTGCTGAGGTGGTGTCTGGACCCCAGGTGTCAGGATGTAGGTCCTACCTTCCGAAGTCCACTGAGGATGAAGGAGGGGGTATTAAATACTATAGTTGAGAGGAAGTGCTGAGAAGGTGCTGAGGTGGTGTCTGGACCCCCAGGAGTCAGGATGTATATGACGATTCAGGCGAATCCCGGCAGTACCTCTTACGGCCAAGGAATGTTTCAAGTTTTACATTTTCAACCCTGGAGTGCTACACTTATTTTTACTAACGGGTCTGCTACCTTTGGGTACATGTTTACCCCAAATAAAAAAACTACTTTTAGAGCGTTTTAATTATTTTTATTTTAATGTAGATAATATAAAACACACGTAAGCTGAACATTAATGAATAAAATCCCTAATGAAAACATACTAATTACTGAATAGATGAAGCAAACACTTCTTCTTGTTGCTCCAAAATATTAATTTTTTGACGTAAAGCACATATAACCCTAGGTATTCTGTCCCGAGACCTAGGACAGAAATTTTACCGTCCTGATGTGGATTCTAGACTTCCTCTTGTTTCCTCTACCACTGGCAATTCGAAAATACTGGTGATGGTTTGACGGAGTTCTGGTCTTAAAGTGGGGGTTTCCAATCGCCTTTACATGTGAGGTCTAATCAGGTCTAGGGCCAATTCATTTAGGGAAGATCTCTTAACAGTAACACCTAATTTTATCCTGTAATATGTAATAAGTTATGAAATAAATAGAGTAGCCAACGGCGAGTTTTAAGAATTCAATTTACTGAGAATCACAACCAAAAATTCTAAATATCCACTGCGTTGATTGAAAAAATAAGTAATTTTTAAGTAAGTAAGTAAGTAAATATAAAAATATATTTAAAATTTCTTTGTTTGAAATAGGTTATAACAAATTTAACATTTTACTTACACAAATAATGAATCTTAGTCCTGAAATATTTTGCTCCGAAAGGTTGGAAAAAACAACACTATCAACGATTCGAATGCCACACCCATACTATCTTGTCAAGACATGACACTACTGAAAATCATAGAACTTCAGCACTATATCCTCGATACAAATGCAAACTAACGAATATGAAAAAATGCATCTTTCATTGCCCATCTTTAATAATTTCTGCTGGACTTATTTACGGCAAATTCTTCAATCTGACTTCACTCTATTAAAGGGAAAGTATTCCACTATCAAAAGGTCAAATCTGCCGAATATTTGACTGTCCAAAAAAAAAGTTATAAATAAATACTTTTCCACTCTGAAAAGTGGTGATTTTCATATTCGTTAGTTTGCTTTTGTATCTACGATATGTTGACCGGAAGCAACACTTAATAGAGGCACTGGGATTCAGGTCTACCCCAAGTAACATTCCAGGGATAAAATGCAAAAGTCTCATTTCAATGATATTATGCTTTAACTGACAAAGCAAGGAACCCCATCTTCATAAGGTGTCGGAGAGGAGATGTAACACCCATACTATCTTGCCACACCCATGCTATCTTGTCAAGACATGACACTACTGAGAATCATAGAACTTCAGCACTATATGTTGACCGGAAGCAACACTTAATAGAGGCACTGGGATTCAGGTCTACCCCAAGTAACATTCCAGGGATAAAATGCAAAAGTCTCATTTCAATGATATTATGCTTTAACTGACAAAGCAAGGAACCCCATCTTCATAAGGTGTCGGAGAGGAGATGTAACACCCATACTATCTTGCCACACCCATGCTATCTCGTCAAGACATGACACTACTGAGAATCATAGAACTTCAGCACTATATGTTGACCGGAAGCAACACTTAATAGAGGCACTGGGATTCAGGTCTACACCAAGTAACATTCCAGGGATAAAATGCAAAAGTCTCATTTCAATGATATTATGCTTTAACTGACAAAGCAAGGAACCCCACCTTCATAAGGTGTCGGAGAGGAGATGTAACACTTACAATACGTAGAGTTTACCTACACTACCAACCCATTCTCAGTAATAACAAAACATGACATACCTCTGTGTAAATAATACAATACGACTTTATGTGCAAAACAATACCTAATAGACTGGAGAAAAGGAGACAACTTGACATATATGAACTGTTATGGTACGCAAAACAAATTTATAGAAACACATATACAGGACAGGGCATAAATAAATACGGAAAATAGCCACAATTGTAATTTTTGTACTAAAATTATCTAGTTTTTATTTTGAATTTTTTTTTCATTTCATTATTTAAATTTGTATGGGCATATTTGTCATTTATAAATTAATTTCGTAATGGCACATTTTGATTCTAATTTCTTTACTTTTAAATGGACTTTCCTACTTTTGCTTGCACCCAACCCCAAATATTGCTTGTTTTAATATTTAATAATATTTTAATATTTAATTGTCTTTTAATATTTAATAATATTTAATTATTAAATGTTAAACAAGGTTTTTAGTGCTAGGGGTATAATGAGCTATCCATCTACAGAGGGATATATGTGACTGCAGCGTGAATATAAAGCACTTTCTCTCTCAGGGTTGGTTGAAGGCTCCCCCCCCCCTTTCGCTTTCAGTCCTATCAGGGAGAAAAGACCCGACGGGATCAATGTGTGTGTGTGTGTGTGTGTGTGTGTGTGTATGTTTGTGTGTGTATGAGTGTGTGTGTATTTTGAACACAGGAAAATCCTTTTCAACGCCTCAACAGTGTTGAGGCGTTTCAGCTTTTTCTCTGAACTACAACCGAAGTAGTAACAACCCTTCTTCTTTCACCACTCTCGTTTCTGGTTGTATATTTTCAATAAGTCAGGTGACTGCATAGAATTCATAATAAATGCAAGCATAAAAAGTCTACTAAAATTCGTTTTTCTTGATTTTCGTTCAGGTTTTATTTTATTTATTTTTTTTTGCCATTAATTGTCAAATATAAGTACATTATTTGATTTATATTTTCTATTTTCCCCGTCATTTCAACAACTAGGCTATCAACCCTAGAACGCCAAGGTTCGTCAAAATGACGAACACCTCTGTGATACAGTCGCCCCTCCCCTCCCTGTCTTCTATTCTCCATGACAGCCTGGCTATGCTACCTGTGGTCAATACTTGACGAGTCACAGAAAGAATTACATGGATTGTACCAGCCGTTTAGAACTGACGAACACCTCTGTGATACAGTCGCCCCTCCCCTCCCTGTCTTCTATTCTCCACCACAGCCTAGCTGTAGTACCTGTGGTCAATACTTGACGAGTCACAGAAAGAATTACATGGATTGTACCAGCCGTTTAGAAATTACAAACACCTCTGTGATACATTCGCCCCTCCCCTCCCTGCCTTCTATTCTCCATTACAGCCTAGCTGTAGTACCTGTGGTCAATACTTGACGAGTCACAGAAAGAATTACATGGATTGTACCAGCCGTTTAGAAATTACAAACACCTCTGTGATACAGTCGCCCCTCCCCTCCCTGTCTTCTATTCTCCATCAAAGCCTAGCTGTGCTACCTGTGGTCAATACTTGACGAGTCACAGAAAGAATTACATGGATTGTACCAGCCGTTTAGAAATGACATGATGTCGAAGAAAGCACGTGAAAAGACAAGAAAGCGTGATTGTTTCTAGATGTAGGAATATCTGTGTGCACGTCTGTTTCTAGATGTAGGAATATCTGTGTGCACGTCTGTTTCTAGATGTAGGAATATCTGTGTGCACGTCTGTTTCTAGATGTAGGAGTATCTGTGTGCACGTCTGTTTCAAGATGTAGGAATATCTGTGTGCACGTCTGTTTGACTAACGTTGGGAAGATCATTTATTATTTTATTTTTTACGGTCTATGTGAATTTTCTTTTAAATATTTACATGAAAATTCCCTCCAAGTCGTGAAACTAATTAATAAAGTTATATTCACCAATTTCGAAGAATATATAATATGAAAGAATATCTCATAATTTGAGTTTTAACTTATATTATATATATATATATATATATATATATATATATATATATATATATATATATATATATATATTCCAGAGGGTGAAACAAAATTCAGTCTTCCCACAAATTTTCTTTATTTTGCACTAGGCCTTTCAACACAAATGTGCCATCATCAGGTGCTGGCATGCATGTTCATTTATGTTGTTACAGCATAATGCTGTTCCGGTAGAAGCTCGACAAGCTGTATTCATTTTATTGATGTTTTCCGGTAGTGGGGTTGCTTAATTCCAGAGGGTGAAACAAAATTCAGTCTTCCCACAAATTTTCTTTATTTGTGCATGCCAGCACCTGATGATGGCACATTTGTGTTGAAAGGCCTAGTGCAAAATAAAGAAAATTTGTGGGAAGACTGAATTTTGTTTCACCCTCTGGAATCAAGCAACCCCACTACCGGAAAACATCAATAAAAAAAAAATATATATATATATATATATATATATATATATATATATATATATATATATATATATATATATGTTAACCTTCCAGTGGTCGAGCCGACTCACGGTGGGGAATCTCACGGTAATGTTGGACATTGGGAGAAAAAATGAGCTTTTTAATTTTGGATATTGATCGTATTGTTAGTGTTAAATAAACCCTTTTCTATAGAGGAAATTGAGCAATTGATGATCAACAGTTTTTCAAAGTACTGCAAACTATGGGGTTTGGAAATAAACTTACTGAAATCAAAGATAATGGTATTTAAAAATACCATTATGGTGATAGACTGGCAAAAAATGAAAAATGGTTCTTGGAAGGTCATATAATTGAAGTAACTAGTCATTACAAGTACTTGGGCATTGTTGTGACTCCTAAGTTATCTCTTGATAAACATTTTTAAAAAAACTTTCTGTTGCTAAAAGTGGACTTAGCTCTGTATGGGAAAGGTTGATCAAGAATAATAATATCCCGATATTAGTGTTTAACACAGTAAGTCGAGCGGTGATGTGTTACGCAGCGCAGGTTTGGGGTGGGGTTCAGTACAAAATGGTGGAAAAATTATTTACTTTTTTTATTAAAAAGGTTTTAAAACTTCCCAGAAACACGCCAAATTATGTGATATATAACGAATCTCCTCTAAATTTAATCTATATCCATACTTTAAAAGGCCACCATAATTATTTACTGAACCTCGTAGATCTACCGAATTCTAGGTATCCGAAAATATTATTAACAGAAATAGTAAGGAAAGGGTTATATTATTACAAGGACATTATAAACATGATGAATAAATATCAGATAAAGGTGAAATAGGATATGTTTAATATGCAGAATGGGGCAGTGATATTTAAAAACATTAGGGCAGCAGATTTAAGTCATTTTAGGGACAGCAATATTTTGGCAGCAAAATAGTCAATCACTACCGTAATTTACAAACACCTAAACCACGAAATTAATCAGACTAATGGATATTTCCATGATAAATATTCAACATCTAAAATAATGTGGTTGATAAAGCTAAGGGGAGAATTGTTGAAGCTATGTTACCACCCCTACTCTACTCCAACTAGCTATTGACCTCTTTGCAATTCCCTGGCTCAAAAAGATATATACTACTTCAGAGGTTCATGTAGGCAGCTGAAGGAAATTAGGTTGAAGTGGTTGTGTGTAGAATATCTCTCATTTGGGGAAGTTTGTGGTTTTTTAAATGGGCGCAACTGGGAGAATATTGCAGGCTATGGTAGGGAAGCATGGGACAGGAGGAGTATAATTGTAAATAAGTAATAGGTGTGTGTGTAAATTAGGGTGGAAATATAAATTATTTGATCCTTGTTAAATAACGTAGTTTATTGTGATGTATGTATAATTATATTAAAATGTTGTTAAATTACATAGATTACTTCTATAATGTTTTTTTTAGTTTTAAGTCAGTAGCTGTAATATAAGTTTGTAAAATGAATCCTCTATCAAGTTTTTTTTTTTTTTTTTTTTTTTTTTTTTTTTTTTATCATATATATTAAGGCTATTAAATGTAAAGTGGTACCTCGCTCTGATGGCAGTTAGCCAAGAGTATTAGTCTTTAGAGTCCTTAGTAGGATTATAGTATATTTCTACAGGTACTCTTGTATAATTTGTTACAATTCCTTCTGTTGTTATTTGTTGATTAATAAAGCCTATTTATCTATCTATCTAGAGAAAATTGATTTTTAGCCGTATTATTGCATTGGTTTTTAGATAATGCTTAGTTATAAATGCTATGTCGAAAAACACCTTAGCTTCTTAAATTGGTCGTGTACTCTTCTTTTATTTTATAAATTATTTTTGCTTCGAGTACACATTAAGGGTATTATAATTAATCAAAAACTGGCAAAAAAGGTTTTAAAAAATTCACGTAATTTTTTTTTTTTTTTTTTTTTACATCAAGAACACTCGGCACTCTTTTAGGAGTACCAAGTCCAGATCTTGCCTAAACTTGCCTATTCAGAAGATATTGTATTTTTTCTGTTAATACCTGCGCGCCTTTATTAATCCCATTAGTGGTTGCTTCCGTTTATCCTCTTCAAACTAGGAAATAGTCTGATGATGTCTCGCGCCTCGACACAATGGAAATTACCACAAATGGAGATCTATTTCAATTTTTTAGATCCAACCATACACATTTTAAGGATTTTGACACGGCTTTTAAAAAAATGACTAACTTATTTCGTTTCGCGATGATAAAAAGTGCGAAAAAATTATTATCGGGAGAATTGAAGGAAATGGTGCTATCACTTTGAACTTAAATGGAACGCTCAAATAGATCTTCAGAACCAAATTTAACGAAAAATCACGATTGAAAAGGGATCTAAATTTTCCAGAGGTATATTCTCAAGAACTTCAATCAACTCCAGGTATTCCTACTAGATCAAAATCATTCGAGCATTTATCAGAAAGACAAAACGGAGAACCAAAGTTTTCAGAAATTTTTCTGATGAGGACTTCAATTTCCTTTAAAAAAAAAATAAAAAAAAAAAAAAATAAAAAAAAAAGAAAATCACGTCTGCTCGTTATGTTTTGTTATTATTTTATTTTATGCAGAGCTATCCAGAATATATTGATCAAATTAAGACCTATTGTGATAGTCTCATTCACTTATATGTTAATTAATCTCATTTATAAAAGATATGTTGACTTTATGTGCTTACAAATCATATTATCTATTTATCAAGGGATACATAATATGTATGTACACACTTAAAAGTCATCCTATCCGTTATTTCGCAACTAGTGAAATTGCTTATCATGTAGTTGAATAGATTATTGTATTAGCTTTAAAATGAGACCAGAAGAAATACTCTAGGACCAGTAGAAACGGAGATATTAATGAATGTCCGGCCTACCCTGTCACTCTCCCCACTGTGCGACTGTTGGAACTAGACCTGTTATTTATTGGAAATAATATTTTGGAAATAAATCATGAAATAACCTTAACAGATTATTTCAGAAATAATTTATTTCATCGTTTTTTTAAATATCATTTCTGAAATAATTATTTCACGAAATAAATTATTTCATGATTGATGAGATATTTATTTCCGAAATGATTATTTGATCAAATAATATAAATACACGTTTTCCTGTCAAGCCTCATTGAGATGAAGTTGACAAAAATGATTTTAAAGTCTGAGTAGCTGAAACATCATTAAAATTATTTATGAAACATATGCAGTTAGTTTAATAAGTATTGGAACACCCATGAATATTTTACTTTTTTAACATTTTGTGGCTAAAATAATGGTGCTTTAAGTAAATAGAAGGCATCAATAACACGGTGATAAGCTATATTTTAAATATTCCCTGAAAATCAACATCAAACAATGGTATTTGTGTTATTCCTCCGAAGGAAAGTAGCTATTGAGGTTGCACTCATGACGGAATTTTTGAAAAATTTCTTCAAATCTTTATCGATCCTACCTAGTAGACACCGAAAATGACCCCCCTTAAAATATATATATATCTATATATATGTGTATCTGTTAACACGAAAGCGGCCAGAGCTTTTGTTTTTACGTCATGAAACTTGGTATATAGCATTCAATTAGCAAACGATTGAACGAGTTCGTTAACCACCAAAATCGGTCCACCGGAAGGGGGGGGGGGGGGGTTACCCTGAGCCCAAAACACTAATTTGACCATGTCAGCCATAATATTTGTTATATTTCAACGAAACTTGGTATTCGTAGTGGAAATATATAGAGAAAAGTGAGATATAAAAATGAACTAAATCGGTTTATAAGGAGGGGGGGGGGGTTTACCACGGACCCTCAATACCAATTCGCCACTACCAGCCGTGATTTTTGGTATATTTCGACGAAACTCGGCATTCGTAGTGGTAATCTACAGGTAAATATGTGTTGTAAAAATAAACTAAATCGGTTCATTAGGAGGGGGGGGGGGTTACTCCGGACCCAAATTACTAATATACTCATACCGGTCGTAATTACTGCTGTATTGTAACGAAATGCGGTATACGTCGTGGGTAACTCATGAGAAAAAAGTGTTGTAAAAATGAGCTGAATCGGTCAATCCGAAAGCGGGGGTTTACTTTGTAATATATTTCAATAGAAAAGCCCGCCAGACGTAGGTTCAACAAAGCCGCCGCAAGGACCGCTTTCTACCAATAGAGGGACTGTATGCTGTTCCTGCGTTAGGTCAAAATACTATAATATGAGGTTTTTTGTATTTATTATAGTGTAGCAGGTACCATGTGTAAACATAACTCTGGAAGCAAATTAATAACACAGGTCTACAAAAATAATCTTTCTGAAATTTGATTTGATGATTTTGGTCAATCTCTATGCTCCTTGGCGTGCTGAAGCCGAACATGAGGTCAGTCCCTCTCTATCACGTAAGGAAATTGTTCAATCTCAAGAAAGGGCAGAGGTACTACCATTAAAAGAAAACAGAATTGGCGAATAAGAGTTTTCATTTATTTCTATGATCTTTTAGTTATTTCAATGTTGTTTACTGTACAAAATACACAAATGTGTAGAAATAACAGCTTCAGAATTAACAGTGGCATATTTAGTTATTATTTTTATGAAAACGTATTTTTTTCTCTTGAAAATTTCTCCGTGTTCGTTTCCGGCTGTAGGACTCTTCAGATGATTCACGCTGCAGCATCCAATAATAGTCAGCCATCATGTTTACGTTCCATTTGCCCTGATACCTACGTTCCATTTCCTGGATGTCCTGATGGAACCTTTCCCCTTGTTCTTCACTTACTTCCCCTAAGTTTTCCGGAAAATAGTCCACATGCGAATGTAAGAAGTGAACCTTCAAACTCATGTTGCAACCTTGTAATTGAAATGCCTTCAACATGCGTACCACGATACTTCTGTAGTTGGGATCCTTCACGTTACCAAGGAACTTCTCAACAACATCTTTAAAAGAATTCCAAGCTTCCTTCTCCTTCTCATTCATGGTCTGAGTGAAATTTGGATCTGTGAAAAGTTTCCGAATATCTGGGCCTACAAAGATCCCCTCTTTTAGCTTTGCATCACTTAATCGTGGGAACTTGGAGCATAAGTACTTAAAACATTCACCTTCTTTATTGAGAGACTTTACGAATTGTTTTATCAGCCCTAGCTTTATGTGTAGAGGAGGTAGCAGGATTTTGTCAGAAGGAACCAAACTTCTCCTAATTACATTTTTTTGGCCTGGCGACAGAGCTCCTCGTGATGGCCAGTCTTTGTTGTTCCAATGGGAATTTCTGTCTCGGCTATCCCATAAAAATAAAAAACAAGGGAACTTGGTGTACCCTGATTGCTGACCTAAGAGCATAGTAAGTACTTTCAAGTCTCCACATATCAACCAGTTATGCTCATTATAATGAATTCGTTCGAGAACTAATGACAAATTTTCGTATATTTCTTTTAAATGTACCGAATGGCCAACTGGAACTGAAGCATAAGTATTGCCATTGTGCAACAAAACAGCCTTTAGACTTCGCTTTGATGAGTCTATGAATAGACGCCAATGAATCGGGTCATATTGTATACTAAATTGACCCATCAGACCAAGAATGTCTTTGCAATAAATAAGATTCTCATCCAGAGCAAAGTAAGGAACAAAAACTGCTTCACGGTGTCGATACCATGAAAAAGAAGTGCCTGGCTATAATAAATTTTTATTTTTAAGACGGGAGCCAAGTAACTGAGCTGCATCTTTTGGAAGTCCAAGATCTCTCACTAAGTCGTTCAACTCCTGTTGAGAAATAAGCTGAGGTTCATCTTCTGAACTGCTTGCTTTGAACTCACTGTGTACGTCATCGCTCTCCGACATACAGTCTTCTCTATTAGCTTCCCTATCTATACTGCCCAAGTCACGAGGGGGCTGAGGAACTGTCAATCCAGGACCGTGTGGTACCGGACGACTAGCAGATTCCACATTAGGGTAGTTAATGAGCTTGTGATTTTTGGAATTATAGCCTTGAACATGACAATTACAAAAGTAACAGTCATTATCGTGGTTTTTTTGCTCCCTCCACATCATTGGGATAGCAAATCCGAAAGATTTTAACTCTCCTTTGTACCATAAGCGAAGTTTTTCTACGCAGCTATGGCATACTTTGTGAGTAGCCCACACTTTATCTTGATCTCCTATTCTCAAGCCAAAAAAAACATAATATACATTTTTGACAAAACCTGTTATATTTCGTTGGTATTTCTTAACTGTGTACTCACCACAGATAAAACAGAAGTAGTCTGGACTGGTAACACAACGACGATGAGACATTTTGTCTAAATGCACTTTCAAACCTTAAAATACGTTCTTAATCACTTTGACACAACTAAGAGACCTCAGTGAATGTGTTCACTTCAGTTGATACTACTGAACTGAGAGAATGAACAGAAATTTAGCTCCAAGTTCCTGATACAACAGGTTCAATCTCATTTAGCTTCAGACGGTGACATCTGAGACCAAACAAGTACGTTCCTGTCTGAACAGGTCGTGCCTAGACACCCTCAGGCCTACAACATCTACTGAGGGAGTCATTAGCCCCGTTTATATGTACGCTCCAAAGCGACACTCCTGGCGCGCCGCTCCGGAGCGTCGGTTTGGAGTGGCGCATCAGGAGCGTGAGGTTGGAGTGTGGTAGACAAAAAGAGCAACACTCCTAGACTGCGCGCCAGAAGCGTGAGTTTGGAGCGTACGGTCCAATACTCTTCGTGTAAATAAAATATACGAAGGTTTTGGAGCGGCGCGTGGAGTTTCCGCCAGGGTGGAAATATGGGTTAAGGAGTGGAGAAGAAATAGAGAACGCTTCGGTCATATGCCTCTTTTGTGGGAGCTGAGAGAAAATAACCCAGAAGATTACAGAAATTATTTAAGAATGGACGACATTACGTTTCAAGTAATTTTAAATTTAATTCGCCCTTATATACCGAAAAAAGATACAATTATGAGAGATAGCATTAAGAATATTAACATACATTTGTAAATTACATTTAATCATACATTCAGTTTACTCATAATGGTTATGGGTTTGTAACTTAGAACCAATAATCGAATATATATATAAAAAAAAAAAAAAAAAAAAAAAAAAAAAAAAAAAAAAAAAAAAAAAAATCCAGAGCGTTTGATTGGAGCAAGTGTGTGAACATGCCGCTGCAGGTCGGAACTTGCACTCCCGGAACGTCGCTCCAGGTCCGCACTCCTGGCATCTCGGCGGCTAGTATTCACACACACAGGATTGGAGCGCCGGTTTGGAGCGTCCGCTCCAAAACTGTCGGAAAACCTGTGTGTGTAAACGGGGCTATTGCCTACACCACCTAGTGAAAGATGTCTGTTTATAAAAAGAGAAATCGTTTGGAAAAAAAAAAAAAAAAAAAACCTACTTCTTACCAAATTTATGTGTATAGCAGGTATATTATGTTCTATGGATTTGAAAAAAATCTGTACGTGATAGAGAAAAACGGACTTCATTCTCGGCCTCAGCACACCGAGAAACACAGAGATTAGCCAAAATCATCAAATCAAATTTTTGGTTGTAGACCTGTGTAATTGATCAGTTACTCATTACAAAATTAAAAGAGAACTATTCATGTTTTTGTTTTATTTATGTAGGATATTTTAAGCAAATTGTTCTGGAAAACAGTCTACACTACCCAAATTCTGAGGAATGTGCTTAGTTACGCAGCTCCTGCGTGTCGGACATTTTTATTATTATTATTATTTATTTAGTCAGAGTTTACAAGAATGAAAACATACATTTGCAGTAAAAGATACATATGAATGTGTCTTGAAGCTCGTGAGGAGGGAAGCTGTTATTTATTACCATTTTAACAATAAAATGCAATATTCTATGCGTAAAAAGTATTGGAACAGCTGATTTCTTCACTATTGCAGCTGGACTTTGGACGGGATTAATCCCATATTATCGGTGAACTTTGTCCTGCAGGATGACCCGGTGTCTTATGTCTTTGAATCAGATGGTTAACTTTGTCCGGCAGGATGACCCGGTGTCTTATGTGTTTGAATCAGATGGTTAACTTTGTCCGGAAGGATGACCCGGTGTCTTATGTGTTTGAATCAGATGGTTAACTTTGTCCGGCAGGATGACCCGGTGTCTTATGTGTTTGAATCAGATGGTTTTAGTTCAATCTTTTTACGTTAGCCAGAGAGGAAAATAAACCTCAGTTAAAATACAAAATCTTATTACGATTCATAATGAGCGCAAATGTTTGAGCGCCATGTTCATGTTTGAAAAAAAAAAAATAAATAAAAACTTTTGGGCTCGATTGCCACCGGCAGGAATTTTCTTATCCAACGGCTCGTTGAGAAAATACCTCGCTGCATCTTGGATGTTGGTGCTAATGGCGCACATGTCGATGCGCCATGAAAAAAAAAAAAAAAAAAAATCATCCATTACAAACGTTATTTCATTATGAAGTTATTTCGGAAATAATTATTTTGCTTCTCTGTGAAATAATTTATTTCATAAATAAAAAATACTGAAATATCAATGATCAAATAGTTATTTCAGAAATAAAGCTTTTAGAAATATGTTGATTTATTTCAAAGAATGATCAAATTTTCAAATAATTATTCAAGGAATAAATACATCTAGTTATCTGATGAATATTGTTTTATTTAACTACGAAATAACATCTAAAGAATTTCCATTATTTCGGAAATAATTATTTCGGGAATAACCATTTTATTTATTTGAGGAATAAGTTATTCCAGTATTGCCCAGGTCTAGTTGGAAGACGGGCGGTAGCATGGCGCACTTAGTGCCCAGGTCTAGTTGGAAGACGGGCGGTAGCATGGCGCACTTAGTGCCCAGGTCTAGTTGGAAGACGGGCGGTAGCATGGCGCACTTAGTGCCCAGGTCTAGTTGGAAGACGGGCGGTAGCATGGCGCACTTAGTGCCCAGGTCTTGTTGGAAGACGGGCGGTAGCATGGCGCACTTAGTGCCCAGGTCTTGTTGGAAGACGGGCGGTAGCATGGCGCACTTAGTGCCCAGGTCTAGTTGGAAGACGGGCGGTAGCATGGCGCACTTAGTGCCCAGGTCTAGTTGGAAGACGGGCGGTAGCATGGCGCACTTAGTGCCCAGGTCTAGTTGGAAGACGGGCGGTAGCATGGCGCACTTAGTGCCCAGGTCTAGTTGGAAGACGGGCGGTAGCATGGCGCACTTAGTGCCCAGGTCTTGTTGGAAGACGGGCGGTAGCATGGCGCACTTAGTGCCCAGGTCTTGTTGGAAGACGGGCGGTAGCATGGCGCACTTAGTGCCCAGGTCTTGTTGGAAGACGGGCGGTAGCATGGCGCACTTAGTGCCCAGGTCTAGTTGGAAGACGGGCGGTAGCATGGCGCACTTAGTGCCCAGGTCTAGTTGGAAGACGGGCGGTAGCATGGCGCACTTAGTGCCCAGGTCTAGTTGGAAGACGGGCGGTAGCATGGCGCACTTAGTGCCCAGGTCTAGTTGGAAGACGGGCGGTAGCATGGCGCACTTAGTGCCCAGGTCTTGTTGGAAGACGGGCGGTAGCATGGCGCACTTAGTGCCCAGGTCTAGTTGGAAGACGGGCGGTAGCATGGCGCACTTAGTGCCCAGGTCTAGTTGGAAGACGGGCGGTAGCATGGCGCACTTAGTGCCCAGGTCTAGTTGGAAGACGGGCGGTAGCATGGCGCACTTAGTGCCCAGGTCTAGTTGGAAGACGGGCGGTAGCATGGCGCACTTAGTGCCCAGGTCTAGTTGGAAGACGGGCGGTAGCATGGCGCACTTAGTGCCCAGGTCTTGTTGGAAGACGGGCGGTAGCATGGCGCACTTAGTGCCCAGGTCTAGTTGGAAGACGGGCGGTAGCATGGCGCACTTAGTGCCCAGGTCTAGTTGGAAGACGGGCGGTAGCATGGCGCACTTAGTGCCCAGGTCTAGTTGGAAGACGGGCGGTAGCATGGCGCACTTAGTGCCCAGGTCTAGTTGGAAGACGGGCGGTAGCATGGCGCACTTAGTGCCCAGGTCTTGTTGGAAGACGGGCGGTAGCATGGCGCACTTAGTGCCCAGGTCTTGTTGGAAGACGGGCGGTAGCATGGCGCACTTAGTGCCCAGGTCTAGTTGGAAGACGGGCGGTAGCATGGCGCACTTAGTGCCCAGGTCTTGTTGGAAGACGGGCGGTAGCATGGCGCACTTAGTGCCCAGGTCTAGTTGGAAGACGGGCGGTAGCATGGCGCACTTAGTGCCCAGGTCTTGTTGGAAGACGGGCGGTAGCATGGCGCACTTAGTGCCCAGGTCTAGTTGGAAGACGGGCGGTAGCATGGCGCACTTAGTGCCCAGGTCTAGTTGGAAGACGGGCGGTAGCATGGCGCACTTAGTGCCCAGGTCTAGTTGGAAGACGGGCGGTAGCATGGCGCACTTAGTGCCCAGGTCTAGTTGGAAGACGGGCGGTAGCATGGCGCACTTAGTGCCCAGGTCTTGTTGGAAGACGGGCGGTAGCATGGCGCACTTAGTGCGCCCTCGTGTTATAGTGTTTTAAACATCTATTTATTTATGTTTTTCTTTACTATTATATTATGTATTGTATTTAGGTCATTATTGTAGACAGATATATAAATAATAACGTAAATAAGCTTATTTTATCTTTTAAAACAAATTTATTGCATATGATTCCTTTAATTTTTTTTTAAAAAAGATATATTTTACAATAAGACTGAAAAAATATATTTAAATAAAAGTAGAAATATACATGGTAATTAAATGCTAAGAATGTAATTCTTACGATCTATTCAGACAAATCAGCGTCCTGGCACATTTTCCTGGATTTCATGCAAATTGGTTGAAGCTTTACATATTTTATACATTTTTTTTTTGTTTAACCTTTATTGATAATTACAACAATATGCTATACATATTTCCAGTAATTTTGCTGGTTATGGAACAATAACTTTGTGAAGCATGATGTGGGAATATGTACAATTACACAACCCACTAGAATAATAAATCTTGAGCATCTCAGATGGCATGTTATAACAAGTTGTCTCTAGGCCACCGCCGCTTCAGTCTTCGATGAGGATTTTGTGGATTATGGAAGGAGAATAGAGAGTTTATCAACGGATTTGGATGGCCTGGGAGATTGGAATGAAACTTCTGATAGACTGATTTGGCCACGGATTGGATAAAGGGGATATTGAAGTCATTATGGAGGGTTAGGTTCGAGTCATAGTAACGAGCATTGGATATTTTTCGAAGGATTTTTGATTGCATTGTTTATATTACGTAGGAATTGGAAGATTTAGTGGAACCCCAGAGATCTAGTCCGTAAGTCCACCTTACTATACACCTAGTAGTATGTATACTATACACCTAGTAGTATCTATACTATACACCTAGTAGTATCTATACTATACACCTAGTAGTATCTATACTACACACCTAGTAGTATCTATACTATACAGCTAGTAGTATCTATACTATACAGCTAGTAGTATCTATACTATACACCTAGTAGTATCTATACTATACACCTAGTAGTATCTATACTATACACCTAGTAGTATCTATACTATACACCTAGTAGTATCTATACTATACAGCTAGTAGTATCTATACTATACAGCTAGTAGTATCTGAGTACTGTATAGTTAAACCTTACTATACAGTACTCAGATTTTTTACATGTAAATTTATTACATGTTGTTTGTTCCTCTATTGAGTGGACTGTATTTTTTGGTTTGTTTCAATGGATGGCAAATGGCAGTATTCTGGTACTAATGTATCAAATTTTGAACTCACCAATTCTGAGTCATTTACTCAACAGTTCAATTGTCCTCAGGTGGTGTGGAGCTCCACTTGGACGTCTCAGTTTTTTTTAAATATTAATATTTCCTGCTCCCAGGGCTTATGCTCGGCCGTCTTATGGACACACAAATTACTCTTTTCTTGGAGTTTTTTACTAATACACTAAACACTGCTCCCTCATGGAGTCTTACAATATGCACTACTCCTCATGGAGTTTTATAATACACTACTCCTCATGGAGTTTTTCAATACACAATGCTCCCTCATGGAGTCTTACTGGTCACACACTGGAGTCCTTTAATACACTGCCAACCGGATCACATCCGGTTGGGCTCTAGTTCCTCCATTGAGCTTCCCTCCATAGAGGTATGATTTATACATAGTACCAAACACATGTATTACACGTTATTTTGGTGTTTATATTTATCGGTCGTCCACACACATAACATCGCCTTTTCTTTTTCTTCGGAAGTGGTTTTCCATTGTTGCTTCTTGAATCATTGGGAATTTTCTAAACAAAAATTGTTTTTTATCGGAAGGAAGTGACGGAATGCTTCTCTGGGCCGCAAATGATCATTCATGAGCTGAAACGCGAAATTCTTGCATTGGTCATGCGGAGCACTGCGTGCGCCATCAAGCTTTACAAACGGTTGACATGCTGGAAGTGAGGAATGCATGAAAGGGTAGAACACCACTCGTCACAGTAAGTGTGGTAGGGTTTTCCTTGATATACCTGAGGTCTGTGGTCAGTCGGGTTTCCCGGCAATTTCTTAAATGACGAAACGCCTGTTAAGGCGCGTCTACTGGAGGGTTAAAGTATGTTCGTCAGAGTGTCGAATAGTTGGTAAAATGGGGTTGGTCGAGGAAGGTTGGCGTTCTAGGATTAATGCCTGGCTAACTACCGGTTTCCACCCATTTATAAAGACAACAGCTCGTGGTCGGTCACCCTTTCAGGTACTGGCCACGCGCGACGTTGCTTTACTTCGGTTATATTAAACGTTTGTATGGCCATTAGCCACTTAAGGTAATATATTAAATTTGTTATGAAATACTGCAAATTAAATATGCAACTTCACGGAGAGAGAAAATTAAGTTTTGCTTGGATTTTGGAAGAAAACAAGAAACAAAAGTCCGAGTCGCAGGAACTGCATCATCAAAGCGCGGTTCCGTTCTTATTCGTAGTCTAATTTGGAAAGATTAAAATGGAAACAGTTATTAATTTGGTTCGACTATTCTTGAAAAGGTTTTATGGTCTTCCCTGCATGGGTCGGCGAACCCTAGAAAGGCCACCACATAGAGGCTCAATCTCTCTCTTGAAAAGCTATTTTTCTAACAATAAATTTTTTTTCTTATTTAATTAACCTGTTTTATTGTCAACTACATTATTCAACTACAAGCAATTAAAAAATAACAAGGAATAAAAACAGACAAAAAGAACCGTACGAATAAACGAAATCAATTACTTTAAAGTTTTAAGCCCTTTTTACCAGCGAGCCGTGGGATGATAAAATTCCTGCCGGAGGTTGGGAATCGAACTCACCATCTTCCGCTTATGAATCCAAGGCGCTAGCCATTAGACCACGGGAGACCCCTTTTAAGCACTTATTTCTCTGATTGACATCGTCTAATCAAACCTTTCTTTAGAACCTTTTTTGTAGAGCATTTAGTAAGCTTTCGAATGGTAACCTTTCGCTTAACAATATTATCAATCATTTTCGAGATATTAAGGTAAGTATACGAAGTTCCCAAAGCTTTTCATGTCTGTTAATAAAATATTTTATTCTAACCCTTCCTTAGCTTAAAACGTAATCAAAATTTAAACATATTAGTTTTGATGAAATTCAAACATGCAGAAAATGTTTCAACTGACCATGATTCTAAGTACCCAAATCAAAAACGTTATTCAACAACTATTATTTCAATTTTCTCGAAAAAGGTTAAAGCTATCGCATTACAAATGGTGCCATTCGTTTTCCGAGCCCAAGAAGCCTATAAAACGAGTACCATGTTCCGGTGGGCGGATTCTGCTGGTTAACGAACTTGACCTTTCAAATTAGACGAAAGATTTTTGTACCAAATCGGACCATTAGGGGAGCCGGAAAACCGCGAACAGATATATACAAATTTGAAGCACCGTTATTTTCGGTCTCTAGGGGTTCTGAAACGCAAAATTTTCTAGTCGGCACTTCCGGATTGTTTCATGAGATCAACCTTATAAGCGGGGTTCCTCCCTATGAAGGGAGGGAGGAACCGCGCTAAAACAGTTGTTTCAGTATTTTTGCGTCCATTTCTGTTAAAACGGTCAGCCCCCAGGGATGTTGGCTTTCCATTACTGCCTCGACTTTGTTTTTCAATTTTCTGTATAAAGTTTTGATATCCTCTTTTTTAAATCTTCATTTCGGTTTGTGAATGTTATGTCATTTCCAGAATTCCTAAAATATTCAGAATCAAATAAAGTCAGTAGTAATTAACAACGTATATTTTAAATTTTAAACACTCACTTTAAATAGTAGATATCAAATTTATATTTATAAAAAAGAATTAATTTTAATTACTTAGCTTTTAAAAAAAACTCATTGTTCGAGATCGATTGTTCGTTTACATATTGCGATAACCAATACATATAACGATATGCTTAATCATTATACCAGGCCAACAATAAAATTATAACATTAAAACAAATCCAATATTAACCAACTAATCAAAATTCGAATACGATGTGTCTATTTTAGAATAAAATATGTCTAGTTTCGAACAGTGTTTGTCTAGTTTCGAACAGTGTTTGTCTAGTTTCGAACAGTGTTTGTCTAGTTTCGAACAGTGTTTGTCTAGTTTCGAATGATATATGTCTGTCTCGTTTCGAAAGTCACATGAGTATTTAATTTTGGACATTATGTGTTTAGTTTCAGACGATATATAATTATCTAATTTCTGATACAATAGTCTAACTTGCAATGATATATGAATATCAAATTAGAATACAATGTCTCTAGTTTCGAATAATGTATGACTAGTTTCGAATGATACAAAAGTATCTCATTTCAAATATCTAAATTCCAAAACAGTGTGTCTAGTTTCGAATAATGTATGACTAGTTTCGAATGATGTAAAAGTATCTCATTTCAAATATCTAAATTCCAAAACAGTGTGTCTAGTTTCGAATAATGTATGACTAGTTTCGAATGATATAAAAGTATCTCATTTCAAATATCTTAATTCCAAAACAGTGTGTCTAGTTTCGAATAATGTATGACTAGTTTCGAATGATATAAAAGTATCTCATTTCAAATATCTAAATTCCAAAACAGTGTGTCTAGTTTCGAATAATGTATGACTAGTTTCGAATGACATAAAATTATCTCATTTCAAATATCTAAATTCCAAAACAGTGTGTCTAGTTTCGAATAATGTATGACTAGTTTCGAATGATATAAAAGTATCTCATTTCAAATATCTTAATTCCAAAACAGTGTGTCTAGTTTCGAATAATGTATGACTAGTTTCGAATGATATAAAAGTATCTCATTTCAAATATCTAAATTCCAAAACAGTGTGTCTAGTTTCGAATAATGTATGACTAGTTTCGAATGATATAAAAGTATCTCATTTCAAATATCTAAATTCCAAAACAGTGTGTCTAGTTTCGAATAATGTATGACTAGTTTCGAATGATATAAAAGTATCTCATTTGAAATATATAAATTCCAAAACAGTGTGTCTAGTTTCGAATAATGTATGACTAGTTTCGAATGATATAAAAGTATCTCATTTCAAATATCTAAATTCCAATACAGTGTGTCTAGTTTCGAAAACTGTATGACTAGTTTCGAATGATATAAAAGTATCTCATTTCAAATATATAAATTCCAATACAGTGTGTCTAGTTTCGAAAACTGTATGACTAGTTTCGAATGATATAAAAGTATCTCATTTCAAATATCTAAATTCCAAAACAGTGTGTCTAGTTTCGAATAATGTATGACTAGTTTCGAATGATATAAAAGTATCTCATTTCAAATATCTTAATTCCAAAACAGTGTGTCTAGTTTCGAATAATGTATGACTAGTTTCGAATGATATAAAAGTATCTCATTTCAAATATCTAAATTCCAAAACAGTGTGTCTAGTTTCGAATAATGTATGACTAGTTTCGAATGATATAAAAGTATCTCATTTCAAATATCTAAATTCCAAAACAGTGTGTCTAGTTTCGAATAATGTATGACTAGTTTCGAATGATATAAAAGTATCTCATTTCAAATATCTTAATTCCAAAACAGTGTGTCTAGTATCGAATAATGTATGACTAGTTTCGAATGATATAAAAGTATCTCATTTCAAATATCTAAATTCCAAAACAGTGTGTCTAGTTTCGAATAATGTATGACTAGTTTCGAATGATATAAAAGTATCTCATTTCAAATATCTAAATTCCAATACAGTGTGTCTAGTTTCGAAAACTGTATGACTAGTTTCGAATGATATAAAAGTATCTCATTTCAAATATATAAATTCCAATACAGTGTGTCTAGTTTCGAAAACTGTATGACTAGTTTCGAATGATATAAAAGTATCTCATTTCAAATATCTAAATTCCAAAACAGTGTGTCTAGTTTCGAATAATGTATGACTAGTTTCGAATGATATAAAAGTATCTCATTTCAAATATCTTAATTCCAAAACAGTGTGTCTAGTTTCGAATAATGTATGACTAGTTTCAAATGATATAAAAGTATCTCATTTCAAATATCTTAATTCCAAAACAGTGTGTCTAGTTTCGAATAATGTATGACTAGTTTCGAATGATATAAAAGTATCTCATTTCAAATATCTAAATTCCAAAACAGTGTGTCTAGTTTCGAATAATGTATGACTAGTTTCGAATGATATAAAAGTATCTCATTTCAAATATCTAAATTCCAAAACAGTGTGTCTAGTTTCGAATAATGTATGACTAGTTTCGAATGATATAAAAGTATCTCATTTCAAATATCTTAATTCCAAAACAGTGAGTCTAGTTTCGAATAATGTATGACTAGTTTCGAATGATATAAAAGTATCTCATTTCAAATATCTAAATTCCAAAACAGTGTGTCTAGTTTCGAATAATGTATGACTAGTTTCGAATGATATAAAATTATCTCATTTCAAATATCTAAATTCCAAAACAGTGTGTCTAGTTTCGAATAATGTATGACTAGTTTCGAATGATATAAAAGTATCTCATTTCAAATATCTTAATTCCAAAACAGTGTGTCTAGTTTCGAATAATGTATGACTAGTTTCGAATGATATAAAAGTATCTCATTTCAAATATCTAAATTCCAAAACAGTGTGTCTAGTTTCGAATAATGTATGACTAGTTTCGAATGATATAAAAGTATCTCATTTCAAATATCTAAATTCCAATACAGTGTGTCTAGTTTCGAAAACTGTATGACTAGTTTCGAATGATATAAAAGTATCTCATTTCAAATATATAAATTCCAATACAGTGTGTCTAGTTTCGAAAACTGTATGACTAGTTTCGAATGATATAAAAGTATCTCATTTCAAATATCTAAATTCCAAAACAGTGTGTCTAGTTTCGAATAATGTATGACTAGTTTCGAATGATATAAAATTATCTCATTTCAAATATCTAAATTCCAAAACAGTGTGTCTAGTTTCGAATAATGTATGACTAGTTTCGAATGATATAAAAGTATCTCATTTCAAATATCTTAATTCCAAAACAGTGTGTCTAGTTTCGAATAATGTATGACTAGTTTCGAATGATATAAAAGTATCTCATTTCAAATATCTAAATTCCAATACAGTGTGTCTAGTTTCGAAAACTGTATGACTAGTTTCGAATGATATAAAAGTATCTCATTTCAAATATATAAATTCCAATACAGTGTGTCTAGTTTCGAAAACTGTATGACTAGTTTCGAATGATATAAAAGTATCTCATTTCAAATATCTAAATTCCAAAACAGTGTGTCTAGTTTCGAATAATGTATGACTAGTTTCGAATGATATAAAAGTATCTCATTTCAAATATCTAAATTCCAATACAGTGTGTCTAGTTTCGAAAACTGTATGACTAGTTTCGAATGATATAAAAGTATCTCATTTCAAATATCTTAATTCCAATACAGTGTGTCTAGTTTCGAATCTTCTGTGACTAGTTTAGATAAGATATATAAGTACCTATCTCATTTCAAATATCTAAATTCGAATACAGTGTGTCTAGTTTCGAATAATGTATGACTAGTTTCGAATGATATAAAAGTATCTCATTTCAAATATATAAATTCCAAAACAGTGTGTGTCGTTTCGAATAATGTATGACTAGTTTCGAATGATATAAAAGTATCTCATTTCAAATATCTAAATTCCAATACAGTGTGTCTAGTTTCGAATGATATATAAGTAACTGATTTCAAATATTTAAGTTCGAATACAGTGTGTCTAGTTTGGAACCATGTATGACTAGTTTCGAATGATATATAAGTACCTGTCTCATTTTAGGTATCGAAATTCGAATACAGTGCGCATAGTTTCGAATGATGCATGCCTAGTTTCGAATGATATAAAGGTATCTAAATTAGAATACAATATGTCTAGTTTCAAAACTTGTATGACGTTTCGAATGATATATAAGTAATTAATTTCGAAAAACGTATGTCTAGTTTCGAATGTCACATTAGTATCTAATTTCGATTAACAGTTTTGAACGATATATAAGTATCTAATTTTGTTAAGAATAGTCGCATTTCGAATGATGTCTAAGTATCTAATTTCGACTAATATATGTGTAGTCTCAAATGATTTATTTATTTATTTAGCAATGTTTTTGGAATATAGGCGACAAAACGTATAGCGATCAATGAAAGAATAGTTTCGAAAGACTACTTTCATCATCCGAAACTAGTCATACTGTAGGCGAATTTAGACACTTATATATCATTAGTTTCGAATGATTTATAAGTGTCTAAATTCGAATACAGTATGTCTAGTTTCGAACGATGAAAGTAGTTTCGAATGTTACATTAGTATCGAATTTCGAATACTATATGTGTTTTATTCGAGTCTGAAGTAGTGTGTGTCTTATTTGTTCAATAATTGTTTCGTGTAGTTTTCTATTGGTCAGATTGTATATTGAAGATTTACTGTCTGAGAACATTTGAACTATTCAATTTGGCTCTACTAAGTGATCCTAGAGGTCATTTGAAGGTCAAATAAACGAAAAAAAGTTGTAAAAATCCTTGCGTATGTTTTTGAGGTCCCTAAGTCCAAACCCGTAGTTTTTTTTGACTCGTTCTGCCTCCCTGAAAGTAAATATTCCAATGATTTTTTTCAGATTTATTCTACGTTTTTTCTCTATTTGATCTTCAAATTACCTCGAAATGACCTCTAAGAAAAAGCGTAAAGGCCAAACAAACTACGGATTCGGACTCAGGTACCTCAAAGACATTCGCATGCATTGTTTTAGATTTTTCCTACTTTTTTTTTTTTTTCTCTATTTGATTTTTAAATTACCTTGAAACTGATGTGATGAAGGTTAACCAAACCACTTATCTTAATCATCGACCCTAAAAACCCTATAAGGACCATAACACTCCGAGTGTTTTTTTTTTTTTTTTTTAGGTAAAATGTTGACCTGTGTAATTCATAATAATTTTTATTTTAATTCTATGTAGATTCGGTAAATTTATTTCCCCTGATGTCCTTAATCTGTGTTGTTTTTATTTTATTAAAAATTAAAAAAAAAAAAAACCGAACAAGAAAAACACAAAAAAATATTGATGTGAGTAATTCATTTAAAACGTGCCCCAGGATTATTTTTTTCCGTAAAAAGGGAAGAATATATAAATAAATGAAAATGGACGGACATCCAATCAGGACTGGTTACCCCTGATATTTATACATATTTCATTATACGGATATAAATCTAACCATGTGTATTTCCTCCTGCTGGGTCGAGTCCGTTCTTTCCCTCGGCAAATAGCTCTCCTCCAGTTACTGAAAAAACTTAAAGTTAAAAGTTTAATTTCAGTTTGACCTTGAGTACAATTAAAATAAAAAATAAATTTCATTTTCACGTGTCAATTCTTACGGGATATCAAACCTTTGACGATTCCAGTAGGACCAAAAACTGAAAACAATATTTCTGCAGTGTGTTGTGTATGTTTTTCTAAATTGAGAAATATTTTTTTTAGCTTGGTAGATATTAAAATAATTTAATTTTTCACGTTTTTCTGAATTGACGAATAAATGTAGAGTACGCTTTTTTTTTAAATTAGGAATTAAAGTAAATTAGTTTAGCATGATTTTCTCAATTGATGAATAGCAGTCGTGTATATTTTATTTTTATTTTAGATATTAGAATAAGTGAGATGTATGTTTTCGTCCTTGATGAGTATTTGTTGTCTATGTTTTTTTACATTGAGGAATAATAGTTGTATGTTTTTGTTTTTTTGGTAATTGTAATCATTTAGTTGTGTAAGTGATTCCAGATAGACGAATATAAGTTGTATATTTTTGTTTTAATGAGATAGGTATTTGAATAATTGTTTTTATTTAGTTTTTAAATTAGGTATTAAAATAAATTAGTTGTGTATATTTTTCTAAATTAGAGACTATTAGTTCATTATGCTGTCTTGAAATTAGATGTTAAAATAGAGTAGTTTTGTGTGTCGTTCTAAATTGAGGAATACTTATTGTGTGTATTGATTAAACATATTAATTAGTAGAATAAACTTATTAAGAGCTAGCTGTTACCCGGTGTGCAAAGCTACACCTACTTTATATTAAATATCTGTAGCCGAGCTTACCATGCTACACATGCTTCATATTAAATAGTTGTAACCCAGCTTCCATGGTACGCCTACTTTATATTATATATTTAAAAAAATGAATGATTATATTATATTTGTCCAAATTATGAGAATATAAGATAATAAATTGAGAGCTCGGCTGAAAAATTTATTTTCCATTTTTTTAAGAGAAAGTGGGGAGGAAAATAAATTAATCCTTATTTTTTAAAAAGTACCCTTATTTTAAAAAGTACCCTTACTTTTAAAATGGTATTACAATTAAATGATTCCAAATAATTTAATTGCAATACCGTTTTAAAGAAAATCCAAACCAAACTCCCTGTGTTTAATTTTTTTAAAGAAAAAAAAAATATGTGGTCCATAAATAAATATTCATAAAAAATAGCAATACAAATGAGGCATTTAATTAAGGTTATGATTAGTTATAAGTTGTAATAACCTACAACTGAAACTATATTCTTTATTTTCATTGATTTTTTTTTAAATATAATATTTATTTATTTTAAGGGCTTCGCATCTAAAGCTAAAACCTCAACCTTGCGCAAATATAATATTAATATGTTATATTGTTTACCTGTTCATGTAATAATCCGTAACTGAGTTTTTTTTATGAATGAAAAAGTAGGTAAGTCGTGCAGGGTGTATGTTATTTATGCCAAAAGGAAAGTTTTAAAAACATAGTTTGTTAATAGTCCTTTCTATTAAAGCTTCTGTTTCAAATTTTATGGTTCATGGGCCCTTCTATAAGGATAGTCCTTCTATCATAGGAAATAGGGGCCTCTAAGAATAAAAACAAATTTAAGATATTTTTCTTGCAGTTATGGACAACAATGAATTAAAGGTATTTGGGAATTTCAATAACGACATTGACTTGGCGAGCAACAATATTTTTACGAGAATTGCAACCGTATTTAAACATTTAGTCCAAGAGCTGGTAACACACTTTTCAAGTGTTTTATGTGCCTTGAAATTGTGCTATAGTGGGTCTCTAGTGTAGATAAAAAGTTAAGTATGTGGTTGCTGGACATACCTTGAAACACCAGGTACTGCACATAGGGGAAAGGTGTTAAAAAAATATGTCACTAAAATGGTATTTTATTCAGAAGCCAACAATCTTTAATGTATAATTAAGGCAAGTTGCTTTATTTCTAGAACATCCACAACTGTCCTGTCCAGATGATTGGTGCTCATCCCACCAAACAAAAAAAAAACAAAACGAAATTACGACATGCAATACACCAAAATTCCAAGGTGCATAAAACACTTCATGAAATGTGCGTTACCAGCTATCCGACTAAATGGTGACAGTCAGAGGACATAACTATCCCAGACAAAAGGAAGCATATGGCAGAATATAATGATTAAATTATTATGGATATTAAATTAATAAAAAATTGCATGGAAAATTTAATTACTTATTCATTTATTAGAACACCACAATTCACGTGACTTCCTCTTCTTATAAAAATAATATTTTAATACATTAATTTATCTGCAAAAAAATAGCATGTAAAAGAAATATTATAAGAAGAATAACTTTATTAAAAAAAAAAGTGAGGCTGCCCAAATTAATAGGGTTGCTAAACCATACAGCTCTTATAATAATAAAATGTTGTTTCAAAATGTGGTGAAAATTAATTCATTTATATACATTCATTTGTATGATTATAAACATTTATATAATTTATTATGTACATCTATCTATATGCGAATAAAACAATAAGTTAAATATAACAACATTTAATATAATATTTGCATATGTATGTGAGAGAATTAATTTCAAGTTCATAAATTTAAGTCCTTTACAAAATGACATTGTTCACAAAGGAGTTTTTAATGTTTAAAAAAATCTTTATGTTTAAAACCAAAAGTTATATCTTTTTGGAACTTTAAACTTCACTTAAAGCTACATATTCTGCATATGGAGACTCTTCTGTACCATCTTTTTTCTTTCTCGATTTCCAGTATAATACATTACCAAATAACCTAATAAGAAAACCAGTGGTGGATTATCCTTCTAAATGATCATTTAAGAATATAGTCTCTACATCCATCTGTTCAACATTTAGACCCATTTGATATCTTCAACTTCCTTATTTCAACAAAATCTCAAGTATTATTTTGTTTCAAACTATCTATTTCTCTATCCCAAAAATGACAATCGCTTGAACTTTATCAGATTCGCCCTCAGCCAATCCAATACAGCTTATGTTTTCTTGGATAACATCAACATGCCTAGCGACAATGATTTCATTATTCAAAAGTACTTTATATCCCACTTCACTATACTCGATTAAAATGCACATATTCACCTTTTTATCCCATTTAGAAGTTATTATTTGTTCTGGTTTCCTAACAAAATTTTTACTACCATATAAATTAAAGTTAGAAGCATCTGGTTTCTTTCCAAAACAGATTTCATAGGGTATTTTATTGTCAATGGTGTTAGCTAAAGAGGGATTTTTCAAATAAGTTGCTGCACATACCATTTCTGGCCAACATTTTTTTCTACAATATCTTCTGCCAGTAAGCAATGAGATATATTCATAATTGTTCTAGTAAATCACACCGTTTAACTCATGAATTCATGGGGCAGGGATTAATTTTGATACCCTTTTTTTTGGTAGTCATAATTCTTACTATTTAATCACCAATGTTAAGTGTTTAAGTTTGGTAATTAATATAAACACTTAAACTATTAAACGAAATAGAACTTTATTAAAAAAAAAAACAAAAACTGATTGAAGATTCTGATCGGATGTAAATATGAGGTTCAAACGGTGCGCTGCGATATATCCGGTTCCTGGAGCTAGTAGTCAGGTCTAGTGCTCCTTCACCGACACAGTTTATAGGAAACTTGATTAAAAGGGTGGTACTCACCAAAGTCCAGCCTTGACCGAGTACTACCGTGGACTAGGCTTGAGTTTCGAGTTTGAGCAAATTCAGACTAGGGATCTAGTTTTGAACGAGATTGCACTGAAACATTTTTTAGGCTAACCCTTCTTAGAGCAAGGTTCAACTAAACTTTTTTATTTATATCACATGTGTTCTTGGGTTATCTGATAACCGCTACAGGATTCCCCTCCTAGATGACGGAGTCAGAGAAGCATACTCGTTTCACTGTTCTCCCGGAATGGGTCCGGTAGGGCTCTTGAGGTGGCGGTGGTGGTCGACCCACAGCTGGTTTCTTGATACATGAGTGAGACTGCGTTTTTGGAAGAACTGGTGGGGTGTCCTGAGTCAGTTCGAATGGAAGGAACGCTGGCTTAAGCCGGTCTATCGATATGGTGGCTTCGCGGCCTGGGAGTTGCACTAAGAAGAATTTTTCTTGTCGCTGAAGAACTCTGTGTGGTCCGGAGTAAGGTGGTGTCAGCGGACGTCGGACACAGTCTTCTTTGATGAACACATGCGTGCACTTCTGTAATTCCTGGTGTACATAGGTCTTCATAGTGCTCTCCTTATACTCGGCTGGTCGAAGGGTGCGTAGATGTTCCTTCAGCTCCTGCAGGAGTATGTGCGGATCATCCGTGGTTGTGTGTTGCTCTAAGAATTCGCCTGGCAATCTTATGGGACAACCGTAGACTGCTACAGCTATGCTCGATGAGGTATCATCTCGCAGGCTGGCTCTGAGTCCGAGGAGTACGGTTGGTAATATGCGGGTCCAGTTGTTGCTATCTAGGTGCGCTGTAATGGCGGCTTTGAGTGTCCTGTGCCACCGTTCTATGCATCCGTTAGCTTGGGGATGATAAGCAGTTGTGCGACCTTTCTCGATTCCCAGAAGCGAAGTCAGCTGATGAAAAAGCTGGGATTCATATTGCCGGCCCTGGTCGGTGGTTATTCTTAAGGGAACGCCGAATCGGCAGATCCAGCCAGTGTAGAATGCGTTAGAGACGGTTTCGGCTGTGATGTCGCGTAATGGTATTGCCTCTGTCCATCTGGTCTGGCGGTCTATCATTGTGAGACAATAACGGTGGCCATCGGAAGGTGGTAGTGGGCCAATTATGTCTAAGTGGACATGCTGAAAGCGGGTGGCGGCTGGGAATGTTCCAGGAGGTGCATGGGTATGCCGGTGTATCTTACCCTTCTGGCAAGCTATACAGCACCTGGCCCAATCAGCTACGTCCTTATTGATGTTTGGCCAAAAATATCGCTCCGCTACCATTTTCCGTGTTGTCCGGACGCCAGGATGACTTAAGTTGTGCACCTTGATGAAAGCACTATGCCTGAAGTTCTTCGGGAGATATGGCCTTGCCTTGCCTGTTGACATCTCACAGAGAAGGGTCTTGTCGGTACCAGGAATTTCGATGGCTCTAAAGTTCAGGTTAGTCTGTTCCTGGAGTCGGCTGATCTCTTGGTCTTCTTGTTGGGCTAAGGACAGGGCGACAAAATCGTCTGGAGTCTGGCTTCCGCAAATCTCGATAGGGAGTCGGCAACGATGTTTTCCTTGCCTGGACTGTAGATGATTGTAGTGGTGAATTGGCTTATGTAAGTTAGCCAACGGATGCGGAGAGGTGAAGTAGATTCAGGTTTTTGAGTGAAAGCATGGGCTAATGGGCGATGATCTGTGATGATTGAGAAAACTCGGCCTTCCAGTTGAGGTTGGAGGTGTTTGATTGCCTTGTAAATAGCCAGAAGCTCCCTGTCGTATACACCTTCCGGCTCTGGGAGAGAGAAATCCGTACGGACAGTAGACTGGCGTGGGCTTGTCCCATTTAAGTTTTGCTGTCCGGGCCCGCTACCCATTCGGGCATGAGGTGTCCTACCCTCGGGTAGGGCATCAAATGGCACCACGGGGGTGTGTTTTGCCGCCCGGCGCACACCAGCCTGTACTGTTTAGTGCAGGCGGCGGTACCAGGATCCTCTTCAAGGATGCCTGGAGTAGACGTGGTGGTCGTGGTTGCACGTCTTCCGGGGGGGGGGCAGCCCTAGGGCTGTCCTTCTGGGGGCGTGGCTGGATGGTAGTTCCCCCTTTCCTCAGGGTTAGGTGTGCCAGGGGATTGGCCAGGGCAGGTAAAGGTTGGAAGCCGTATACTGCTCTCGGTTTGATCCTGGTATCTCCTTTCACTCTGTCGTATACAGAGTAATTCTTCTGCGCTTTATTGAGGGCTAAAGAGAAAAAGCTTAGAGGATACCATTGGTTATCTTGTTTTTGTTGTAAGACAGCGCCTAGACCGACGTCAGATGCGTCGCATGCCAGCGAGATCTCTGTGTCTGGATTCGGATGGACGAGCTCAGCTGCTTCGGCAAGGTTCTTCTTGGTGTTTTCGAAAGCCTTGAGCGTTTTATCGTTCCAATTAATGGGAGTTCTATCATTTTTCTTAACCTGATGGAGGAGTCTATTGAGAGGTTGTTGGATTGATGCTGCGTGGCGAAGACAAGGTCGATAGAAATTCACCATACCCATAAAGCGCCGAAGTTCTCGAACGTCCTTGGGAAGTGGGAATTCTAGTACAGCATTAACTTTGTCTTCCAGAGGTGTGATGCCAGATGGTGTTAGATGGAATCCAAGGAAATCGAGCTCTGGTACACCGAAGACGCATTTTGATGGGTTCACAGCTATGCCGTACATGTCGAGACGACGAAGTACTTCTCTGATGTCAGCTTCATGTTGTTCCTCGTTGTCCGAAGCGATTAAGAAGTCGTCAAGAAACTTGAAGAGAAAGGGTAGGTCTCGGAATTGGTTGTCGACGAAACGCTGGAAGCTTTGACCTGCGTTCTTCAGTCCAAAACTTATCCTGTTATATTCAATAAGACCAAATGGGGTAATAATGGCAGTTTTCTCTCGATCTTCCACTGCTATCGGTATATGATAGTAAGCCTTGCGGAGATCTATTTTGGAGAAGATCTTCTTGCCATGTATCTCCATTGTGAAGTCTCGAAGATTGGGTATTCCATATCGATCGGGAATAGTGATGGCGTTAAGAGCTCGATAATCTCCACATAATCGGAGAGTACCATCTTTTTTCTTCACTACGTGGAGTGGACTGGACCATGGACTTTTGGAAGGTTGGCATATTCCGCTGTTGATGAGGTCCTGGATCTCCTTTTTGACTTCCTGGTAAATTCCTGGAGGCAAACGGCGGCATTTAGCCGTGACAGGTCGTCCTTTGGTCTCTATATGATGCTCCACTGTTGAATTGGATGGTCCACGGATGGGAGTGATCTTAGTGACTGTAGGAAATTCACCTAGAATGCGGGCGAATCGATTATCGGCTGGAAAGATGGAGAAAGTTGGTATTTCTGCTGAGGATATGGTACCTACAATGCTGCGTCCAGAGTGCTGGTCGATCAGTCTTCTGTTCCTTAGGTCCACAGTAAGCTGATGCCAGTAGAGAAAATCCGCACCTAATATAGCCTTGGCGACGTCAGCTAAGACAAAGGTCCACCTGAGAGGTTTTTTGAGTCCTAAGTTGACTTCTCGAGTGATTTCACCGTAGGTCGCAATTGGAGAGTTGTTGGCTGCTATTAAGGTGAAATCAGATGGAGTCTTGCGCCGTCCTTTGGGTACAGGGAGAAGAGATATGCATGCTCCTGTGTCAATGAGGAAGGGCTGGCCAGTAGTTCTGTCCGACAGAAATAGGCGGCGGTGCTGCTGGGATGTGAAAGTTTCCGCCGCAACTTTCACAATTTCGGGTTTAAAGCTGGCTCTTCGGATTTCCAGTTGCAAGGTTGTGTGCAGCGTCGGGCATTCTCGCGGAATCTCTGGTGGTAATAGCACGTATCACGCGACTGGGATCGAGGGAGATTGTCTTGATTCCGGTTTCTGCTGGAGCTTCTTTCGCGGTTCTTCATCTTCAGAAATCGCAGGATCTCGTCGACGTCGCGGCGAAGAGCTCGGAAATCTTCGGAAGGGTGTTCGCGTCTGTTCGTGGCTGATGTAGTAGTTGCGGAAGACACGATCGCGCGAGGTTCTGAAGTGTCTCGGATAGTGTACGTTTCAGCTGACGGAGATACCTCCAAGATCTTGTCGGCTACGTCTGCCAGTTTTTGGATATCAGTGTGGCCAGTAGAAATGAGGATGGGACGAATATGTGGAGGTAAATTCTTCATCCACAGGGTGCTAATAAATTCGTTTGATACATCGGAGCCAGCTAATTGTTGCATTTTCCTGAGGAGCTGTGAAGGAGTCTGGTCTCCGAGTGGCATTTCTTCCAACAGCTTGCGAATTCTAAGCGTTTCGGATTCTCCGAATGTGTTGATCAGCCTAGCTTTAAGGTCCTCGTATGGTTGCTCAGTCGGTTGGATGACGATATCTGAGACTTGGCAAAGAACATCCAGATCGAGATTCGGTATGAAATGGATTCTGATGGTGGAGCTGGAATTTGATTAGACTCGAAGTTACTCGGGATGTCGCAAATACAGCCTCGACCGTCGCGAACCATAAAGTCGGGTTCTGTTTCCAGAATGTCGGTAGTCTTGAACTCGGCCCTTGGTATAAGCTAACCTCAGGTTGGGTTTTATCGAGATCTGTATCGGAAGCAGACGAGTTTTTGTTGGACATGATGAACGGCGAGAAGGGGTTCAATATCAGGGGTCACCAATGTTAAGTGTTTAAGTTTGGTAATTAATATAAACACTTAAACTATTAAACGAAATAGAACTTTATTAAAAAAAAAAACAAAAACTGATTGAAGATTCTGATCGGATGTAAATATGAGGTTCAAACGGTGCGCTGCGATATATCCGGTTCCTGGAGCTAGTAGTCAGGTCTAGTGCTCCTTCACCGACACAGTTTATAGGAAACTTGATTAAAAGGTTGGTACTCACCAAAGTCCAGCCTTGACCGAGTACTACCGTGGACTAGGCTTGAGTTTCGAGTTTGAGCAAATTCAGACTAGGGATCTAGTTTTGAACGAGATTGCACTGAAACATTTTTTAGGCTAACCCTTCTTAGAGCAAAATTCAACTAAACTTTTTTATTTATATCACATGTGTTCTTGGGTTATCTGATAACCGCTACATTCTTATTGTTTTCCAAAGGGACACGGTCCATTTTACAATACAAGTTTTATAAATTTATAACATGTCCAGATAAACTGATTGTTTCATTTCAGTTGTTTGAATTTTATTTTTTTAACATAATCTGAAGTTTCTATGTACAATTTACTATGCTGTTGATTCCTTTAGGTATAATCTATCACATTTCTGAATTATGTCTTAGGCTGTTGTCAAATCACAAAGAAATTCAAACTGTTTATTTGATCTTGCTGATCCCAATCTTCACCAACTTTGGTCTCCTTTGCCTTTTCAATGACATTTACACACCTCATCAGTTTAAAAAAAAAAGTTAAGTGTTTTTCCACATACTAAAACCCTCTCCATCAAATACCAGTACAAACATATTCATTTAACAGAAAAGCGAGTGAGAGATTATTCAACCGAATACTATAACCGACATTGCAACCTTCCTTTACTAAAGAGAAAAAACTACCTCTCAACAAAAGTTTTGAAATTATTATAGTTCTGAATAGAAACATGACCACTTAATTATATTATATTAGTCCAAATTATGATTAGATAAACACAGAACATTTTTATGATATACTTATTTATACGATATTAGTCTATATTCTGGTTAGAGCAGTGTTGCCCTAGGCAATCAAATGAAAATTCATTTGATATGAAGAAAACTGATCTGATATTAAGGAAATTAATCTTAAAAAATATCATATTTTATTATATGATATCTTATATGATATTTGTCCAAACTCTGAGAATATAAACCTACTATTTAGATAAACAAACAAAGGTTTTTTTATTGCACTTCTTCTTAGAAGGAGGGGCAACACTGGAAAGAAAATACCGATTTCTGACTATAAACTCTTCTGTATATGACAGTTTCGAAATCGTTACTTCCAAACTATGAATCCTAGAACATTTTTAGCTAGACTACGAGATTTCCCGGATCAAGACGTATCTATGTGCGAAGTTTGGTCAATATCAGTCAAACGATGTGGATTTGTATAAGGAACAAACAAACAGAAAAACAGAAAAACAGACACGTGATTTTTATATATATAGATTAGATTAAATTCGACAAACAGGTTTTCGAAAATTGATAAATACTACTTGTGCATTTTCTTTTTTTTTTTAATTGGGTGTTACGCAGGCCATACAATTCAGTATGAAAACGAATCCTTGAACTCTTGTGAGCAAAACGCATTGCACGAACCTAAGGGCAGAGATCCCAATACTCTGTCCGGATCGCAGGAACTGCCTCATCTTAGCGCGGTTCCGTTCTTATCCCTAATATCACTTGGAAAGGTTGAAATAGAAATAGCTATTATTTTGGTTAGAAATTTTGTGAAATACTTATATGGCCCGAGATACGCTTTGTAATATGAAAGCTAGGGAAGATATATTGCACTTTATTGGCATGTGTGGATAGAGCGAACAGACAAATATATATATATATATATATATATATATATATATATATATACTCAAATTTGATCCACCGTTATTTTCGTTCTTTATGGGTTCTGAAACGGAAACGTTTCTAGACGGCACTTCCGAATTGCGTCATGAGTTCAACCTTATAAGCGGAGTTCCTTCCTATGGTGGGAAGGATGAACCGCGCTAAAACGAACTAAAAATACTTCAAACCGATAATTACGATACTTCCTTCCTTGTGCTCATGGCCTCAGCAGCTTATGCACAATAATTGATATAAAAAAAAAAAAAATCTTTCCTGCCTCACCACCAGTGATAACTCCTTATGGCAAGCAACAAAGAACATCTAACAACTCCAACAGACCTCATCTCCTTTATGCCACGGTGTAAAGGAGATGTGGTTAAATAAAAGGGAGTTGAGGTTAAATAGAAAGAAGGTAGTTAAATAATACTGATATTTATTCTCCTGGCGCTCCAGGAGAATAAAAATCATTATTATTTGCTGACCATCTCCAATCCGTATTCTTATACTAAAATCGTACCTTGAAAGTCGTAACTCCCATATTAAATACGGCTCATCAATTTCCTCTCCTTAACCATTAAAGCAGGTGTTTCCCAAGATAGTATCCCAAATATCGTCACTTGCACATTTGCCGATGACACTGCGTTCCTTATTTACTCTACCGGAGAGAATTGTACGCATGTAAATTACACACTGCGACAAACTGACAAGGCTGATAGGGATCAGCTAAGCAATCAAATGTAACCATTATCCAACGTTTCCAATCCAATGTCTTTCGTAAAATCCTCAACGCTCCGTTCTACGTCTCAAACTTGACTATCCACTGAGACAACGATATTCCCTTTGTCCATGATTTAGCCAAATCCCGATTCCTGAATATTTTATCTAAACACTCCGCTTAACCCAATCCTCTTGGCAGATACCTCTCATCAAATGTTAAACCTGACAATTCTCCTCGCCGCGAGAAAACTTATTCCAAGAAATATTGTAAATTGTGTGTATACTTCAACCAAATTTGCATTAAAATAAGATAAGACCAGAACTGTCATCCGGAGTAGCTGTAATGTCTGCCTTTTCCCCATGTCTCACCCAGTATGTTGCTATTGTATGAACAAATTTACTTTTTCTACAGATTGTAAATTATCGATAAAACAAGTTAGAAAAAAAAAGTTAATTAGATAAGTAAATTGTGTATGTTTTTCTCAACTCATAGTTACTCTACAATATTTTCATGAGATCCATGACTTACTTTGAACCCCTTCTTCATGAAGTGAGCTTGAAGCGTTGGTTCATGGTACAGCAAACACTAGAAGAGTTATTTGAAGATGAGAGAATGAAAACGTCAACGAAAAACCTTTGTGAATCACGGTTATGGAATGCGGGCTTGAGGTGGAAGAAAAGACCGAAGGATGCCCCAATCCAATAATCCAGCCAGTGGGGATACGAGACACCGTATGTATATATATATATATATATATATATATATATATATATATATACATACACAGGGTGGCCCAGAAATGCAGGCCGCAAGAGAAATAACTCCTAAACGGGAAGTAACAATTCTAGGGGCTTACGTTGGCTTTTGAAGGGAAGGGCTTCTTCATTACCCTTATGTTGTATTACTTTTTTTAAAAGCACAACAAAAACTTGGAAGAACTGTGCAAACGGATTTTCCATGCGTCAAGTAGTTCACTGTAAAAATACGTTTTGATTTGCGTGTCTTTCTCGTCAGAAGTTCCCAAAAATTTATTCAAGTAGCATTTTCTTGAGTGAGGAGTAATTGAGCTTAGGAGAATGCGCTCAGCATTCAACGTAATTATTCCCTTTAGTCTAAAATGAAAAATAAGATAAATAAATTTGGGGATTTGGGCAGGAGAGGTACCGACATTTCAGATCACAAATAATTAAGGAGATTGGCATGATTTGTCCTACGCTGGAAGAATATAAATTTAAGTATTATGAGATAATGACTGAATCATATCTCAGCTCGCAGTTCCTTACTGGTACCCTTGTCATTCTTAACTGTCCTCAGAATTTTTTTAAAATGCAATCTTTTAGTGAATATGTGTTGGTGCTTCGTGCACGCAGGGAAAATTATCGCGCTCCAGATGAGCTTTATGCCCAGAAATATCCCAGGAGAAGTCACCCGAGGAGGAAAGATTTAAAGAAGATTGTATCCAATCTCTGGAAGGGTGAATTCTCGGCTAGAAAGAGAATGAAGTCTGTTGCTTGGCATCATGGAAATGCGCAAAGCCTTATGAATGAACTATGGACCTAAGATATTTACCACTAAGTACAGCGATATCGAGAGATACAATACAAAGATTTATGAATAATATGGGATATAAGCTTCTTCACGTTTCACTTCATCAGTGTTTATCAGACCTGACGATCTGAAAAGAATGAATACTTTATTTGGGACTTAGTCAACAACAGAATTACCTAGAATTTATAATTGATATAAAATAGCGAACTTCTGTAGTCACATTCCCCTAAGCTGAATCCCCCCCCAAGGAAAATACAATTTTAATAAATTAAAGTTTGGACGCTTCGGACGAGAAATACATGCAAATCAAAACCTATTCTTACAGAGAACTCCTTGACGTATCGAAAATCCGTTTGCACATTTTTTCATTGTTTTTTAGTACCGTTAAAAAATTTAATGCAACATACAGGTACAGTGAGAAACATTCCCTTCAAAGGTCTATTTAAGCCCCTAGAAGTGTTATTCCCTTCAAAGGTCTATTTAAACCCCTAGAAGTGTTATTCCCTTCAAAGGTCTATTTAAACCCCTAGAAGTGTTATTCCCTTCAAAGGCCTATTTAAACCCCTAGAAGTGTTATTCCCTTCAAAGGTCTATTTAAACCCCTAGAAGTGTTATTCCCTTCAAAGGTCTATTTGAACCCCTAGAAGTGTTATTCCCTTCAAAGGTCTATTTAAACCCCTAGAAGTGTTATTCCCTTCAAAGGTCTATTTAAACCCTTAGAAGTGTTATTCCCTTCAAAGGTCTATTTAAACCCCTAGAAGTGTTATTCCCTTCAAAGGTCTATTTAAACCCTTAGAAGTGTTATTCCCTTCAAAGGTCTATTTAAACCCCTAGAAGTGTTATTCCCTTTCTTCCGAGGTAACAATATTATAGAAATACAACTTTGTCCCTTTGAAAAATGTTGATATTCTCAGCCGTAAGGGGGTTATTCTAGTGCCCGCTTATCTGGGCCACCCTGTATATGTAACTGGGTGAAACAGGTTCCGCTCCCGGGGCACGCAAGGTCTTCAGAGGTGCCGTCTGCCTGAGGTCAAATGCCATTTCGGCCAATTGGATTAATTTAATCTATTTCCATAAATAAATCGTATATTAAGCTTATTTGAGCGCTGATAATGTATCAATAAATCACATAGGCTCGTACTAATGTGTAAATTACTCATTAAAATATTAATTGGTTATATTACAGCAGACATTCACTCATTAGGAAGACCGGATTAAATTCAGTGCTGCAGCAGGCCGTTCTATATGTGCATACATAATGACCAAATTTTACAAATTAACTCATTATGCGGGAGCGTCCTATTTATAGGACTGTCACTGTTCATGACCTGAGAGGATTAGGAGGTGCAGGGAAATTTTCCTCTACCCTCAAATCACATCAGGACATGTCAGTCTAAGAGTTCCAAGAGTTTAGACCCTTAATCTTTCAGTATCCTCCAAGCTGTGGGATAATAAATTAGTGTTTTACAACTGCTGCCGAACTCATTATTTTCTTTGTCTCTTATTCCTACTAAAAAATTGGTATGCAACTTTTTCTTTCATTTTCTGAATTAGATCTGATGAAACTATTATTCTAAGGAATAGTTTATTGAAAGTATATAGTAGTCTAAAATATGTCTGTACCGAACCTGTAAGAGGTCATTCACCCCTGTCTGCATTCCTTGTCAAGGTCATCGCTTCAAGCATTAAAGGAGTCTGTCTTTTATTTTTATTTTTAATCATGAAATGTCAAGGTCCTTGCCGTCTCCCTCTCCCATCTTTTACTCTTTTTTCCAACTGCTGGAGTTCATTACTCACCACACAGATTTATTTTAGATGTATTTGCAATTAGTTACTAGTTGTGCACCAACAAGAGCAGATGTCGAAGTTGGTTAGTAAAAATTTGAGATATGAAGAGAATCGCTTATCGACGTTTATCGGTTGGCGTTCTCCAGTGAGTCCTTTGAAATTAGCCGCCGCTGGATTTTATTACCTCCAAGTATACGATCGAACAAGATGTGCATTTTGTGGTCTCGTCTTACACGAATGGGAACCTAACGACGATACCCTCCAAGATCATAAGAAGTGGGCCGGCAACGAATGTCCTTTTTTAAAATATTTAAATCAGTTGGAAAGACTACCTATGAAGTTCGATTCGGACGAATGTGGACCATCTATTGACATTTGCGGATGTTTAAAGGATAATAGTGAAGTGCTGTTGAGAAAAAGCTCTTGCTGTTGTTAAAAATGAAAAAAATAAGTATGAAGAAACGTATACATTTTTTTCTTCGAGAACTGGAAACTTTAAGACATCAGATAATACGTTATGAAGCAAAACGAAATGAAATAGATCGATTAGTGAAAGAGTTTAATAACCTCCAGATTTAAGTTTGTTTTTTTTTCTCTTCCCACTCCGAGACTGTAGTCAGTCAGTGGCTTGTGCTCAAGACGTTCTCTTCGCTCGTCTAGTATGGAATTAGTGACCGAATACGCCATCACCAAAAACAAGCAGATTCGAGTAGGCCTTCACAATGGTATTCCGACGGTGGGTTTGATTAACAAGGATAAGATAGTCTACATGGACAAAGACGAATGGAAGCACTGTATAGCAGACCAGGCATCGAGGATATTACATTTTTTCAAGAGGAAAGGCAAGTCTGATAATTCAAGTCCGATTTCTTTTAAAAATATATCATGTTCCTTCGCATACTTGGGGAGAAACAGAGTCCTAAGAATAGAATATGCCTATCCTTGGGTATCATTAATTAGTCTTTCTCCAGCTCCTCACATGACTATAACTTCACCTTGCTCAAGTTTCAACAGGTCCGAGACTATGAAGATCTGCTCCAAGATTGAAGAAATTAACCGTTCCCTCTCATTGTTGGACATGTTTGTTCAATTGTGTGTGGATCAAAACAACCCAAAAGAAGATCTGTCAGTAGATTTAAGTTTGAATACGAATACCTTATTAAACAATCTGTTTTCCAATGTATAAAATTAAATAAATAAAACATAGCTTCATTTAGTTAATTTTGTTTCTTTTCCTCCTTCATCCCAGGTTAAAATAGGTAAAATAAATGAAAAAAAAAATGCATTTTCAAGGAAGGTTTTATTGAACAAAAGGTACAATTATATTTTAATCATTAATTATCATAACAATGAAATCTTTTTTCAATAAATTCTTCGTCGGTCTGCCATTCCAGAGGTAAGTTGTTGCAGATCTAATCTAGCTGAAGACGTACAGGAGTAGATTCCTTGGATAAAAGATCCTTAGCTCGTCCGTGTTTCGATTCCGCATGACAGCATTCAACGTCTCCATTCCCTTCTAATGAGTTATTGCTCATTCTATTTAAACAAGCATGTGTTCCTTAAACCAAACACACTTTGGAGTGTTTGCTCTGTGATACTCGAACGGTCCTATAGAGCTATTAGTAGTGTTCTAAATTAGATCGCAATAAACGCATTTGACTTTATCTTCAACATTTCTGATAAATCCGTTAAAGGCTAAGAGATGGTGGGGAGATGCGTTGACTCCATACGTCTGTCTTCTCACTTCTTCCCTCTCAAAGTCCACTGCTTCGGGATGTTTTCTAACCCATGAGGCAAGTCGATGGGCTTGATTAAAAGAGCATACGTAGCTTGTGTTTAAATGAAAATAACAAATTAATTTGTCGTCTTCCAAATTTTTAAGATTAGGACAGCCAAAATCGTGTAAATCATACACTGCCACAGAGAGCAACTCTTCCAGGAATTTACATTTTTCCAATCCTTTACCCCATAAAATGTCATACGAATCAGTGACTGACTTGAGACATGCAATTAAATCGGAGTAGTCTCTCTCGCCGTAAAACCAATCTATTCCGTGTAAGGATTTTTTCACCCACAAATTCGTCTTTGACTGTCTTACAGCGTCTTCGACGTCTCGAGGAGGCTTGAAAAACCAATGCCACGCTGTTCCATAACTCGTATCGACTATTGTCAATTCTTTAACTATTAAAGCATTCGAATTTAAACGGAAACCTTGAAAATCTATTACTGCTGACCTGGTCATACTTGATACACTGTCTCCTGTATGTACAGAAATGAGCTCTGAGAGGTAAAATGCAACGTCTTATATATAGTTAGGATGTATTCAGTACAATTTTCTTACTAAACCGGTTCCCATTTCATATTCGACAATTCTATCGTGAAGGGTGAGACAATACGCTTTGGTATTTGCTGGAAAGTTTGCGCCTGAATCTATTTGAAGACGGATGTCTATCGTACTACTTTTAATTGCTTCAGACTGCTTGGAACAATCTATGACTGCGATAGGAGCAATCTTCTCGAAACTAGATCTCGAAAGGAGAGGTTGAGAATGCCTGTCACCGAAATAACTTGTTTGAAATTCATTATACATTTCATAGAGCAGGGCAATTTTTCCCTGTTCAAAGTCCAAGTTCAAATCGTCATAGGGGTATTGTTCGCTGTTTTGGTAAAGCTTTACATTTTTTAGGTTGCAGCTATCAAAATGGCTACTATCCTTTAAAGGGTTTTTGTTACGATCTGTTTGAAATGCTATAATTACGTATCGAGGCTTTTCTAAATTTGTAGATGTTTTAACGGCCCACGTTTCTTGTTGTGCATTAGACGGTAATGTGGGATATTCAAAAAGGTCCCAGCTTCGAAACGGGATCGCTACCTTTCGGTTCATGTCTAACATTTTGAGCAGGCTCAAACGGTTCTCGTCCGAAACACGAACGTGAGGCATTCTCCAAACAATTTTGTCTAATTTTATTTCTACATTAGAGTCTTCCCCCTTTACGGAATTAAAGTCAGAGCTTGATCTTATCAAAACTAGTTCTTGCTTCAAGTTAACTATGATTTGTCTATAATCTTCACAAAAGCCTAATAAAATGTTCAACGGTAAGCACACGCTAAACACTCCGTTTTTATCGATTTCAAGAGATTTTCCCTCACCTGGGATGACCCATCCCGCATTTTCCAGCCCGTTAACTCTGCTCGGACTAAAAGACAAGAAACCTTTCAGTGTAGAGGTTATCCCGGGGTTTCTAACCCTATCTATTTCTATTCCATTCAGTTCGTATCTGAGTTCATCAAACAAAAAAGAAAATGCATTGTTCGTTAATTTTGCAGTTAACGGTTTGGTCTGGTCTTTATTCACTAGCTTTCCCTCGAGGTAGATAAAGGAAAGTGATGGGAGTGTATAAATATCTTGTTGTTGTATTGGAATACGGATTTCATCGGAATGATTGAATGTATTTCCCGCATAAGGCTGGTGCGAATGGAACTGGAACTGAGCGAGAGAATTGTCGAAGGAAATGTCCGAAGATATAGCTAATATGTTATCCATACTTTAGTTTAAAACCACTCTGTTTTAAAAACTTTGCGTTTGAAGCTGTTAACTGCTTAAACGTCTTTGATTTACTAATTCTTCTAGGGATCAAGATGCTTCTTTTATACGTTTTATATTTCCTACTTATATTTTCTACTGTCCGACGCTGTTGCTGTCGACAAACTTCTCCTTCAACACCTCCTCTAAAATCAATCCCCATTTTTCTTTATATGCATATATGCATATATGCATATGCGGAATATGCAGTCGGACTGATAACGGTTTCCCCTCTGAAATTAATAAGTTGTCCGTTTTGGTCGACTAGACGAACCGTAATGTTGTCAATACTCCGTACGTTAGCACGAAAGTAAATGACCGGATTGGGCGTTTCTACTATCTTATAACCCGGTTCGACTGCGGGGAAAAATTGATGGATGCTATGGTCGGGTTCGCCGTTTACAAAGGACCCCGAAGCGATATTACACTGTACCGATATAACATTTACACTAAGAATTTCTACGATATTCTCGGATGCGATATAGCGATCGCTTGGAGGAATAATACGATTTTTCGAAGTATAGCCCAAAAGTGGACCGATAGAATTCGGACGTTCGGCGAAATTGAAATAAGTCGATTTATTACTTCGTATTTCACATTTTAGCGTGCTAGGATTTCCCCTCAACACCATCATAGCGCCGGGGTCTTTATGAGCTATTTGCTCTCTGAGAAACATAGCTAGAGCCTCAATGTCGTAGGCTCCTTCTGGTATTTGAATGGCTATTGTTTCGAAATAAAACATATCATTTTTACCTTTTTCTACGTTCGGAATAGTGTTAAACGAGTCTAAAGAGAGTAGTCCGACGCTGTAAGAATCGTCTAGCTCTAAGGGAGGCATGAAATTTGCTTCTAGCAGGCTCGATGCGCCTGTAAGTGTTACAGCGAAGCTCATGATGCTAATAACCTAATCGTCTTCAGGAGTTGTCTATTAAATACTGTAAACACAAATGACCACAATAGGGGGTATTCCACCCCTGAAAACGTTCACGATTGTAAAATATAGAACTGTTCTTTCTTAGATAAGTCACCAGTTGAGGTGGCGGTCTCAAATTACCAAACGAATCGAAATATTTAACGATTTTACCACGTTTTACGAAGCAGACCCAGTGGGAACCTTTTTTTGAGTTTGGCTCTAAATTGACGATAGCAGATTCTCTTAATTTAGGATATTCTGGGAGAGTATCTATCATAAATACACCTCTGAAATGTGGAATGTTAAATATTTTGCGAGCGTAATAATTTAATTCGACATCACTCAGTGCTCTTTTTGGTAGTCAAATACGACGACTACTGCGTCTGTAGGTTCGCTTTTGTGGTCTCTCTATAAATAGTCCGAATCCATTCCGTCTATATGGCTTTAAAAAAAGACCTTTACCAATCTTTTGAGCCTCAATCGCTAAATTATGTCTTTTCTGCTCTTCCAATTTTTGCTTTGCCTCTTTGGCGTCGTTGACAGCTTTTGCTATGCTTGCCGCACCTCCAGCCAGTGATCCTATAGCGGATAATCCTGCCATTACTGGTATTAGAAAAGGTAAAAAACCTCCAGACTTAGGTATGGGAAGAACACGAGGGGGTAAAGGCTTGTCTCGACCTCTCAATGTCTGTTTCGCCTTATTATATGCTAATTGAGACGCGTTTATTACAGAAGACACGTTTTTAATTTTAGCCGCTCTTACAAGATCTCTAAAATTCACTTTTTTCTTCATTTTGGTAGTCCTTAAACTAGATCCAAATTTTCTTTTTGCTTTCATAGCGTTTGTAACAAACCAAGCTGAAGCTTTTTCCCCGAGCGTTGAATCTGGATGTTTTACTACTTGCCAAGCTTTTTCTGCAAGGACGCTGTCAGCCTTATGACGATTTTCCAAGTCTGTATACTTGTTATAAGCAATGTCGTGTTCTTTACAAGCTTTATCCAAAGAATTAATTCCAGCGTCGCCTCTTGTCAATCGTTTTTCCACTTTTGTACCTGGACCACAATACTGATACCCCGGTAAATGTAATTCAAACGGTAACTTATTTATAACACTGTCGAGGAGACCTCGTCCTTTGCGCACCTTTCCTTTCATACTAAACCTCTTCGAACGAAACAAATGACTTATATATATATATATATATATATATATATATATATACAAGCCATAGGTCAAAATAAATTAGTCACAATGAGATTAGTAGAACAAAAGGAACGATTTCCTTCAGTTGACGTTGTACCGTTGATATCGGATAAAGAAGAGAAAAGGCATGGACCTCTACTACCAAATAGTATAAGAGGAGTGATTTGTGGTCCTAGTGGATGTGGAAAAACAAACGCTATGCTCAATCTTTTGCTTAATCCAAACGGTTTGAGATATGAAAACGTATACATATTTGGAAAAACTCTATCTCAACCCAAATATCGGTACTTGAAAAACGTTCTAAACAGCGTTCCTGAAATCGGCTATTATACATTCGAAGATTCGAAAGAATTACCTCAAGACGTTAAGAGCAACTCTATTGGTATTTTTGATGATGTTACAATGGAGGATCAAGACAATATTCGACGATATTTCAGCTATGGACGTCATAACTCTCTCGACTGTTTTTATTTAACGCAGAGCTATGTTTGCATTCCGAGACATCTCATTAGATGTAATTTGAATTTTCTTATCGTCTTTAAACAAGATGAATTGAATATTAAACACATTTATGATGAACATATTAGCAGTCCAGACGTCAGTTTCTCGAAATTTAAAGATATTTGTGCGTTGTGTTGGAAAGAGCCTTTTGACTATCTCGTTATCGACAAGGGAACTAGTTTAAATGACGGGCGTTTCCGTAAGGGTCTAGATGTCTATATCGTGGATATATAAGGGGGAGAAAGAGTAATCAGTCCTCATTAATATGTCGCATTCGATACGTAGTGAAATTGTAAAGACAAGTGATGCTTTACGTAAAAAATTTCAAACGTTTAAAAGAGGAATGCAGGATATTCAAGAGGAAAGGCAAAGTCTTTTGGCTCCGGTGCTAGAACCTTTGGTAGATATACAACAACAGTTTCGACAACAACAACAACAACAGCAGCTGCAGCCCCGACCTCGGGGATTCAAAAAAGAAAAGGAGGAAGGAGACTGGGGAGAAACGAACGAGACCCGATCTATGTGGTGGGATAATGAATCTGCTTTAAGTCCGACTGGAAAAATCTTTCTCGAAACACCTGTTGCAAAAAGAAAATCAAAAATATCAAATATTTTTAAAAGCCCTTCCAAAACCCCCCAAATCAAATCGGAAAACGTCGAAGTAACACCAACTTTTTCTCCCTCTCCCCAATCCTCCACAATTTATGCACGCTCTACTATCGCTCCAGAAGAAGAAGAAGAATTGTACGAAACAGAAACCCCGCTTGCAGTAAAGGTTCGTGAATATGTTAAAACTCCACAAGGCGAAGATGAACTAGAGCAGAATTTAAAATCCGCCGGACCGCTACAAAGACAATTTTTAGAAAAGTTGTTTAAAGGAGGACAAAAAGATTTAGATTCCCGGTACGGTTTGCGAGTAATGCCGAACGGTCAATTAGCCATAGGCGATTCTACGAATATTGAGCTTTTTACAAACAACGATGATATCTCGATTAACGGCGTCGTTTACGATGGAACACCGGGGTTGTTAAAGCTATTATACCTCAAGAATCCAGAAGATTATACTGATGCGGATTTAAAAAACTATAAAAAGATTTTGCTTGCAACGAATGCTCACAAAAAAGGATACAGCGAAGAACGTGGATTGGGCGGAACTAGATCCATAAAATATAAGAAAGTAATTTCTCGACTGTTTTCATCACGCTATCTCAGCTCACTTACCTCATCCAGTACTTCACCGGCTACTCATCGCAGACTTCGTTCTTATAATAAAAAAGGTACTGGCTTAATGCAAGAACATTTACCTATTTACGAACATTATGACGATCCAAACGAACTTGTTGACCGTCTCAGATTATTAATGGCGTCGACTGCAGCGGGTCACAATGGTCATGGAAATGAAATTGTATCGATAATTGAAGAGTTGAGAGAGCAGAATATTATATATTAAATCAATATTAACTTTTGCACTCAGTCCCATTCCTCATACATGACGATAAACAAGTTTGGCTCCCATGTAACAAAAAAACATGTCAAGTATAAAACAAATTTCTTTCCTTTTAGTTTGTTAAAATCTGAACAACATGTTGATGCAAATAAGTTACGTATCATTAATGTAGCAAATCCTGTTTCGTCTACTGACGCGGTTAATAAAACATATTCAGACACCCTAGCAATTTTTTATACAGATTTAAAAAACTGGCCCGGTAATTACATAAACGGGAACGGCAAGAGGCTTGCTAATTTCGCTCCACCTATTGACGGCTATGATGTGGTTACGAAAGATTTTTTAAATTCCAGTTCAATTACTCTACAAAATGATACATATGATGCAATGAACAAAAGGATTACAAACGTTCTTGAACCACTTGCAAATACGGATGTTGTGACACTGGGGTGTCTGGAAGATATATTGAAGAAAAGTACACAGCTTTAGTAGTTAGATGTCGGCGGTAAAGAAAGCAATTGTAGATGAATTGCATAGAAGCGCACGTAAATTTTATCCAAGAAGAAGAGTCGTTCTAAAAGGAGTAAACGATTTATGGCAAATAGATTTGGTTGAAATGTTACCCTATGCTAGGGAGAATAAAGGCTACAAGTACCTATTAACAATCATCGATTGTTTTACTAAATATGCTTGGGCTATACCGATAAAGAGTAAAACAGGAGAGAATGTAGTCCAATCTCTAGAAAGTGTCTTGAAAGAACGGGTTTCTTCTCCTAAACATATACAGAGTGATCAAGGAAAGGAATTTTACAATTCAAAGTTTAAAGCGTTGATGAAAAGATATGGAATTAATCATTATTCTACCTTTTCGAATATCAAGGCTAGTATCGTTGAACGATTTAACAGGACATTAAAATCGAAAATGTTTAAAGTTTTTAGTTTACAAGGGAACTATAAATATTTAAATATCCTACCGGTTATACTAGACGAGTACAATAATAAAAGCATTCATAGAACGATTGGTATGAGACCTATTGATGCCGAGAAAATTAATAGAACAGGAACAAGAGAAGCCAATCTGTTGAAGCATATCTATTCCTCTACTTCTAACCGCCCCCTCCGGCGACAAACAAAACAGCGTTTTCAAAACGGGGAATTTGTAAGAATTTCTAAACAGAAAACAAAATTTTCCAGAGGCTACACCCCGAACTGGTCGGGTGAAATATTCAAAGTTGTCAAGGTTCAAAAAACGTTACCTTACACGTATGTTTTGGAGGACATGATGAAACGAAAAATCCAAGGTTCATTTTACAATGAAGAGCTACAAAAAGTGAAGTATCCGGACGCTTATCTCATTGAAAAAATATTGAAAAAGAAAGGAAAGAAATTATTTGTAAAGTGGTTAGGTTTGGATTCAAAATCATGGATAAATTATAAGGATATTGTCTAATAAAACAAAATTTAATGTATTGGGAAACATTTATTTTGCTAATAAACATTTTTTACAAATTGTTTTTTTTTGTTGTCTTTACCTCAACCTTTTTTTTTTTTTTATACCAGTAACAGCTGCTGGATCTCACACTCAGGGTGCACTCGCACTCAGGGTGCACTCGCACTCAGGGTGCACTCACACTCAGGGTGCACTCAGGGTACACTCACTCTCGGGGTGCGCTCCATGCGCCGGGGAAAGGGAATAAGGGGATAAGGGAAGATAAAAATATTTTCTATACCTATATATATATATATTTATTTCATTATTATTATTTTTTTTATTTTTTTTTCAAAAATTGTCAACTTAAACTAATCTTAAAATATTATTTTTATTATTAAACTTGATACAATGGATTTATTAAAATGTAATGAACATTAATTTTTTTTTAACAATTATTAGTATTATGTTTTATACTACTTATATTTCTACGGCATAAAACAATATATTTTGAACATCTAATTACAATTATGTTATCTATATATATATATATATATATATATATATATATATACATGCTACTGGATGGTAAGGGGAGGAAGATAAATTGTGTGAAAAATACTTAAGGAACATGATCCTCATCGGTTAGAGACGTTTCTTCTTCTTCATTTATTAGTGATACGTGTCCATAAGCATAGGATTTGGTTTTACTAATGTGTTTGCGTTTGTCGTCTAATGCTGACAGTGCTAATTTTGTAACGTTCATTGTGTAAACATGATGTTTTCGAGACTGTATGCTCTTAAATGAGACGTATTGAGGGTTGGCATCATTTAATACTTGCAAATAGTCTGCAAAGTTTATGCATTTTCCTGTATTGCAATTTATAGCACATTCTTTAATACCTTTTGCCCTAAGCTTTTCGACGCATGGATCAGCAGCCGCTGCTTTGTAGCGCAGTGCGTAAACTTTTGGCCGAAGCCCAATATATTCGAGTAAAGGCAACCCGTTCAGTTCATCCTTGAACTTTCCCGGTTCTTTTTTATTACCTTCGTCGTAGCAAGGATGATTCTTCGGGTAGGAGGAAAAATCTAAATGATCTTTTAAATCTTTTAAATTTTCAATAAAATTTAAACTTTTTAATAACAGTATATAACTGTCTGTATCGGTGTAGAGCAATTCTAACTCATCACGCTTGAATTTTGATAACAAAATATCATAAAAAAAACTAAACATAATTAATTTTGACTTTTCTAGGATAGAAAAGCCCGCGAACACAGGTTTGTTAAATAACAAAGTTTCATGTTTTAAATGAACCGCGACTAAATTTTTATCTATAATGGAACTGTCTACAAACGTCGGTTTGTTAATAAGTTTTTGAAGTCTACGGGAGTTGCTAACTAATTCAATTTTTTTTCGTTTTCTTACAGATTCTAACGTTTTACCGTAAACTGCATTCATCATCAATTTATATAAATCCTTCTCAAAATCACTTGTTGCGTTCTTTCGTAAATTTACATTTATTTCTATATACTTCTTCAAATAGGGACTTTGGTTAAATTTGATCGCGCGATGAATTTTTTTTAATATTATTCCATGTTCGATCAGGAATTTTAACATTGTATGGTGGAGTACGTATTTTTCTTGATTTTCCAGTGTCGCTAATAATTTTTTTACGGGATACCTACTGTTTGGAGGGACTTGGTGACGAAGCAAAAGAGGATAGTCATTAAAATAATCGTGCAGGCTGTTTGGACATTCCAGGTCTACCTCCAGAATCAATCCTTTTCTGCTACTCTCGTTTACTTTTTCTAATTCTAGTTTTAAACTCAGCTCGGGGTCACCATCACCTGTCACCCATTCGAAATCTGAAACAGGTAGGTATGCATCTCGCATTGCAGTTGCATACAAACTAACACAATCTAAATATAGAAGGTGCGTTGTCGGATCTAGAGTATTGTGTCCGGGCACATCAGGATTATTTGCCTTTGCATAGTGACGAGAGCAATTAGATATTCCTCCTCGTAAATTAGATTCCAGCATCAAATACATTTCGGGATCGGAAAGGAGCTCTATTTCTACACCAGTTGTTTTTAACATAGCTTCATAGCTGTAACCCGGTAAGGTGTAACTCCAACAAGGATCAAGCCCATACGTTTTTACAGCAAACTTTCTAAAGTTTTGAAAAACATCAGAGAGAATTAAAATGTCCGATTTTAAATATAACAAAAGATAATCCCGGAGAGTGTTGCATTGAAACACACTCCAGACATTTTGAGCGTGATCGTACTCGACATCAGATATATCCTTATTTGTTAAATCATTGAAAAATTCTTTCTTGGGCGGGAGTTGCCGTTCCTTAAGGCGTGATGGCGAATCTATATAGTTATAGGGAAAAACCCCCTTTCTAGAGACAAGACGAACATGTTGCGGATCTTTAAAATGGTTACGTAAATGATCGAAACGTTCGCATTTATCGGCTAGATTTTCTAATGACTGCGGAAGAAATCTGTATGTGTCAAGAAATGTCACGTGCATGTTTCCAATACGTTTTTTAAACGCTATACATTTTTCGGACGAGCTCGGAATCACCTCAATAGGTTGTTTACTAAATCCTAATTTTCTTATTATAAAATGTTGGTCATAACCTAAATTATGAAAATATACGTTTAGAGAGGTTGGATTTCTAAATTCCAAATTGCATTGGGAGTGAGCTATGCCTCTCACCTCCCCCGACCAGTGACAGTGATCGACAACTTTTACATCTGACGTGTTAAATTTGACCTCACAGATACTGCATATTTCTGCGGTTTCCCTTCTACGCTCTAATTCTAATGTCATTTTATAGGGTACGTTTCTATTGTATAATTCCTTTACATCTTTCACAACATTTTGTAAAAACGACAAAAACATTTCTACACAATTTTTACCAGTATAACAAACAGGTCCGACACTTTCGAAGGCGGGAGTAGAAGACAGGACGTAAGCCCCCCAAGCTATGACCTCGTGTTCTGAAACAAGTTTGAGTTTTTTATTAATTGGTTCGGTCGATGTTTCCCTCCTCGAAACACACTTTTCTATTGGATTTAAACTGCACTCAAAGTCGGCAATTACAATAACCGGATGAAATATTTTGAATTTGTAATTTTTAAATGAGATGAACGTTCTTTTTTCTGGCATAATCTGCCTAACGGGAGCCATATTATTACATAAGCGTTTGTGATCGTTAAGTTGAATTACAGTATAAGCAGGGTAAAAACATATTTTGCAGAAAAACCTTTTTGATGTGTTTGTTCCCGTCTGTCTTGCGAGTAAACGGGAAAAATGTTTAATTAGACAGTAATGTGACGAATCTTCGTTTTGGAGGAGAAGAAGATCAAAATGATCTTTCATTTCATTTTTTGCAACGCGAAGAGGGAAGACATTATGTTTTTCATCAAGCCCGTATACGTTAACTGAAACATTATTGCTCCTTTCAAATATCGTTATATCCTTTAGAGCAACGGGGAAAACCATATTGTCGAACCGTAAAGGGACATTTACTTGCTGGCATTCCGAAAGCCTGTAAGGGTGAGATGAGACATAGTTTGATAAAATAGCCCATTTAAAACAATAAATGTCGTTATTTTGTACGTTTATTACCGCTCCGGTATTCGCAATTTCCGAAGGGAGTTTAAGATAACCGTGAGGTTTTATCGGCACGTATTTGTGCAGTTTTATTAATAACCCATCTATCGTGTCAACAGCCCAACCACTACCTTCAAGTTGTGACTCGGTGAGTTCCGTTAGTATTTTGGTTTTTATTTTAATATATTCCTCTTCTAAGTCGGATGAACTGTCTAATTCTGTCATTGAAGTTTTAAAATTGCCGTCACTCGTTTCATTCAGCATATTTGTTAACTGTGTCTCTAATGAATGAATGAATGAATGAAAAAAAAACTTTATTCTGGGACTTCGTCCCATAAGAATAAAAATAAGTACAAAATAAACAATAAACAAATTTAACCTAAAAATATAAATATGAATAAAGAAAAACAAAAGTATAAAAGAACAAAACAAAAAAAGCAACTAATACAAATATTATATGTGAAGCCTTAAATAATAAAATGAAATATAAGTAAATATGTACATTCATTGGAATGGGGCAATGATAATACAATGATCAGAGGGGGATGGGAATAAAATTAAAGAGTTTAAATAAACAAATAAATATTAAAAAGTTGAATAAATATTAAAGGAATGGGGGCTATAAAGAGATATAAACTAGGAAAATGCATAAACACGAGAAAAAAACAGCAATATAATTTACAAAGGTAATCAGGTCTTCCTGGTGGTGAAATTTTAAGAAGCGTCTTCCTGGGAGGATAGGAGAAAAGCAAAGAGGCGGGATTTAAAGACAGGTAAGGAAGGAGAGTGTCGAATGGAAAGAGGGATAGAGTTCCAGAAGGAGGAGGCTCGGGAGATGAAGGAACGGTCGAAGAAGGCTGTTTTATGAGTGGGAGGATAGAGATCGGAGGGACGGGAGCGGGTACCACGGGAATGGACAGCCGATTTAAACTGCAGGAGGTTGTAAATATAGGAAGGAGATTTGGAAGAAATGGTTTGGTAAAGGAAGGAACCTAGAAAATATTGTCGTCGAATTGATGGAAATAGCCACTTCAACTCGGAATACCGGTGTGAAATATGGGCATCCCTGGGGGTATCGAGGATAAATCTGAGAAAACTGTTCATTAATCGCTTAAGACGAACCTCAAGCTCCCCAGTGAGCCCTCCATAAACCAGGCAACCATAGTCGAAGTGGGGGAACACTAGAGAAGATACAAGAAGCTGACGTGTAGGAGTAGGGAGGAGGTGACGGTAAAATTTAATGTGATATTAAATTTTACATTTTTCCACATAAAAATATATTTTTCTAGTATATTTATGACATATGGACACATATGATTCAAATATTTTTCTGGTTCATTAATTCGATCTAAATTTTTAAGAAAAACGTGTATAACATTACCGTCTAACGCGGAATATATAATTTGATACTGTTCATCGGGAACAGCATTAATCCTATAACATTTGCTAGTCTCTATTGGTCTCTTGACAGCTACTGCATCGGGGTTGTTATTTTTTCCTAAACCTGACGTACATGGTTTAGAAATGCAAGTATTATCATGTACTCTCATTGAGTCCATATACTCCAACCCACAATAGCAGCATTTCCGCTTTTGGCGAGAGCAATGGAGTCTAGTATGACGGGTCAAAGATCCTTTCTTCACAAATCTTCTCCCGCAAAAATCACAATGGTAGTTTACCATTTTCTTATTTTTGTGAAAGAATCTTATTCTAAATATCAAACTGATATGAATTCTTTCCCCTTACCATCTCACAAATGCTAATATTTTTCAATTAAATGTAACATTGTTTATACAAAACATATTAATTATCATTAATTTTATTTTCTACCTGGTTGTTGTTGTTGGTTTAATTCGGGAATGCGTCGGATAAGTATATTGTAGGCTTTGCCTACCCTTCCCAAATATAATAACCCTAACGTATCTTCCTTTAGTCTGCTAGGGGAATTATACTCATCCACTACTTCCCGATGAATAATCCGTACATATCTTCTTGGTAACCAAACTTTTGTTGTGCTTTCAACATCCTCATTAGTGTTTAAATAGGCTATAAGCCCATGCCCTAAAAACACAAAAAAAAGTTATTTATTTGTGTAAACACACACACGCACACACACACACACACACACACACACACACACACACACACACACACACACACACACACACACACACACACACACACGCAAATGTACAATAGTATAAATAAATAAAGACGAAAGAAAACGTTTCTTACCGTATTCAGTTTCTTCAATAATTTCAAATTTTTTGATCACGTATATTTTACCAACAGTTAATGCTGATAAGTTTACTGCATTATTCAACTCTAAATCATTCAAATTTTCCAAAAATTGTTTCATCTAAAAGCAAAAACTATTTCTTATATGCTGACTTGTTTCAGACTACTAAGTCAAAATATAGATGATTAATATAATTACTTACGTGGGCCATGGTGACTGGAGAGTTGCTGGGAACCTGTTTGATCTTGTCAGTAAATGCAGCTCTTTATATACGAATGAAGGTCCGGGTTCTTGTCACTTGTTTTGGTTGCAACCTTGCAGGTGTTTCCTTATGCAAGTCTCGTACGTGCAATTCTTGTAAGATCCGCGTTCTTGGAAGTTTTTTATGAAGTTATTTTAAATATATAAATACAAGGAGATTCTGGGACTTCCACATCTTCTCTCCATCATGTCGGGGTACGAACATACTTATTTCTGCGCGAAAGGCGTGTTTTTCCGAATTCACAATGCGTTATATTGTACTGATATTGTTATATTGTGCACGATCCTTGGAACTTTCTTTGATACTCGGAAATCTAAAGATGGTGCACACAATTTTAAATTGTTCACAAGGAGATACCACGTACTCTTTTTATTCAAGTTTTGCTTGTGCGGAGTGTGCAGATCAAATAATAACGATTAGATCTTTACATTTCATGTCGTGTTCGGAATGCACTCCCGCAGTCGAAGATTATGAACTGGATCTAGTTCTACGATCTGGCAGAGGGGTTATTTATCCAAGATAAAATCAGCAGGACTTTGAAATGGTAAGCCAAATTTTTTTGTTTTATTTTACAAAGGTCTGTTTCACTCCAGTTTCGTGACGAAAATGTCGGCACCCATCGTGGGAAACCGCTAGTCATCAGCAGGGAATAATAAACTAATATATGTTTTATAACAACGTATTCGACTCCGACAGAACAAGTGATTACACAACTCAACAGATTTTCTTTTTTCAAAATAAGTTTAAAGAAAATATTTAATTAAAATACTCAAGCAATAAACATGGGAGAGGGAAGGACCTTGTCCTAAAAAAACGAATAGCAAATACATCTAAAATAAATCTGTGTGGTGAGTAATGAACTCCAGCAGTTGGAAAAAAGAGTAAAACATGGGAGAGGGAGGCGGTAAGGACCTTGACATTTCATGATTAAAAATAAAAAAAAAAGACAGACTCCTTTAATGCTTCGGCGATGACCTTGACAAGGAATGCAGACAGGGGTGAATGACCTCTTACAGGTTCGGTACAGACATATTTTAGACTACTGTATATTTTCATCTAATTTTTATATGCAATTGAATCGAGTGTCCTATAAATAGGACGCTGCTACTATGAGTATATTTATCCTTTGTGTAGAATACGTCTACTCCTCCAGTTTTCAATACAATTGAGGGTACTGTGGCCTATTTATTTTCGGAAGAAAATAAAAGCTGATATATTAACATTACCCCCAGATGTCCTAGAAGTCACGTATCAAGAGGAAATAGACGATGAAAAACTGGGACCACCATTTGTCCATGACATTCCTGGCAATATTGAACTAAATCTTCCGGATGACCAATCGTAACAAGATAACATAGATGATATAAGTCTCAGCTCATCAAGCTCAGAAGAAAACAAACCCATAAATAAACGTACCACTAAAAAAAATAAAATAAAAAAATAAATAAAAAAAAAAATAGGTATTCCACAAAAAAAATTAAAAATTCTCGCCAAAACAAAACTTTGGAAGGAAAATTATCTTGGGAGAAATATGATGTCATCTATAATTTTAGTGAAATAGGAGACACGGCCAAAAGAAAAGAAAAGCCTAAAGGACTTTCGCAGGATGATTGCGTTGACATATTAGAACCTAAGAGCAAATGGCCGTAAGAGTGTTGGAAGACCACTGCCTTCAAGAAGTTCCAGCGCCAAAGTGATAAAGAGTGTTAGACCGGAAAGGGCTACATCATTGTAAGAGAGAAAAGCAACAGAGACGTCAATTTTATGATTGTAAAGAAAAACCTTTGACATATTGCAAAAAATGCTGTATAACACAAATTGCTTTCCAAAATTTCATTCATAAAAAATTTTTATAACCCTAGAATATATGTATTTTATTTGTATATATGCATTATTATGTTCAGATATTCTATTTTATGTAAAAATATGTTAAAATAAACAACATGTTTGTTGTGTATTATATTTCAATAATATTACCGTAACATCCCAAATGGAGCAGCGTCCTATATATAGGACAGCTAATATAAGATGCTATTCTAAGGTACTCAAACACCCTGTTAAAATTTTATTAAAAAATTCCAAAAAATAAAAATTGGCTACTTAATGGGTTAAAAAAAAAAAAAAAAAAAAAAAAAAAAAAGAGATGGGAATAAGGGGGGAAAAAACTTTCCATGAACGGTGAAGCCAGATAATGTAACTATGCCATTGTTCCGATGTAATGAAACCCACAAGACCAGAAGATGATCAAAACCAATAAAACGCCATACGGTTATGAAATCAACAAGGGAAATACAAAGGATCAAATTAACTCGTAGGCTTCCACGGTCCGAGTCATTACACATATTATAGTCTTCTGGTATTGACCGTGTCACAAACTTCTTTGCCGACGTTTCGCTAGTCATACTGCCAGCTTCCTCAGGGCTTAGTCTGAGAATGAGGATGTTCTTCTAGTTCTTCTGTATAAATACCTATTTTTGTATTCATCCGCGGGCGTAGTCTGCTCTTCCATGTCCCTGATTGGTTGGTCCCGGTCTTTCTTGATTCTGGTTGGTGGGTTCCATCTGGGTCGTTGATAGGCTGAATTTCGTTTTTTCTTTTTTCTCAAGGTTTAATCACCGGATGCCATAATTTGCTGAGCTTGTAACTATCTTCTTTGTTGAAAGTTTCCGGGCATCTTACTACTTCTATGGCTTCCTTAATGATCCGTTCTTGGTAATTTTCTATTTTTGCTAGAATGCTAACTTCGTCGAATTGGATAGCATGATTCACGTTATAAAAATGTCCGCCGATTTTTCAATATTGCCATTCTTGCCATTGGTGATCATAACTGTAAATTATCTTTGGGGTTATTTATTATTTGACTTATCTTACAGTCAGTGGTGCAAACTGTTTTTATGTTATGTTTCTTCAGAAACTTCGTAATCTTCTCTGTGTTACCTTTCACGTAGGGGATGATTACTTTTTTCTCGTTTGGGTCTTTTTGAATTCCCTTTTCTGTCGACTCTACCATTTCTTTTTGCTTTGGTGGTGTGCCTTTTTATAGTCTCGTCCGTGTACCCGTTTTTTTCTTAGAGCTGACTTCAGGTGCCTCTCTTCTTTCCTGAGATGATTTGGTTGGAAAATCCTGATAGCTATGATACAGATCGTCGTGACCACCATCAAACAACTCTCAATGATACAGCTCCTGGTGACCAGCATCCAGCCAACAAACACCTCTCAATGATACAGCTCCTGGTGACCTGCATCCAGCCAACAAACACCTCTCAATGATACAGCTCCTGGTGACCAGCATCCAGCCATCAAACAACTCCCAATTATACAGCTCCTGGTGACCAGCATCTAGCTATCTAACAACTCTCAATGATACAGATCTTGGTGACGAGCATCTAGCTATATAACACCTCTCAATGATACAGCTCCTGGTAACCAGCATCCAGCCATCAAACAACTCCCAATTATACAGCTCCTGGTAACCAGCATCTAGCTATCTAACAACTCTCAATGATACAGCTCCTGGTGACCAGCATCCAGCCAACAAACTCCTCTCAATGATACAGCTCCTGGTAACCAGCATCCAGCCATCAAACAACTCCCAATTATACAGCTCCTGGTGACCAGCATCTAGCTATCTAACAACTCTCAATGATACAGATCTTGGTGACGAGCATCTAGCTATATAACACCTCTCAATGATACAGCTCCTGGTAACCAGCATCCAGCCATCAAACAACTCCCAATTATACAGCTCCTGGTAACCAGCATCTAGCTATCTAACAACTCTCAATGATACAGATCTTGGTGACCAGCAACCAGCCATCAAACACCTCTCAATAATAAAGCTCCTGGTGACCACCATCCAACCATCAAACAACTCTCAATGATACAGCTCCTGCTGACCAGCATCCAGCCATCAAACAACTCTCCATGATACAGCTCCTGGTGACCTGCATCCAGCCAACAAACAACTCTCAATGATACAGCTCCTGGTGACCAGCATCCAGCCATCAAACAACTCCCAATTATACAGCTCCTGGTTACCAGCATCCAGCCATCGAACAACTCTCTATGGTACAGATCGTGTTGACCACCTTCCAGCCATCAAACAACTCTCAATGATACAGCTCCTGGTGACCAGCATCCAGCCATCAAACAACTCCCAATTATACAGCTCCTGGTGACCAGCATCCAGCCATAAAACACCTCTCAGTAATAAAGCTCCTGGTGACCACCATCCAACCATCAAACACCTCTCAATGACACAGATCTTGGTGACTAGCATCTAGCTATCTAACAACTCTCAATGATGCAGATCTTGGTGACGAGCGTCTATCTATATAACACCTTCCAATGATACAGCTCCTGGTGACCAGCTTCCAGCCATTAAACAGCTCTCAATATTACAGCTCCTGATGACCAGCATCCAACCATCATACAACTCTCAATGACACAGATCTTGGTGACTAGCATCTAGCCATCAAACAATTCTCTATGATACAGATCGTGGTGACCACCATCAAGCCATCGAACAACTCTCAATGATACAGCTCCTGGTGACCACCATCCAGCCATCAAACAACTCTCAATTATACAGATCTTGGTGATTAGCTTCTAGCTATCTAACAACTCTCAATAATGGGTTAAAAAAAAAAAAAAAAAAAAAAAAAAAAAAAGAGATGGGAATAAGGGGGGAAAAAACTTTCCATGAACGGTGAAGCCAGATAATGTAACTATGCCATTGTTCCGATGTAATGAAACCCACAAGACCAGAAGATGATCAAAACCAATAAAACGCCATACGGTTATGAAATCAACAAGGGAAATACAAAGGATCAAATTAACTCGTAGGCTTCCACGGTCCGAGTCATTACACATATTATAGTCTTCTGGTATTGACCGTGTCACAAACTTCTTTGCCGACGTTTCGCTAGTCATACTGCCAGCTTCCTCAGGGCTTAGTCTGAGAATGAGGATGTTCTTCTAGTTCTTCTGTATAAATACCTATTTTTGTATTCATCCGCGGGCGTAGTCTGCTCTTCCATGTCCCTGATTGGTTGGTCCCGGTCTTTCTTGATTCTGGTTGGTGGGTTCCATCTGGGTCGTTGATAGGCTGAATTTCGTTTTTTCTTTTTTCTCAAGGTTTAATCACCGGATGCCATAATTTGCTGAGCTTGTAACTATCTTCTTTGTTGAAAGTTTCCGGGCATCTTACTACTTCTATGGCTTCCTTAATGATCCGTTCTTGGTAATTTTCTATTTTTGCTAGAATGCTAACTTCGTCGAATTGGATAGCATGATTCACGTTATAAAAATGTCCGCCGATTTTTCAATATTGCCATTCTTGCCATTGGTGATCATAACTGTAAATTATCTTTGGGGTTATTTATTATTTGACTTATCTTACAGTCAGTGGTGCAAACTGTTTTTATGTTATGTTTCTTCAGAAACTTCGTAATCTTCTCTGTGTTACCTTTCACGTAGGGGATGATTACTTTTTTCTCGTTTGGGTCTTTTTGAATTCCCTTTTCTGTCGACTCTACCATTTCTTTTTGCTTTGGTGGTGTGCCTTTTTATAGTCTCGTCCGTGTACCCGTTTTTTTCTTAGAGCTGACTTCAGGTGCCTCTCTTCTTTCCTGAGATGATTTGGTTGGAAAATCCTGATAGCTATGATACAGATCGTCGTGACCACCATCAAACAACTCTCAATGATACAGCTCCTGGTGACCAGCATCCAGCCATCAAACACCTCTCAATGATATAGCTCCTGGTGACCAGCATCCAGCCATCAAACACCTTTCAATGATACAGCTCCTGGTGACCAACATCCAGCCATCAAACAACTCTCCATGTTACAGCTCCTGGTGACCTGCATCCAGCCAACAAACACCTCTCAATGATACAGCTCCTGGTGACCTGCATCCAGCCAACAAACACCTCTCAATGATACAGCTCCTGGTGACCAGCATCCAGCCATCAAACAACTCCCAATTATACAGCTCCTGGTGACCAGCATCTAGCTATCTAACAACTCTCAATGATACAGATCTTGGTGACGAGCATCTAGCTATATAACACCTCTCAATGATACAGCTCCTGGTAACCAGCATCCAGCCATCAAACAACTCCCAATTATACAGCTCCTGGTAACCAGCATCTAGCTATCTAACAACTCTCAATGATACAGCTCCTGGTGACCAGCATCCAGCCAACAAACTCCTCTCAATGATACAGCTCCTGGTAACCAGCATCCAGCCATCAAACAACTCCCAATTATACAGCTCCTGGTGACCAGCATCTAGCTATCTAACAACTCTCAATGATACAGATCTTGGTGACGAGCATCTAGCTATATAACACCTCTCAATGATACAGCTCCTGGTAACCAGCATCCAGCCATCAAACAACTCCCAATTATACAGCTCCTGGTAACCAGCATCTAGCTATCTAACAACTCTCAATGATACAGATCTTGGTGACCAGCAACCAGCCATCAAACACCTCTCAATAATAAAGCTCCTGGTGACCACCATCCAACCATCAAACAACTCTCAATGATACAGCTCCTGCTGACCAGCATCTAGCTATCTAACAACTCTCAATGATACAGCTCCTGGTGACCAGCATCCAGCCAACAAACTCCTCTCAATGATACAGCTCCTGGTAACCAGCATCCAGCCATCAAACAACTCCCAATTATACAGCTCCTGGTGACCAGCATCTAGCTATCTAACAACTCTCAATGATACAGATCTTGGTGACGAGCATCTAGCTATATAACACCTCTCAATGATACAGCTCCTGGTAACCAGCATCCAGCCATCAAACAACTCCCAATTATACAGCTCCTGGTAACCAGCATCTAGCTATCTAACAACTCTCAATGATACAGATCTTGGTGACCAGCAACCAGCCATCAAACACCTCTCAATAATAAAGCTCCTGGTGACCACCATCCAACCATCAAACAACTCTCAATGATACAGCTCCTGCTGACCAGCATCCAGCCATCAAACAACTCTCCATGATACAGCTCCTGGTGACCTGCATCCAGCCAACAAACAACTCTCAATGATACAGCTCCTGGTGACCAGCATCCAGCCATCAAACAACTCCCAATTATACAGCTCCTGGTGACCAGCATCCATCCATAAAACACCTCTCAGTAATAAAGCTCCTGGTGACCACCATCCAACCATCAAACACCTCTCAATGACACAGATCTTGGTGACTAGCATCTAGCTATCTAACAACTCTCAATGATGCAGATCTTGGTGACGAGCGTCTATCTATATAACACCTTCCAATGATACAGCTCCTGGTGACCAGCTTCCAGCCATTAAACAGCTCTCAATATTACAGCTCCTGATGACCAGCATCCAACCATCATACAACTCTCAATGACACAGATCTTGGTGACTAGCATCTAGCCATCAAACAATTCTCTATGATACAGATCGTGGTGACCACCATCAAGCCATCGAACAACTCTCAATGATACAGCTCCTGGTGACCACCATCCAGCCATCAAACAACTCTCAATTATACAGATCTTGGTGATTAGCTTCTAGCTATCTAACAACTCTCAATGATACAGATCTTGGTGACCACCATCCAGCCATCAAAAAACTCTCAATGATACAGATCTTGGTGATTAGCTTCTAGCTATCTAACAACTCTCAATGACACAGATCTTAGTGACTAGCTTCTAGCTATCTAACAACTCTCTATGATACAGGTCTTGGTGACCACCATCCAGCCATCAAACAACTCTCAATGATACAGATCTTGGTGATTAGCTTCTAGCTGTCTAACAACTCTCAATGACACAGATCTTGGTGACTAGCATCTAGCTGTATAACACCTCTCAATGATACAGATCTTGGTGACTAGCATCCAGCTGTAACACGCCTCTCAATGATATAGCTCCTGGTGACCAGCATCTAGCTATCTAACAACTCTCAATGATACAGATCTTGGTGACTAGCATCTAGCTGTCTAACAACTCTCAATGACACAGATCTTGGTGACTAGCATCTAGCTGTCTAACAACTCTCAATGATACAGATCTTGGTGACTAGCATCTAGCTGTCTAACAACTCTCAATGACACAGATCTTGGTGACTAGCATCTAGCTGTCTAACAACTCTCAATGATACAGATCTTGGTGATTAGCTTCTAGCTATCTAACAACTCTCAATGATACAGGTCTTGGTGACTAGCATCTAGCTGTCTAACAACTCTCAATGACACAGATCTTGATGACTAGCATCTAGCTGTCTAACAACTCTCAATGACACAGATCTTGGTGACTAGCATGTAGCTGTCTAACAACTCTCAATGACACAGATCTTGGTGACTAGCATCTAGCTGTCTAACAACTCTCAATGACACAGATCTTGGTGACTAGCATCTAGCTGTCTAACAACTCTCAATGACACAGATCTTGGTGACTAGCATCTAGCTGTCTAACAACTCTCAATGACACAGATCTTGGTGACTAGCATCTAGTTGTCTAACAACTCTCAATGACACAGATCTTGGTGACTAGCATCTAGCTGTATAACACCTCTCAATGATACAGATCTTGGTGACTAGCATCCAGCTGTAACACACCTCTCAATGATACAGCTCCTGGTGACCAGCATCCAGCCATCAAACACCTCTCAATGATATAGCTCCTGGTGACCAGCATCTAGCTATCTAACAACTCTCAATGATACAGATCTTAGTGACTAGCATCTAGCTGTCTAACAACTCTCAATGATACAGGTCTTGGTGACTAGCATCCAGCTGTAACACCCCTCTCAATGATACAGCTCCTGGTGACCAGCATCCAGCCATCAAACACCTCTCAATGATACAGATCTTGGTGATTAGCTTCTAGCTATCTAACAACTCTCAATGACACAGATCTTGGTGACTAGCATCTAGCTGTCTAACAACTCTCAATGATACAGGTCTTGGTGACTAGCATCCAGCTGTAAAACACCTCTCAATGATACAGCTCCTGGTGACCTGCATCAAGCCATGTAAAAACTTCTGTGAGATTCGGCAGTCTGCAGGCGTTTTTTTGCAAGAGTACTGATTTTCGAAAATTTATCTCTGACAATTCTACTTTTTGAATTGATATTACAGTTTTAACGACAAAATTGCGAATATGGAATGTGTATTAGTCTTAAATTTAATGCTGTTTTCAAAAATGTAATGAATCGTTGAAAAAAAAGGTGTACAAGTAGAGAAAATTAAAGTTTTACAATAAAAATCACACTGTTGTCTAACGAACGTTTAGATCGGCCTATATCTGGAACTAAGTGAAATAAAAATGTGCCGTTGGTGTAGTAGACGTTTTGTCTAGTTTCACCCTTCTGTCGTAAGGTCACTTCGTATGCATGGAGGAAGGAAACACACCAAAAACTGCGGTTGGTGTAGTAGACGTTTTGTCTAGTTTCACCCTTCTGTCGTAAGGTCACTTCGTATGCATGGAGGAAGGAAACACACCAAAATCTGCGGTTGGTGTAGTAGACGTTTTGTCTAGTTTCACCCTTGTGTCGTAAGGTCACTTCCTATGCATGGAGGAAGGAAACACACCAAAAACTGCGGTTGGTGTAGTAGACGTTTTGTCTAGTTTCACCCTTGTGTCGTAAGGTCACTTCGTATGCATGGAGGAAGGAACCACACCAAAATCTGCGGTTGGTGTAGTAGACGTTTTGTCTAGTTTCACCCTTGTGTCGTAAGGTCACTTCCTATGCATGGAGGAAGGAAACACACCAAAATGGACAAGGGAGTCAAGTATTTATTTAAATTTTCTGGCGGGGAATATCCGGGTAGCTGAGGAGCAGAGCTCGGAGGGGGGCGCGAAACACCCCGACATTTCTAATGAAATTATGACGCCCCCCCCCCATCCTTCCTTCTAAATTACTTTAGCGAAGCACGGGAGTCTTCAAAAGAATTCCTCTCCTTCTGACTTTTTTGACTATTTCTCCTCGGACTCTTAAATTCTTAAAATTCCTCTGAAGTAATCCTAAAGAGTGTAATTCATTTTTAGATATGCGTGAAAATACTCCCGGTATAATATAAGTAAAGCATGAAATATATCCCTCCTTGATTTCTGTAAAATTAACATTTCCTTCTAGGAAGTCACATTTTAAAAAGAATTCTGGACAGATATTTCCTAAATTTTACTACTTTGATATTTTGTACCTACTTTCATTTCTCTCAAATGTCTTAGTTTTTCTTAGGAATGGAAATAACAACAAAAATTGTCTGTCAATCTTGTAGCAGAATAGGAATTCCAAATTATTATAATAACATAGCCCAAAGATGCGGAACTGTTCTCTCTCCCGTCGATAGCCCTGAAGATGGCTTGTAAGTGAAGCTGAAACGTTGGCACGGATATAAATCATTATAGTTATAAAATATGGTTTTATGTATCATATTGCCGAACCTCATTTAACAAAAACCTCCGCAGATTATTACAACATTTGTACCTCGGGCCCTAAGTGAGCTATTATCAGCCCATTTATTGCTACCATACTCATGTTGAAGGACTCGAATGCGTACAATGCATATAGCTGTATTACAAGAACCGCACAATTACAAGCAACGTCAAAATTTCTCATCTTAGAATAATTGTAAAGAAGTTTGTTTTTTTTACTAGTGTACTTTCTTCACGTTAGATCCTACTTATTATTAGGCAGATTTGTATTATCATTACAGTAATGCGATTGTTTTATTTGTTATTTTATTGAACATGAACAATTAATTTTAATTATTAATTTAATGAATTATTACCTTATTACTTTTATTAATTTACTTCGAGCTGATCACTCTTGTTGTTGAGTTCTTCAAACAACAAGAGTGATCATATAAAAAAATTAAATTCTCAAAAATAAATTCTAATGCCGTAGGTACTCCAAGGCATTCCGTAGGTACTCCTAGGCATGCCGCAGGTACTCCTTGGCATTCCGTAGGTACTCCTAGGCATGCCGTAGGTACTCCTAGGCATTCTTATTCAACATGCAACTTTTTATACATTGTTCGTGAAATTGAAGGTTTTTAGCTCCTTCCCTGGAGGGCTTGTGTAACATACTTTGAATTATTCAAGTTGTAGCACATCATATGTTAATTGTTTCTATCAAATGTCAATTGTTTTCAACCATATGTTCATTGTTAACCTAACACTCTTTCAGTTTACAAATGTTGTTTATTGTTCTATTACATTCATTTATTAAACATGTTTGAAGTTATTGTAAAGTGTATCTTTCACAAGTCAAAGAGGATTCTTGCAAAAAATACTTATCCATTTCTATTATAAAAATGTAAGTTATTTATTGATGACGTTAAGCCTCATAATATTTTTTGTATTATGTCTTTTTAGATGAAAATCATTTGACAAAGTAGCTATTGCAATAAGAAACATGGTGTAGCTTCTGAAATAGATTTATCTTAACCCTAAAAGTTTTAGCATACATTTAATATTCACAACCAGGGTGTTGTATCTCTGACCACGACTAGTTGTTAATCCTTTGACCAGGTCAAAGGTACAACACACATGAGTATTTTTTTTATAATTCAACTTTTATGTTCTTCTGCTACAAATTTTAAAAAAATAATTAATATAACTATTACATATTTAGTCGCAGAGATCTGTGGTATTAAATGTCCAATATTTAAGATCCAATATTTGAAAAAACAAACTTTAAGTGACAAGTTTACGAGAGAAGATGAAAATCTGTATGATATTGATGTTGAAGACATTGTGGCTAAACTTCCATACCCTACTATTGCTAGTGGATCTGCTTGACAGTTAAAACGTATATCGGTTGGACTGGATTTTTCAGCATATTAAGCATAACATAATATCAATAATAGTTTTTTTTATTATGCTTACATCCTTGTCCTGTATTTATTAAACTTACAATTAATTATAATATTACTGAATACAATTTTTATTCTACACTGTTGTGTTGTTTTTACGTGGTCAGAGGTCAAAGGTACAACTACATGTTGTACCTTTGACCACTGTACGATTATTTTTTAAAAAATTAATAAAAAATATTAAATGTAAAGCTAGAAACTTGAAAAAATTAAATATGATAAGCAATAGAATACTAATTAGAATGAAAAAAAAAAAAAAAAATGAATTTCGCGTTGATATTCAAGCTAAAAAAGATTCCATTTTGCAAAGTGGTCGAAGGTACAACATCTTCCCCTATATATATATATATATATATATATATATATATATATATATATATATATATATGTATATATGATAAAAGAACCTTCGGCATATCTCTTGTCTTTCCGTTGTTCTGTTGCTCTTTTCCTGAAACAAACATCAATTCCGAGAAAAATACATCCATTTTTTTTTTCATTAAAAAAAGAAGAACGCGGAATGTTCATTTTAAATTCTTTTCTATTTATTAAAATCACCCCAAAGTGATCCAAAATAAATAAATATTTATTAAAACAAACATTAATATAGAATAAATACAGTTGTATTCCCGAAATGTAAAAGGTATATTGTGGAAACATTTATTCCGAGTACTGTTTTTTCTGCAAGAGCTACCAATCCCTAGATAAATAAAGTAGTTATTTTCCCGTGTTTCTTTTTGCTTCTATGAAAACCAAACGATAATGGAATATATATATATATATATATATATATATATATATATATATATATATATATATATATATATATTATTTATTCTTATAGATGACCCAAAATATCCAAATTCTTTTTTATCCTAGTAGGCATGGGGTCATTAAAGCAGTCTTCCCTTTTTAAGCACTTTCCTCCGAAGGAAAGTAGCTATTGAGGTTGGACTCATGACGGAATTTTTGAAAAATTTCTTCAAGTATTCCTTGTGGTAATATAGAGAGAAAAGTGAGATATAAAAATGAACTAAATCGGTTCATTAGAAGGGGGGTTTTACTCCGGACCCACAATACTAATTCGCCACTACCAGCCGTGATTTTTGGTATATTTCGATGAAACTCGGTATTCGTAGTGCTAATCCACAGTTAAATAACTGTTGTAAAAAAAAACTAAATCGGTTCATTAGGAGGGGGGGTTTACTCCGGACCCACAATACCAATTCGCCACTACCAGCCGTGATTTTTGGTATATTTCGACGAAACTCGGTATTCGTAGTGGTAATCTACAGGTAAATATGTGTTGTAAAAATAAACTAAATCGGTTCATTAGAAGGGGGGGTTTACTCTTGACCCAAATTCTTAATATACTCATACCGGTCGTAATTTCTGCTGTATTGTAACGAAACACGGTATACGTCGTGGGTAACTCATGAGAAAGAAGTGTTGTAAAAATGAGCTGAATCGGTCAATCGGAAAGCGGGGGTTTAATTTGTAATATATTTCAATAGAAAGCCCGTCAGACGTAGGTTCACAAAGCCGCCGCAAGGAGCGCTTTCTACCACTAGAGTGACTGTATCCTGTTCCTGCGTTAGATCAAAATACGATAATATGAGGTTTTTTGTATTTATTACGTAGTGTAATAGGTACCATGTGTAAACATAACTCTGGAAGCAAATTATTAATTGATCAGTTACTCATTACAAATTTAAAAGAGAACTATTCATGTTTTTATTTTATTTATGTAGGATATTTTAAGCAAATTGTTCTGGAAAGCAATCTACACTACCCAAATTCTGAGGAAAGTGCTTAGTTATGCAGCTCCTGCGTGACGGACTTTTAATACTACTTTATTTATTGGGCCCGACATGTTTCATGCGTCTTTTCTTCAGGGGTAGGACTTAACACTTTTTATAAAAAATATGTAATTGAGTTATAATTATTTCAATATTTAGGGTAGGGGTAATATTTAAGGGAGCATGATAATTTTTTAATGCATTTTGTGGAACATTGATAGTTTTTATATATATACATATATAATATAAAAAGGCGAGCGAAATGGTGAAATGGCGGTAGTCGGACTGAAAGGTGTTAACCACCCGGAAGATTCAGCCAGCTGGCAACTGCGGCTTGGATCACCTCCCTTCTCGAATATCTGACAATATCACCAACCCAGTAAATATCACCGTCTCACTTCCTCCTTCATCTACGATTAGGGAGTACAATTTAGAGAGAATCTTAGCAATAGACATACTCTTTAAGCGGAAGAACAACAATACAAAACATATACGCTCTTTCTGCTTCATCAAATCTTTCCTCTATATATATATATATATATATATATATATATATATATATATATATATATATATATATATATGTTGTAAAGGATAGGCATTAGTTCCTGGGAGTGTTGCGGTATCTTATAGTTGAGCCGGAGACCGCTGCGCAGTGGGGGCGAGTGACAGGGTAGGATGGACATAATTATTAGTATCTCCGGTTCTATTGGTCCTAGAGTATTGCTTCTAGTGCCATTTTAAAGCGAATCCAATACTCTGTTGAATTACATGATCAACAATTGATAAGCATTTTCACCAGTTGCAATATAACGGGTAGGATGAGTTTTACATGTTTACGTACATGTTATGTATCTCTTTATTTTTTTCACAAGTTCTCAAACGCAAAACTAAAACTATAAACAAAACTTTATCTGGTAATAAAAATTAAAAGAAATTGATGTATTTAGTTTTATTTATTTATAAATGAGAGAATTTTAAGATGGAAGAATATATAATATTTCTAAAATTTCAAATGTTTTTTTATTTTTATTATTTATAAGGTTGCATTTCCAGTTTTTTTTTTAACTTTTGTAAGCAGAATGTGTTTTTCTTTAAACGAATTTTTTTTTTAAATTTTTATATATACCATAGAACCATAGTCTAATTTTGATCGAATCAATGTTCTGTATAGGTAATGGAGGGTTGACCGATCACTTCCACAGTTCCTGTTTGAAGCTACCTTCAGAATTCTTATCCTTTTTAGACACTGGTATCTGGGATCTTTGAAATGTCCTAACCAGGTTAGACGTCGGTCAATTTTTAAGCCTAAAAACTTAATTGTGTCTGAAAATAAAATTGGTTTCCCAGCTGCTATTAAATTTGGATTTAATTTAAATTTTCTCTTACGACATAAATGAACAGCACGGGTTTCCGCAAAAGAAATTTTGAATCTAGTTAATTCACACCATAATAAAAGATTATTAATTGCATTTTGAAGCTTCCACTGTATAAATTCCATTGATTTATGTGCAAACTAGAAAACGAAGTGATCGGCAAAAAGACCACCTTGAACTGAAGCGGGTAGACAACTTAACATATCATTGATGGCCACTAGGAATAGAGTTACACTCAGTGGAGAACCCTGCGGAGTCCCATTCTCCTGTTGAAATATTGCAGACACTGAGTGGTTTATTCTTACTTGAAACAGTCGCTCTTTAAGAAAAGCTTCCAAATACTTCATTATTCTTCCATTGAAACCCCAAGATGTTAGTATGGCTAAGACCCTGCCTCGCCACATCATGTCATAGGCCTTCTCTATATCAACAAAGATGGATATTACATGTTGATTATGGAGAATGTATTTTGAATGTAGGATACTAGGAATACTAATTGATCCACTGTAGAATGAGATTTTCGGAAGCCGCATTGCCGAGGGTCTATCTTCTCCATCTTCTCTAGTGTTTCAATAAGCCGCCTGTTGACCATCTTTTCCATGATTTTCCAACTTCAACATAGAAGGGAGATTGGTCGGAAGTCATTCAGAAGTAAAGCATTAGTTTGTTTCTTAATGGGATGAATGATAGCCGAGTTCCGTAATTTGGGGATGGTTCCCTGTCTCCAGATTTCATTGTACATGTCAAGTAATAATATTTTTGCTTGTTCTGGTAATTTTTGAAGGAGTTTATAAGGTACGTTGGCGGAACCGGGAGCTGATTGGCATTTGCAGATTGATAGCATTTCATCAAGTTCCTTTTGTGAAAAGAACGCATTATCATGTTCTTTCGCACGATTCAATGGGCCGTGGAGGATCGAAAAATTCTTTCCTTCGCTCTAGAAAAGTATTCTCGTAATTGCTAGAGCTGGACTTCTCTTCAAAATATTTGCCAAGGATATTTACAATTTGCTCTGGTTCAGTTACTAATATGACTTCTATTTTTATACCTGTAATAAAAGATGAATTTCCTTTACCTTGTATGGATCTTATTTTTGCCCAGATGTTTGGTATAGGGGTTTCAGCATTGATTGATTGAGTAAATGTCCACCAAGATTTTTTCTTACTATCCTTTATGGTTTTGTTAGCTATAGCTCTAAGTATATATAGCTCAGCTTCGGCCAGGACATTAATCATCCTTATTTATTTATTTATTTCATGTGAGCTCCGTAACAGTGGCGATGAGCTCATTGGGACGACAGAAGAAAGGTCCGTTAAATATTAGTCAGTTTGTCCAATAAAACAAAATAAAATATAAAGAAAAATCAAAGAGAAAAAACAAGATGGTGATATTTAATAAAACCAAAATAAAATATTACATATAGTTATGCCTTTGAATATAAGTGTGCTGCATTTAAGTGTGTAAGGAGTATATGGATTTACGGGCTACCTTCAGTAAGTAAGTCGTGTAAGTTGTAAGGAATTGTCAAGTCGCTGCGTTGTCTACAGTCAGAATACTATGTGGCTGAAATTAGAATTTCCTCTGGAGACTTCAGAACTACTCCAGTCGAGAGCATGTATGTTGAGAGTGGTGAACCTTCTCTGGAAATACGACGTTCAATCTTGACTCTCTCCTACGTTAGCACGTTATACAGCAATCCTAACCACTTAGTATTCTCGTTGCTCAACAAGACAGGGCGAAGAGAAGAACTACAAGTAGGTCTCAGAGGACGCTTAAACAACTTAACTGATTATTTAGGAGCCGAGAGAATCATTCCAGAAGAAGAAGTCATCCTGCTTTATCCGACTTGGTTTCCAGCGAGCATCATAGTGGATCTTAGCCTCCATCAAACGTCCAAAAAAGACATCAACCCAGGCAATAGTGCGGGAAAGTCAAAAAAAGAACGAGAAGAGAACTTGGATATTAACAGACGGCTCGAAAACAGTTGACTCTATTTGTGGTTGCGGTTGGAGTAGTAAAGAAATGCACCCTTCGCCGTGAAAATTCTATTTATACAGCTGAAATGTACTCAGGGTTTGTTCATGAGGCTCTTGCTTCGTCTGAAGACAGTTTTATAATAGCCACAGATTCCTTTAGTTGCCTACAAAGCCTGAGCAAACCCGGAGTCAAGAAATGTTGGCTTACAAATAATGTGACTGCAACACTGAGGAACTCGAGGAAGAGCATCATTTTCATTTGGGTACCATCGCATATGGGAGTAAGAGGCAACGAGCTCTCTGATGAAGCAGCAAAGAATGCGTTACAGTACTCAGTCAGGCTAGAACCATTCCTCTCTCAAAAAGATTGGAAACATTACCATCAGAAGAAATTAATAGAGAAGTAGGAAATAACCTGGTCAACCAGAAATACCAAACTATCAAAAATCAACCGTCTTCTTAATTTTTGATAGTTTGGTATTTCTGGTTGACCAGTATTTCTGGTCTAAAAAAAAAAAAAAAAGAAGAAGACGGTTGGACCCTGGTATTCGGCTAACAGAAAAAAACCGAAAAGAGGAAGTAGGTGTAGCCAGACTGAGACTAGATCGTACCAAATTGATCCATTCATTACTACTAGATAAGCTCTACCCCCCTACATGTTCTCCATGTGACATTGCTCCCCTCACTGTGGAACATATTCTCACTGAATTTTTCAGACTTGTTGGGAGAAGGCTCAAGTCATTTGAACAGCATTTTCGAATTTTTGAAAGAAATCAATTAATACAGTTTCATATAATTATATTGTCACCGCTGATGACTTCTGTAGAAGCGGTCTAAAACATTAAAATAAATAAACGAATAAAACCGTTTTAATTTTAGGATTAGGTAGTTACTTAGATAAATATTGTGGCCTCAAGTTAAAGCATTATTTCTAATTGTATTTTATTGGAATCTCAAAAATCGTTTTAATTTTAGGATTAGGTAGTTACTTAGATAAATATTGTGGCCTCAAGTTAAAGCATTATTTCTAATTGTATTTTATTGGAATCTCAAAAATCGTTTTAATTTTAGGATTAGGTAGTTACTTAGATAAATATTGTGGCCTCAAGTTAAAGCATTATTTCTAATTGTATTTTATTGGAATCTCAAAAAAACTGCAGAAACATAAAATACTTATGCTTTTAGCACATTCCTCCGAAGGAAAGTAGCTATTGAGGTTGGACTCATGAAGGAATTTTTGAAAAATTTCTTCAAATCTTTATCGATCCTACCTAGTAGACACCGAAAATGACCCCCGTTAAAATTTATATACATCTATATATATATATATATATATATATATATATATATATATATATATATATATATATATATGTGTCTGTTAACGCGATAGCGGCCAGAGTTTTTGTTTTTTTCGTCACGAAACTTGGTATATAGCATTCAATTAGCAAACGATTGAACGAGTTCGTTAACCACCAAAGTCGGTCCACCGGAAGGGGGGGTTTACCCCGAACCCAAATCACTAATTTGACTACGTCTGCCGTAATATTTGTTATATTTCAACGAAACTTGGTATCCGTAGTGGTAATATAGAGAGAAAAGTGAGATACAAAAATGAACTAAATCGGTTCATTAGAAGGGGGGGTTTACTCCGGACCCACAATACCAATCCACCACTACCAGCCGTGATTTTTGGTATATTTCGACGAAACTCGAAACGAAACAGTATTTTATGATGGCATAATTAGAATTTAATTATTTTGAACAGTTTTTGCGAAAACCTTTCTTATTCATTAAAAATCATGACTACGTTAAAAAAAAAGTCCAACTCGCAGGAACTGCATCATCTTAGCGCGGTTCCGTTCATATCCCTTTTGTCATTTGAAAAGCTTAGAATAGAAACAGATAATATGTGGTTCGGCCTTTGTTCAAAGGGCTTTATGACTTTACCTGGTCGGGCCCGCCAGACCCCAGAATCCTCTTCTAAAAATACCTATTTAGTACGTTTCAATGCATTGAAAAATATCAAAATTTTTCACCTTTTCTTGTGTTCGTCTACTATGGTAATAACTCTACAATTAATTAAAAAATAAAATAAAAAACCAACAGAATAATGTCAATTGAAAACATTCAAATGACGTCATCGAATCTCTTTTTTCTTGGCAAGCTATATTTCTAACTATGAATTGTTTTATTGTCAAATACATTATCCAACTTTAAGCAATTAAAAAATAACAAGGAATAAAAACAGACAAAAAGAACAGTTCGAATAAACGGAATCAATTACTTCAAAGTTTAAGCACTTATTTCTCCGATTGACATCGCTTATTCAAAACTTTCTTCAAAATCTTTTTTTTAGACCATTTAGTAAGCTTTCGAATGGTAACCTTTCGCTTCCCAAGATTATCAACCGTTTTCGAGATATTAATGAAAGTATACGAAGTTCCCAAAACTTTTCATTATTTATAGCAACAGAAAATTGGTCTCATTTTACCTATCCTGTTTTACACACAAATACATTTTCCTAACATAATGAAATTACAAAAATAAAAATCAATAAAAAACTAAGGGAAAGAGACAAAAATTACGAAAAGAACGACAAAAAACCGTTCATAAGAGCTAAACAGTCGTATTTGAAGTTTTAAGCACTCATTTCTTCGATCGACATCACCTAATCAAAAACTGTTTCAGAATCTTTTTTGTAGAGAATTTAGAAAGCTTTCAAATCCACTTATCAAAATTTCCCAACAGCGTTCGAGATATTAATGAAAGTAAACGATGTTCCCAAAACTTTTCATTATTTATAGCAACAGAAAATTGGTCTCATTTTACCTATCCTGTTTTACACACAAATACATTTTCCTAACATAAGAAATTACAAAAATAAAAATCAATAAAAAACTAAGGGAAAGAGACAAAAATTACGAAAAGAACGACAAAAAACCGTTCATAAGAGCTAAACAGTCGTATTTGAAGTTTTAAGCACTCATTTCTTCGATCGACATCACCTAATCAAAAACTGTTTCAGAATCTTTTTTGTAGAGAATTTAGAAAGCTTTCAAATCCACTTATCAAAATTTCCCAACAGCGTTCGAGATATTAATGAAAGTAAACGATGTTCCCAAAACTTTTCATGTTTATTCATAAAATATTTTATTCTAACCCTTCCTTAACTCCAAACGTAACCAAAAGTTTAACATGTTAGTTTTGATGAAATTCAAACATGCAAAATATGTTTCAACTGAATCCCATGATTGTAAGTAGCAAAACCAAAATAGGCTTTGTAATTGTGTCGGGAGATACCTGGGGTATATTTACAACTCTTGAGGATTAACTCCTATCAGGTACATGTTTTTGTGGACCTTTTGTTCCTACAGGCAGTGAAAGGACTCTCTATTCCCTCATAGTATCTAACCTGTGTGAAGTTGAATATTGTTTCTAACTATACGTATTCTGTTTTATTGACAAATACATTTGACTACTATAAGCAATTACAAACACTAGGGAACATGCCAAAGAACTCGGAGTTGGAGCCTCGACAGTTGGAGTTGGAGTCGACGAAGGAAATCGGCAAATCCAAAACAAACATTTCATACGCTACAGCCTGATATTTTTCCAGCAATGAATTGTTCTTCTTATTTTCATTAATCTGTTTTATTGTCAAATACATTATCCAACTAAAAGCAATGAAAAAATAACAAGGAATAAAAACAAACAAAAAGAACCGTTCAAAAAAACGAGCTCAATTACTTCAAAGTTTAAGCACGTATTTCTCCGATTGACATCGCCTAATCAAAACTTTCATTAGAACCTTTTTTGTAGAGCATTTACTAAGCTTTCTAGTGGTATTCTTCGGTTTACCAAGATTCTCAATCTTTTTCAAGATATTAAGGAAAGTATACAAAGTTACCAAAACTTTTTATGTCTGTTAATAAAATATTTTATTCTAACCCTTCCTTAACTCCAAACATAACCAAAATTTCAACATATTAGTTTTAATGAAAGTAGAACATGCAGAAAATGTTTCAACTGAATCCCATGATTATAAGTACCGAAACCAAAAAACGGTATTCAAAAACTATTTTTCCAATTTTCTCGAAAACGGTTAAAGCTATCGCCTTGAAAATGGGTTCATTCGTTTTCCTAGCCCAAGAAGCATATAAAACAAGTACTTACAAGCTTATGAACTCAAAAAGTCCGACTCGCAGGAACTTCTTCATCTTAGCGCGGTTCCTTTCTTATCCCTAGTCTAATTTGGAAAGATTAAAATATTTATTTATTGATAAGGCTTCGCAACTTTGGCGAATCGCCTTAAGATTAAAAAAGAAGCAGTTATTATTTTGGTTCCACCAGTCTTGAAAGGTCTTGATTTACGATCTTACCTGGAAGGGTCGGTCAACACTTGAAAGGGTCCCGCTAGTTACAAGGTCTTGCAATCTAGGAAATCTATATTTCTAACAATAAATTGTTTTGTTATTTTACTTACCTAGTTTTATTGTAAAATACATTATCCAACTATAAGCAATTAATAAATAACAAGGAATAAAAACAGACGAAAAAACCGTTCGAATAAACGAAACCAATTACTTTAATGGTTAAACACTTATTTCTCCGATTGACATCGCCTAATTAAAACTTTCGTCAGAACATTTTTTGTAGAGCATTTAGTAAGCTTTCGAATGGCAACCTTTCGCTTCCCAAGATTTTCAACCGTTTTCGAGATATTAAGAAATTATACGAAGTTCCCAAAACTTTTCATTATTTCTAGCAATAGAAAATTGGTCTCATTTTACCTATCCTGTTTTACACACAAATACATTTTCTTAACATAAGAAATTACAAAAATAAAAATCAATAAAAAACTAAGGGAAAGAGACAAAAATTACAAAAAGAACGACAAACACCCGTTCATAAGAACTAAACAGACGTATTTGAAGTTTTACGCACTTATTTCTTTGACTGACATCACCTAATCAAAACTTGTTTCAGAATCTTTTCTGTAGAGAATTTAGAAAGCTTTCAAATAGTTTCTATCCACTTATGAAAATCTCCCAACCGTGTTCAAGATATTAATGAAAATATACGAAGTTCCCAAAACTTTTCATGTCTGTTCATAGATATTAGTTTTGATAAAATTTGAACATGCAAAAAATGTTTCAACTGAATCCCATGATTTTATGTACCAAAACCAAAGACGTTATTCAGCAACTATGTTCCCAATTTTCTCGAAAACGGTTAAAGCTATCGCCTTAAAAACGGTTTCATTCGTTTTCCTAGGCCAAGAAGCATATGAACTCAAAAATGTAAGCGTTGCGATTTTAATTGCGCGAATTTCGCCCCAAACGCCATCTTCCAGTGGGCGGATTTTGCTGGTTAACGAACTTGACCTTTCAAATTACAGATATATATATATATATATATATATATATATATATATATATATATATATATATATATATACAAATTTGAACCACTGTTATTTTCGGTCTCTAGGGGTTCTGAAACGCGAAATTTTCTAGTCAGCACTTCCGGATTGTTTCATGAGATCAATTTTATAAGCGGGGTTCCTCCCTATGAGGGGAGGGAGGAACCGCGCTAACAATATAAACAGATCTAAGGTGTTACACGGGAGCTGGTGAAAGAAAGAATGAGGTCTCGAATTCTAATTCTCTGTATGTGGGGTCTGCTTCCAGGTAAAGTCATATACTTTTACTGCCCTTTACCGTTACTCAGAAGGCTCTTTGTGTTTACAAACAAAGGACTCGGTATAGGCCACCCGTATTAACCCAAAAGTGATTATATCAAGCTTGATAAACTTCCTCAATTAAATTAAGGAATTTAAGAGTGCTTAAATTAGGTTCTTGATCTAGTCAAAAAATTCAAGGAGAATTAGATCATGAATAGAAAATCTCGGCCAAACAGAAGGAAAATAACAATAACAAGGATAGTCAAACTTCGTTTTCAAAGATTGTTAGTTGTAACACAAAAACGGTCACTCATGATTCTAATAAATTAACTGTGAAGGGTGATTACACAAATATTCCTGTTGAGGCTTTAAAGCTTCAATTTAAAAAACATATTAACCCAAAGGAATTATAGATTGGCCTAAAAACAAAAAACGATATACAGGTTATATCAACAGAGTTTTTAAATATATGCAAAAACCTGTTGATCAATAAAATAAAAATAAAAAATAGAGTTCTCTGTAAAAGGTTTAATGAGTTCTATTAAATACATATTTTCCAATTTAGTTATAATTTTAACTATTGGAATTATTATCCAAAGATTCATATAATTACTCAACAATAGATTCTAATTTGAAGCACAGCTATTTTCGATATCTACCTATTCGAATTGTTTTTCTTATTTTAATTAATCTATTTTATTGTCAAATACATTATCCAACTATAAGCAATGAAAAAAATAGGAATAAAAACAGACAAAAAAAAACCGTTCGAATAAACGAAATCAATTACTTTAATGGTTTAAGCACTTATTTCTCCGATTGACATCGCCTAATTAAAACTTTCGTCAGAACATTTTTTGTAGACCATTTAGTAAGCTTTCGAATGGTAACCTTTCGCTTCCCAAGATTTTCAACCGTTTTCGAGATATTAATGAAAGTATACGATTTGACCCAATAGTGGTTGAATGGCCTTTAAGCACCAAGGAAAAAAAAAAAAAGAAAGTATACGAAGTTCCCAAAAATCCTCTTCTAAAAATACCTATTTAGTACGTTTCAATGCATTGAAAAATATCAAAATTTTTCACCTTTTCTTGTGTTCGTCTACTATGGTAATAATTCTACAATTAATTAAAAAATAAAATAAAAAACCAACAGAATAATGTCAATTGAAAACATTCAAATGACGTCATCGAATCTCTTTTTTCTTGGCAAGCTATATTTCTAACTATGAATTGTTTTATTGTCAAATACATTATCCAACTTTAAGCAATTAAAAAATAACAAGGAATAAAAACAGACAAAAAGAACAGTTCGAATAAACGGAATCAATTAATTCAAAGTTTAAGCACTTATTTCTCTGATTGACATCGCTTATTCAAAACTTTCTTCAAAATCTTTTTTTTAGACCATTTAGTAAGCTTTCGAATGGTAACATTTCGCTTCCCAAGATTTTCAACCGTTTTCGAGATATTAATGAAAGTATACGAAGTTCCCAAAACTTTTCATTATTTCTAGCAACAGAAAATTGGTCTCATTTTTCCTATCCAGTTTTACAAACAAATGCATTTTCCTAACATAATAAATTACAAAAATAAAAAGCATAAAAAACCAAGGGAAAGAGACAAAAATTACAAAAAGTCCGTCTCGCAGGACTGCATCATCTTAGCGCGGTTCCGTTCATATCCCTATTCTAATTTGGAAAGATTAAAATAGAAGCAGTTATTATTTTGGTTCCACCAGTTTTTTTTAATTAATTATTATAATGGCATGTCAACCCTTAAGGTCACTAACGCCATTCCTGTGAGTAGTAAAGTCTTGAAAGGTCATGATTTACGATCTTACCTGGAAGGGTCTGCTACACTAGAAACAGACCCGCTAGTGACAAGGTCTTGGAATCTTGGAAATCTATATTTCTAACAATAAATGGTTTTGGTTATTTTACTTAACCAGTTTTATTGTCAAATACATTATCCAACTATAAGCAATTAAAAAATAACAAGAAATAAAACAGACAAAAAGAACCATTGGAATAAACGGAATCAATTAATTTAAAGATTTAAGCACTTTTTTCTCCGATTGACATCGCCTAATTAAAACTTTCTTCAGAACCTTTTTTGTAGAGCATTTAGTAAGCTTCCGAATGGTAATCTTCCGCTTCACAAGATTGTCAACGGTTTTCGAGATACTAACGAAATTATACACAGTTACCAAAACTTTATTTGTCTGTTAATAAAATATTTTATTCTAACCCTTCCTTTACTCTAAACGTAACAAAAATTTCAACATATTAGTGTTGATGAAACTCGAACATGCAGAAAATGTTTCAACTGCATCCCATAATTCTAATTACCAAAATCAAAGACAAAGAACCCTCCCTAGGAAGGACGCTAGGCAGTTGAAAAGCTATATATCTTGGAAATCCATATCTCTAACATTAAATTGTTTTTCTTATTTTTCTTAACCTGTTTTATTTTCAAATGCATTATCCAACAATAAGCAATTAAAAAATAACAAGGAATAAAAAACAGAGAAAAAGAACAGTTCGAATAAGCGAAATCAATTTCTTTAAAGTTTTAAGCTCTTATTTCTCTGATTGACATCGCCTAATCAAAACTTTTATTAGAGCATTTAATAAGCTTTCTAATGGTATGCTTCCGTTTACCAAGATTCTCAACCTTTTTCGAGATATTAAGGAAAGTATACAAAGTTACCAAAACTTTTTATGTCTGTTAATAAAATATTTTATTCTAACCCTTCCTAAACTCCAAACGTAACCAAAATTTCAACATACTAGTTTTGATGAAAGTAGAACATGTAGAAAATGTTTCAACTGAATCCCATGATTCTAAGTACCCAAACCAAAAACGGTATTCAAAAAATATCTTTCCAATTATCTCAAAAACGGTTAACGCTATCGCCTTGAAAATGGTTTCATTCGTTTTTCTAGCCCAAGAAGCCTATAAAACGAGTACTTACAAGCTTATGAACTCAAAAACGTAAGCGTTACGATTTTTTTTTGCGCGAATTTCGCCCCAAACGCCATCTTCCAGTGGGCGGATTCTGCTGGTTAACGAACTTGATCTTTCAAATTAGACGACTGATTTTTGTACCAAATTTCATCAACATCGGACCATCAGGGAAGCCAAAAATGAGCGAACAGACAAATATATATATATATATATATATATATATATATATATATATATATATATATACAAATTTGAACCACCGTTATTTTCGGTCTCTAGGGGTTCTGAAACGCGAAATTTTCTTGTCGGCACTTCCGGATTGTTTCATTGTATCAACCTTATAAGCGGGGTTCCTCCCTATGGGAGAGGGAGGAACCGCGCTAAAACGTAAGCGTTACGATTGTTTTGCGCGAATTTCCCCCAAACGCCATCTTCCAGTGGGCGGATTTTGCTGGTTAACGAACTTGACCTTTCAAATTAGACGAAAGATTTTTGTACCAAATTTCATCAAAACCGGACTATTCGTCTGGGAGCTATAGAGCGAACAGACAAATATATATATATATATATATATATATATATATATATATATATATATACGTTGAAGGTTGATACGTCATCAGATCAACCTTATAAGCGGGGTTCCTCCCTATGGGGGAGGGAGGAACCGCGCTAAAAGAGAAAATTGGGCATAGCTCCTTTTCCTTCCAGAATCGGACCATACTTGAAATGAACTTTTTTGTTGGAAATTATGTCTACAATCACCTCCTTGAGTTTGGCTACTTAGACCTGAATCACCCCGTATATGTATATATATATATATATATATATATATATATATATATATATATATATATATATATGTACAGGGTGTCCCGTAAATGTCTAGTCGTATTGTGAGGGGTGATAGAGGACCCTTAGGGGAACAAAAAATGTTCTATGACGATTTCCCGAATTCTCGTCCAGAAGGGAGAAAACGTCGTTTTGTCGTTTTTTGAGACAAACGTGTTTTTTAAGAGAATAATCTTTGTAGCTCCGTCCCAGGTGGTTCTACTAGAAAGGGAGTGGAACCAATCGAAAGCTGAGTAAATTTACTATAAGACTAGTTGGAATTAAACGTAAAAATAAATGAATCTATGTATGTACATCTTACCAAAAAAAGCTATTCTAAATTTCCTGATATTTAATTGATATTTCTTTCCAGCGTTACTCCTCAATGGGCAAGATCTGAGATTTCCGGGTTTTAGAAAAACTTCTTCATTTAACCAGCTTTCCATTCATGTATCACAATCCTGTGTTATTGAAGCATTTGAACGATTTAAGAACAAAAGTTAAAAAAAAAAACCATGGATCTGTGAAAAGAAAATGATATTTTTTTCTTCAGTTTATTCAAAAAGCTGAAGAGAAATATTTATTTTTATAAATGTTTACATAAATATTAAGTAAATATTTACTTAAAACAATAAAAAAATTACTTCCACGAATATAAAAAAAATTCCTAAAACAGTAAATAAATAAAATACACAATTTGTTAATTACAGTAATACTGGGTCCAGGAGGTGGCCATTAATGAACCCCAACCATACATTAACCTCAAATATTACTATTTTTACCTAGATCAAGCATTTGAACATATTTTTACAGGTATTTATTTCGAAAACAAATGCTTTACCTTGAATTGATACTGATGGCTATGCTTGTGAAACTCACTGGGATTCTCGTGAGCCCATGCGTTTTTGTTGTGGTAATTAATAATTCTATCCCTCACAAATAAGATGTACATAGTCCTATAAAAATGTGTTCAAATGCTTGATCTAGGTAAAAATATTAATTTTTGAGGTTAATGTATGGTTGGGGTTCCTTAATGGCCGCCTCCTGGACCCAGTATTAGTTACCTGAATTAATAAATTCAAAATAAATGTGTATTTTATTTATCTGCCCCAACCACGGTACCGTACCTTGGTGATGACCCTAATTAGGCGAGCAGGTGTTGGGGCTTGCGTGCTTTGAGGAACCTTGGTGCTATGTCAGCTCGGGTTCAACCATGCTGAACAGGACCTAGGGGAGAAGCCAGACTAAAGTGGTACCAGGGGTGGTGGTGGTTTTTTTTTTTTTTTTTTTTTTTTTTTTTTTTTTTTTTTTTTTTTTTTTTTTTTTTTTTTTTTTACAGGAACACCCAATCCTAAGGTTGCGGCAGCCTACGCTGAGAGGATGGATGGCACAGGGTGGTAAAATATGATGTGCAGATAGTAGGTAACCCCTTGGGGCACCGGGCGACCCCCCATTGTAAGTAGCCTTCCTGTAGCATGCGGGGCTCTGCTGCGGGCGACTGTGATATCCCTAGCTTCTCGTGGGAACTTAATGTCCAATAAAAATAATCCTAACCCTAAAAACTTACCTTCCTCGGTAGCTTCGGCGACCTTGGAGCCTTTAAATGCACTTGTCGAGGATCCTTCGGGAGTCCTCGAGAATCCTTTGACCCCGGCCACCGATACCGAGTCCCTTTCGGAACTGGTTAGGGAGGTTGGCGATCTGGTTATGGGATCCCCCTTGCCAGGCACTTCTCAAGACGATCTACCCTTTAAGACCGTCAAGAAGAAACTCACTGGTGCCCAAAGGAAAAAGCTGAAGAAGAGCTTCATTGCAGCGACTGAAGCCGAATCCGAGGGCAGTGGTGGTAAACGGAGGAATGAGGATGGATCCAACACCCCTTCTCCGGTGATCAAGAAGAAGCAGAAGGTGATGCCAAAGCCGACGAGTTACGCCAGCGTTGCATCTAACTTCAAGCTGGCGCTTGTTCCTTCCGGCTATCCTGAGTGTGGCTTTACTACAGAGCACAACAGGTGTGTTGATGACATCGTCATGAAGTTGGTGGACGAGCACTATAAAGTCCATGGGAGGGACTTTATAATTACCTGTGATGGGAGCTACATGGATGGTGGCGCCATCATTGTGAATTGCCTGGATGAAAACACCAAGAAGTGGCTAGCAAAAGACATTGCTGGTGTTAAACTCGGGGAGTACACGATCAAGGCTGTGGAGCTGGCGGACCTTATCCCTATGGCTAGGGCCGGAGTTTTCGTGCCTGGCGTGAAGACGGAGGCACGGGAGATTCTCAGGCGTTTTGGGGATCAGAATTTCCTCCCAACTAACGGCTGGATTGTCCTGGAGCAGCAGGAGAGGGACACCGGGCACTTCGTCACCTTGAAGATGCCAGAGACTGATCTCAAAGAGATTCTGGAGAGGAAGGACGAGCGTCTGAATTATGGCATTCGGAGGCTCAAGGTGTTTCCTCTGCAGAAGAAGAAGAAGGAGATAGATGAGGCGACTTCTCGATCTGAGGTTGAGGTGGCGGCCATGGAGGCGGAAGTGGCTGTCGTATCTGAGCCCGAAGGGAAGCCGAAATCGTCTGTGGAAGGAGATCGGGACCGTGTGGCGGAACACATGGAAGGACGGTCAGTTTCCGGGCTAGGGGAGGTGGGTCTTGACCCTCCCTCCTCGCAGACTGGAAGCGAGCTGACCCGAGCTCTTCGTGGGAAGCCCGCGGAGCCGGATGACCTTGCATAGACGATGATAAGGCTGCTGCAGGTCAATCTGCATCACTGTAGGGCGGCTACGGCTCTGCTGGAACAGTATGCTAGAGGTAAGGGTATAGATGTAATTTTAATACAAGAACCTTATCTGTTCAAAGGTCAGGCACGGGGTCTGGGATGGAAAGGTTACAAATGCGTAACATGCCATGAGCGGAATCCCAGGTCCTGTATCCTGTTCAAATCTGGTCTTAGCGTTTTTCCTTTATGGCAATTCTGTTGCAGAGACCTGTGTGTAGCGAAGATTACCGCTCGTGTGGGAGATGGCCTGAGAGAGGTGGTGGTGGCCTCAGCCTATCTCCCATACGAGCGGTGCAACCCCCCAGGAGCTGAGTTGCGCCTAGTTGTGGACCACTGCAGGGAGAGGGACTTGCAGTGCCTGATTGGCTGTGATGCCAATGCTCATCACACGGTCTGGGGTAGCACTAACTGCAACCAAAGAGGTGAGTCATTACTTGATTATGTCTTAAATAATGATCTTGATGTCGTTAATAGGGGCAGCGAGCCTACCTTTGTTATTAGGACAAGAAGAGAGGTCATTGATATTACCCTTGTCTCGAGGCGATTACTACCTATGGTCAAGAACTGGAGGGTGGAAGATGAAGTTTCGGGTTCTGACCACAGGTATATTACGTACTGTATAGAGGCAGCAGGCCCCGCAGCGCGTGTTATCAGAAACCCGAGACTCACAGAGTGGTCCCGGTTCAACGAAATCCTTTCGGGAAGGATGGACGATTGTCCACGGAGAGTACATACTGGCATCGATGTAGAAGCCATAAATGATCACATTACCGAGGCCATTAAGGTGGCTTTTGAAGGTAGCTGTGCTGGGAAAACTGTAGTGACCAACAGCAGTTCCTCCTGGTGGAATGGGAACCTGTCCAGACTCAGGAGTGAAGGAAGGAAGCTCTTTAATAGAGCTAAACGCAGAGGCACCTGGGAGGAATACAGGAAGAAATTGTCACAGTACAACACAGCTGTGAGGAAAGCTAAGAGAGAGTCATGGAGGAAATTCTGCACTGAAGTGAATAGTGTAACGGAATACTCAAGACTCCATAAGGTTTTAGCCAACAGCCCCACTAAACTTATTGGGACTGTTAAGAAGGCTGAAGGCTATACGGAATCGGTGGAAGAAACCATGAACTATATCCTCGCTACTCATTTTCCAACTAGCGAGGAGGCTAACTCATACGAAGGAGATGTCTATCCCATCAGACGAGGTAATCCGGAGGCATGGAGGCATGCGAGGGAAATTGTCAAGGCAGCGCACGTCAGATGGGCCATTGGAACGTTCAAACCATATAAATCGCCGGGCCTAGACGGCATATATCCAGCATTTCTGCAACATGGGGTAGATATACTCTTGCCAACGCTCCTACAACTGTTCAGGAGTAGTTTGGTTATGGGACATATTCCACGGACCTGGAGAGTGGCCAAACTCTGCTTCATTCCCAAACAAGGCAGAGCTTCACACCTGTATGCCAAGGACTACAGGCCGATTTGTCTATCGTCCTTCCTACTGAAGACACTGGAGAAGATCATAGACAGGCATATAAGAGACACTGCGTTAAGACGGAACCCCCTTAACGAACAACAGTATGCGTACCAGTCTGGCAAGTCTTGCGAATTGGCTCTCCACCATCTAGTGTGCAGACTGGAGCGTGCACTACAGTACAAGGAAATTGCTCTGTGCGCATTTCTTGATGTGGAGGGGGCCTTCGACTGCACCCCTATTAGGGCAGTTGAAGAAGCCATGATCGAGAAAGATGTCGAAGAATTCGTCATATATTGGACGGTCAATCTTCTGAAGAACCGCATCATTAGGCTGACGGAGGGGACCTACAGTAAGAGCATTGTACCTAGGACAGGATGTCCCCAGGGGGGTGTCCTGTCACCCCTCCTGTGGTGTCTAGTGGTGGACACACTGCTGAAGAGGCTGAAGAATCAGGGCTTCTCAGCACAGGCTTATGCAGATGATCTGGTAATTACGGTGGTTGGTAAGGTGCAATCAACTGTGAGTGAACTGCTGGACACGGCACTGTCTTCGGTGGACAAGTGGTGCCAGGAGAAGAACCTTAGGATTAATCCACAGAAAATTACTGTGGTGCCTTTTACTTTGAAGAGGAAACTGGATGGACTGGGCACACCGAGCCTGTCAGGCCATAACTTAAGCTTTTCCAAGACAGTTAAGTACTTGGGTGTTACCCTGGACTCAAGGCTTAACTGGCAGGAGCATATCCGCAAGATAGCAGGTAGAGCCACAAAAACCTTGTGGGCCTGCCGGAGGGTAGTGGGGAATAATTGGGGCATTACCCCTAAAGGTATGCACTGGATTTACACAATGATTGTGAGGCCTATCATCACTTACAGTGCAGTAGTGTGGTGGCATCGATGCGGCACTGACAGTGTTAAGAAGACTCTGTGCTCCCCACAAAGGCTGGCTTGCCTGATGATTACGGGAGCAATGGGCTCTACACCGACAGGAGCTATGGAGATTCTACTCGACCTTAAACCAGTAGAGATACATATCGAAGAGATAGCTAGATGCTCAGCGTACAGATTCGCTATTTTAGGGCATGAACCTTGCCCAACCCTAGGGGCTCACTGTGCGATTATCCGAAGGAACTGGCAGGACCCTATTCTCTGCATGCCATCGGACTTTCAGGACCAGCACTCCTTCACCTCAAACTTTACAACTGTGATCAAGCCGAGGGAAGCAGCGCTGGAGCACAAATTAACACCAAGCCGGGTGGATCGGTTTTGTTACACAGACGGCTCAAAAACCGAATCTGGCACAGGAGCTGGTGTGTGGATTCAGGGGTCCACACATAATGTTGCCTTGCCTCTGGGGAGGTATGCCACGGTGTTCCAAGCTGAAGTCACCGCCATCGGCGCTTGTGCAGACCTTATGAATAGCGGCTGTCCATTAGACAGGCGCTTCACTATTTTCTCCGATAGCCAAGCGGCCATAAGAGCTCTATCCACGAATAGGATCAGGTCAAAGGTGGTACAGCAATGCAAAGACAGCTTAAACTTACTTGGACAACGTAACAAGGTCAGACTGGAGTGGGTCCCGGGCCACTCTGGTATCCAAGGTAATGAAAGAGCTGACGAGTTGGCCAATATTGGTGCAGCGACAATCCCCCTATCTCCAGAACCTCAATGTGGGATCGCACCTGCTGTGGCCAGATTGAGTATTAGAAGGTGGGCGGATGCCGAGCACAGGAGGAAGTGGTGCAGCAGCTCCACCCAGAGACAGGCGAAGCTGTTCCTTTCCTTTGTGGACAAGAAGAGGACGGAGACTCTCCTTAATCTGTGCAGGTCCAAGGTAAGACTAGTTACAGCTCTTCTTACAGGTCACTGTAGAATGCACCGGCACCTCTACTCCATGGGGCTGACCAGGACCTCATGGTGCAGACTATGCTTCGAAGACGACGAGACGCCGTATCACATCATATGCAGATGTCCAGCTCTTGTAGCTAAGAGATACCTGCATTTTGGTGCAGACTTCATTGATGACCCTAGAAGGCTACCGGAACTGAACCTTCGAACTCTGTTAAGGTTCATTTCGGATACGGCGCTGTTGGTGTAACAGGCTGGCTTGTCGGGTGGCACAATAGGCCTTGTTGGCCTCGGTGCAGTTCCCTCTTCGTGGGCACCCGTTGTTAAATAAAATAAAATAAATAATAACCCCGCTTATAAGGTTGATCTCATGAAACAATCCGGAAGTGCCGACTAGAAAATTTCGCGTTTCAGAACCCCCTAGGGACTGAAAATAACGGTGGTTCAAATTAGTATATATATATATATATATATATATATATATATATATATATACATATATATATATGTATATATATATTTATATTTTTTTTTATGTATTACATTAAAAAAAACTTTAAGAGTTCATAGAAGTTCAAGTTTCATAAACTTAAATAATGATTATAAAGTTAAATTATCGTAATAAAGATGATTTATTAATTTTGGTTCATCAAAATGGTTGTGATACTTTTTTTTATTTTTTATTAAAAAAAAACTGACGGTAGACAATAACAATAGAAACTAAGAACAGATTAACCAAAAAAATATGGGGAAATTCGAAATTTCAGATATTGGTCCTATGTCTACCAAATGCATAGGTACGCCCCACTGTGCGCTGAGCCAGCAAAAATCTTGGAAGATATGGAGTTGTGCTTGTACTCTCCCACGCTAGGGACTATGTACTTCAGGATCTTGGCCTTCTGTGAGTACTAGCTTGATATATGGGTCTAAGGTAGCTGGGGTTTACTTGGAGTTAGTTTGTGTAGTGTAGACTTAGGACCAAGTTATTAAGAATTAGACAGTAGGGTTTGCATGGGCGTATATAAGGGGGGAGGCTGAGAGCATTGGGGGGTGTGGAATACTAACAATCTACAAATTGTAACAGTTAGACAATTTAAACGCTATTTCACCCAAAAGAAATTATTTTTCTGAACTAAGTGGTCTTATTTAATTTATTTTTAAGATTTATGACAACTGTTATCGATTTCAGGGGGGAGGGGTGAAGCCCCTCCTCTTAAATACGTCCATGTGCACAGTACGTTGAACCTCGAAGTTTTTCTCTTAATCCAACCAATTTTTGTTATTTGCCAAAAAACGCTGCTTTGATTTTCCCGCAGCAATCCATTTATCAACCATTTTGGAGGCATAGCTAGCCAACCTAATTTTGATATTCCTATCGCTGGTTAGGTTTTCCAAATTAAATTTGCACGAAAAACTTAAAGAAGAAAGAGTGTTTTTCTTCCGTTGGACCATTCTTAAAAATAAAATACCTTCTCGAAATAAAGTACTCTAAAATTTAAAAAAGTCCGACTCGCAGGAACTGCATCATCTTAGCGCGGTTTCGTTGTTATCCCTGATGTTGGAATGGTTGACATAGAAACAGGTATAATTTTGGTTAGACCTTTCATGAAATAATTTATGGTCACAAAGAGGTCACGGTTGAAAGGGTCCATACCTCATACCTGACTCCCTGGCCTTGTCAAGGTTTGCTCCAGAAAACATACTACTTACTGTTTTCTTTTACTATAATACTAATTTTACAGATAAATACAATTTAAAAAAAAAAATGATTTAAACAAAGACAAAAACCCAGTTCAAAAGAACAAATCAAACACATTTGAAGTTTAAAGAACTTATTTTTCCGATTGACATCGCCTAATCGAAATCTTTTTTGTAGAGTATTTAGTAAGCTTTCAAATGATAGCCATTCGCTTACCAAGATTTTCCTACCGCTTTCGAGATATTAAGGAAAATGTAAGAAGTTCCCAAAACTTTTTATGTCTATTAATAAATTATTTTATTCTAATCCTTCCTTAACTCCAAAAGTATCCAAAAATTAAAAATATGTATTTATTGATACATAAATCCGCATCTAAAGCGAAGAGCATTATATACTTTGACTACTTCTCAACCGATGAACAACCAGCTTTGAATATATGAATTTAAAACATGCAGAAAATGTTTCAACTGAAATCCATCATTCTGAGTAACCTGAACCAGAACTTTTTTTGACAACTATTTTTTCAAAAACGGTTAAAGCGATCGCGTTAAAAATGAGTTTTTCTACGCAAATAAACCCATTAAAAGAGTACTTGCAAGCATATGAAGTAAGCGCAACGATTTTTTTCGCGCGAATTTCGCTCCAAAAACCAAATTCCGGTGGGCGGATTCTGCTGGTTAACGAACTTGCCCTTCCAAATTAGTCGAAAGATTTTTGTATGTATACAATATATATATATATATATATATATATATATATATATATATATATATATATATATATATATATATTCACACACACACATACACAAATTTGAACCACCGTTATTTTCGTTCTCTAGGGGTTCTGAAAGAATCATCCGTTCATCTTAAAAACCTTTTTTTTAAATATGGTTTGATTTTGAGTCAGAATTATTTAATAGAGAATAATCAGCACTTACAAGCATAAATAATATCTCCAAAACGGCGCTAATGGCCTAGGTGTCGAAACGCCGTTAAAAAAAAAAAAAAAAAAAAAAAAAAAAAAAAAAAAAAAAAAAAAAAAAATATATCCAAAAATTAATTAATCTATAATTAGGAAGACTTGGATTTGTTTGTTAGAAATTATGTCTGGAATTTAACTAATTTATTCAATGTTGATACGGATTCATATCTTTGGACCTTATTAATCACAAGGGGGACTGTTTCAGACCTAAACAAACACTATAGTGCAATGTTTTGGTGTATTGCTTGCATCATTCCAATATCAAATTTTAGAATTCTGAACATGAATTTTGTCCACCTAGTTAGCACAATCGAAACAATGTGCGGCGGCAGGAATTTTCTCATCTTCAGGAAATTCCTCGCTGCCCCTTGGATGTCGGTGCTAATGGCCTAGACGTAGAACCGCTGCACAGTGGTCCAAATCCAGCCATAATGGTGCAAAAAATCCAAAAATCCAACATTTTTTAAGAAACACCAAAACATGTCTAGAAGGTTCTATAGTGACCATATATTATATTAATAAAGAAATTGTAATTTTGTGTCCGTGCATTTAGTCTCTCAGACAGTTCAAAGATGGCGTTTCTATACATGTGTGCTCAAACATTATTTGCAACCCTAGGATACTAGTCAATTAATATGCCATAATATTTTTTTTTTTTTTTTTTATAATTTGTTCTGTAATGAAGGTACCATAGATGGACTACATAAATATGACAAAACGATCGAAATGTCTTGATATGAAGTTGGGTAACAGATTTTTAAAGTTAAGTATTTTTTAACACGCCTATGTGAAATTTAGAAAGGTTTTTAACATCAGCATCACGAGGAAACACAGAGTTATTTGTGTCACCCTGTAGCCTTTACATTCCTCTAACAGAATAGAGGGGTTTGTCTGCCCCTTGGTGCCCCTTTGGTATTGGGAGGGAATTTTATGGGGAAAACCTAGGCTCGTTGTGCGCTGCTTGCTGTGGTAGCAGGTAGTCCTGACCCTCATATGCCAGCAGATGACCCATACCCATAGGTCATCTGCTGGCAGTAATTTGGGTCAGTATTCCTTGTGTTGTTCTTGAGTGAAGGTCTAGTGCACGTAGATTTCTGCGAACCGATTTTTACTGAGAAGTAAAGGACAGATTTTGGTAAATTCCTTTCTTTTTTTTTTTACTTGGTCATTTATTATGCTGTAATAAATGAAACTCTGATTTGCACCGTTTTTAAATGAAGACAAATCATCAATAATGTGCTACATCTTGTGAAATATTTCCATGAAAAGTCTGAATAATTACTTAAAATTATTATAGAGTTACATTTTTATTTTTGTATGAAAGTCTGGGCACTGGGGTTCTATACTTATAAACTGGCACTTTGAACGTATAAAAATTGTTAACTGTTTCTTTGTCACTTAGTCCATAATAGATTATTTATCTTCAAATATAGAAGTGCCATTACCGAAAAAATAATTTAAAAGAAACCTTTTTTTTTTTTTTTTTTTTTTTTTTTTTTTTTTTTTTTTTTTTTTTTTTTTTTTTTTAAAGAAAGATGCTACGTAGAAGAGATTTTGGGGAGCTCATAATTACTTCGAAATCGTTTGAAATTTTGTATAGAATGGCGGTCCAAGCATTTGGTCTTACAGAAGATGACCGTGTTAGAAAAATACTCAAAATTTTATATTCAAATTATATGGCCAGATGGAGGAAGACTAACAGGGATAAATCTAAATTTGAAACTAAGTTTCCATCGTGGTTAGAAGTAGTAATTATTTTTCTTACTGGCGAAGTGGATGCCATACCTTCAACAAGCTCGGGGGAAAGGGGTCGGCCTCTCAACCCCACCACAACCTTCTCCTATTTAGTCATATTCCTCATGAAACACCTCAACCCTTCAATAACATCATACAAGATTTGAACAAAATCCTTCAACGAAAAGCAATTGAAAAGCTATGAAGTACCTCCCACTCTGCCTCTTACCCCCGCCCCCAACCCTTACCTATTTTGTTATAATCCTCATAAGACACCTTTTCAACCATTCAATAAACATCATACCGAGTTTGAAGGCAATCCGTCCACTCAAAGTATTTTTTGCACCATGATGGCTGGATTTGGACCACTGTGCGCCGTAAAAAAAAAAAAAAATAAAAAAAAAAATAAATAAAAAATAAAAATAATGTAAATAACAAATCAGTGTTTATATTTTATAGTGACCCAATCTTCTTTAATCCAATGTTTTTCAGGCGGAAGGTCAATAAAAGAGAATTAACAAAGTTAAGGCTCCTGAAGAGGCACCTGAGGTGCGAAACATGTAGAGCATGTTACGACTTTTCACTAAAACAAGATAATTAAACAGGAACAAAAACCAAATTATTCTTATACAAAACTTTTAGATACACTAATGATTTTATATGAATGGCAAAAAGTCAAAAATTCTGTATTGCTAAGCGGTCTTATTCGCTAATACAACTTGGAAATTAGTGGATAATGCAGTTAATGGTACAGGAAGGAGAGAACTTAAACCGCTAAATTAGTTTAATCCCGGAAAACATAAGCCAAACAGAAAATTAGGTAACATCCGACCCTTCTAAGATTAGTCAAGAATACTTAGACTCAGTGGATAGGTACTTGGGAACAACGGAAACGACGTTAGATGGCTTAAGTAAAACCGTACTGTTTCCGGCACTTTATATACAGTAGAACCTCTCATATCCGACCATGACGGGACCGGACCATGGTCGGAACAGCCGAAAGGTCGGATATCGGGAGGAGGAAAAAAAACGCCTTCGAAATTTATAAAACCCTTTTCTAATCATTAAATAGAATTTAGTTGCCGCATACCTAGTGGCTTTGGTACTTCATATAAAACCAGGATTCTGCACAAGGTTCTCCTTACTGCTTGATATTTGATACCAATAATCAACGTACATACATACGGAAGCTCTTCCGGATGACATTACTCTAGAGGACAAATTGATTGCTCTCTTAACTAAACTATTACACTGTAAAACTCAGGAACCTTATCCCGAGGATAAAGATCACAATAGGGAAAGTGCAGAAGGCCTTCAAGAAAAATATAAGAACAAAGACGATACATTTTGGGTTTGTGATCCTAAACTTTGTAATTTAGATGGCTCGACTTTGAAAAACTTAGTATCTGCTTTGAAGTATATTATGCAGTGAACCCCTACGACTTTATTTACTACATTTAAGAAAGAAGACACAACTGTTTTTGCTAAGATATGCCGAAATGTTTTTTAAAACATCAAATATAGGTTCTCCTTACCAAGACGGTTCATTTGATACCCCACATGATGGGTTTCAGAAGGAATGATGGCATTTCGATGGAACAAAAAGTAGAAAACGTCATAGGTAATATGACACTCCCGTATCAAGACCTACCTGCGTGCCAAGTTTGGTCAAAATAGGCCAAACGGTGTGAATTTGTATAAGGAACAAACATACAGACAGACAGCTGAAAGACCTTTTTTTTACCTAGCCTAGTATATTCCCCGGACCAAGGCCTACCTGTGTGCCAAGTTTGGTCAAAATAGGCCAAACGGTGTGAATTTGTGTAAGGAACAAATATACAGATAGACCGCTGAAAGACCTTTTTTTTTACCTAGCCTAGTCATTCCCCGGACCAAGGCCTACCTGTGTGCCAAGTTTGGTCAAAATCGGTCAAATGGTGTGGATTTGTGTCAGGAACAAACATGCAGACAGACAGCTGATAGACGATTTTGACTTGCCTATGACACTACCCGGATAAAGACCGACATGTGTGTCACATTTTGTCAAAATCGGTCAAAAGATGTGTATTTGTATAAGGAACAAACAGACAGACAGCCAGCTGATAGAAAATTTAACCTAGCCTACGATTCTCCCCGTATCAAGACCCATCTGTGTCCCAAGTTTGGTCAAAATCGGTTAAACGGTGCGGATTTGTAAGAGGAACAAACATACAGACAGACAGCTGGTATAAGATTTATAGAAAGTATAAAATTTATGCCAAAAAGCACAAAAACATGTTTGCTGAATATATTAAATGAAGTACTCTAAAACGAAACTTACTGCTTACAGTCCCGAAACCTTAAATCCTAAAAAAAAAAAAAAAAAAAAAAAAAAAAAAAAAAAAAAAAAAAAAAAAAAAAAAAATTGGTGTCTGTGAATCGAATTTTTTATTTCGTTCTTTCCATATTATTTATTAATTTTGACAAGGGTGGGTTTTATGAGTTGGTTCTAGAGCGTCGGAAACCAAACCCATTCCGCCTTATGATGATTTAATGACTGCTATTGAAGACGTATAAAGTCAGGTGGTAAATTACCTTGAAGAAAAGCTTCCAAAAACTGGCACGGAGGGGGATTGGAGGGTCGGAAGGTAAATTGCCTGCTACTAACATAACATTAGGAAGAGTTGGAGCCGGTGCCAACTCCGTCAATACATTATTCAAAGACTCCCTTCGGCGCGTGCTGCTTCGGATTAAACTATTATAGAAGCTAATCGAAATTCCTCCACCCCAACATTCTCTCAAAGTCCCTTCACTCTTACTCACAAAGTATTTATTCATTTCCCTTTTAGAAACCTTCTAGATTCAAAGAACCTCCATTTTTTTTAGAAATGTATCAATAATTAATTTAAATTATTATAACAGTAATTATAATAGATAATAATAAGCAAACGGAATCGCGCTAAAATGACGCAGTTTCTGCGACTCCAATTTCTCTATTAAACCAATCCGAATAGAAGAAATTGTATTACCTTAGCGAATGCGTTCCTAACATTTATAAAATCGAAACGTTTTTAATTAAAAATGTTAACCGCCACTCACAAAGGCTCCTTCCGCATTGGTGCCTTCTGACAACAACATTCTCCCCACGCTACTTCCGCATTCGTGTGTTCTATGACATTCTGACCAAGCTACTTCCGCATTGTTGTGTTCTAATAAAGACATTCTCTCCACGCTACTTCCGCATTGGTGCCTTCTGACAACAACATTCTCCCCACGCTACTTCCGCATTGGTGCCTTCTGACAATCACATTCTCCCCACGCTACTTCCGCATTCGTGTGTTCTATGACATTCTGCCCACGCTAATTCCGCATTGGTGTGTTCTAACAAGGACATTCTCTCCTCGCTACTTCCGGATTGGTGTGTTCTAACAACGACATTCTCCCCACGCTACTTCCATATTGGTTGGGTCTAACAAGGACATTCTCTCCACGCTACTTTTGCATTCGAGTGTTCTATGAAATTCTGCCCACGCTACTTCCGGATTGGTGTGTTCTGACAACGACATTCTCCCCACGCTACTTCCGCATTCGTGTGTTCTATGACATTCTGCCCACGCTACTTCCATATTGGTTCGGTCTAACAAGGACATTCTCTCCACGCTACCTTCGCATTGGTGCGTTCTGACTAAGTCATTCTACCCATGCTACTTCCGCATTGGTGTGTTCTGATAAGAATATTCTCCCTACGCTACTTCCGCATAGGTGCGTTCAGACTAAGGCCACACACTATCAGGTAGACCTGACTGGTACACCTGTCATCCACTCTGTTCAGGTGTACCTGACAAGTTTGTCAGTTTTCAAAATGGATCCTCCAGGAGACGATCTACTTTATCTCTCTCTATTTGCAGTAATATTTAAGACACGTAAAAACAAAACGGAAAAAACGCAAACAATGGTGTAAGGAATGGTTGCAGAGAAGAAATAAATTCACCCATATCAATCTGCTGAAAGAAAAGGTAGTTTCGCATTGGTGCGTTCTGACTAAGACATTCTCCCCACGCTACTTCCGCATAGGTGCGTTCTGTCAAATAGATTCTATATATATATATATATATATATATATATATATATATATATATATATATATATATATAAGCAAAAAAAAAAATAACCACCGTTATTTTCATGATCTACGGGTTCGGAAACGCGAAGCTCATAGGCGGGGTTTCTCTACATGGATGGAAGGAGGAACAGCGCTGATAAGTGCATTGTCCTTTATATTATAGCTGACTTCTGCCTTTCCACTTGCTCAGTCCAGACAGACCAAGTGAAAGTCCAATTTGTACTTGGCCGGTGGCATTGCCAGCAAAACAATTCAAACAATAATTTGCAATACATGTTAGTATAAGTCGCTCTAAAAAAAAATAATACAAAATATATTAAAATTATAAGATATAAAAACTAAATTTTCATTTAATAAGATAAAAATTATTTTTTTATTAAAGAAGTTAATGAAATATAAAACTTCTATTAATATAGTAAAAAATACAAAAAAAAAATATACAGATCTAATTTAGGAGAAAATTTTAGTTGTTTATTCTTTGGTCTTGTTTTAATTAAATTACTAAATAAGGGAGTAAAACCTTGTCTTTATTCTGTCATAGAAAAGAGGGGGGGGGGGAATGCTTTGAAGGTGCTATGAATAAATTCTAAATTTCATTAAGGGAGCCCGTGTTCCTTGCAGTCTCTACATCACCAGGACTTAGAATTCTTTATTTCACTGATTTTAGGAGTAAATAAAAAAAAAAAAAAAAAAAAAAAAAAAAAAAAAAAAAAAAAAAAAAAAAAAAAAAAAAAAAGTTATGCTAAACTGAGATTCAGATGATGAATAATGAAATATGTTTTTTAGTATTATATGATAAACAAGAAAATATGCCATTAACGAATAATTGTTTTCATTGCATAATAATTTAGTGCTATTCAGTTTGACTTTAAATTCCACAAAGTGATAGTATGGCCTGTTCAAAAAATGAAAAAGCGTTTAAACGGATATCGTTCAAAAGTAAGACATAAATTCTAGTGAGTAGAAAACGGTGAGACTCGCATGAACTGCGTCTCTCTTCTTAGCCCATTATAAAGCTGAGAATAAAAAAAATGTTTGATTTTTTCATGAAAAATAAAATCTCAATGAGAAAATATAAGGCGCCCTGGCGGGAGACTGACAATATTCTAAGCGGGAATTCCTCCCTCCGTCTCGATCTAGGAAAACAGCGCTGCAAATACGTTTCTCATATTCTTACGTTCTTTTAGGGTGGGTTTACACTTGCTAGTTATTGTAGGATATTTATATCAGAGAGAAATTGACACTATTGAAACCTATGTATGTCTGCAATAAATTGCTCATGGTAGAATTTATTACAGACATACATTGTACATGGGTTTTCATTAGTGGCAATTTCTCTCTGATAGAAATATCCTACAATAACTAGCAAGTGTAAACCCACCCTTACGGAAATGCATTTTACTGTTATATTCAATCAAAAGAAGAGGGAATTTAGTAATTATCGCTTATTCGGGGTTTCTCCTTATAGAGGGGCCGTCCTTTTTATTCAGTACTCATTTTAGACGATTGTCAAATGTCTCAACGATGTATTAGGCCTCGGGAACGATACGAGCGAAGAGCGATGAGCGACAGAATGACAGAGCGACCGAGCGTTTAGCAGAAGAGGTGCACTGGCTATGTGCTGTGTACAGTTGACATTGAGGCGAGTGACATGGTGGGCCGGACATTCGTTAATATATCCAGTTCAAATGGTCCTACAGGATTGCTTCTGGTGCCATTTTCAAGAAAATCCAGTGTTCTATTCAACCATATGATTACCAATTTTAAAGAAATTTCTCCAGTTGCCATATAACGGGTAGGATGACTTTTAAGTGTGTAAATCGCCCGTGAAAAGAGAGGGTTTCCCTTTGTGAGACAGCGCCGTAATTTTTTTTCGAAGAATTGAATCTTACTTTTCTTATGATTAAAGCATATGATTGAATCTTACTACAAAAAAGAAAAAAAGTAATATAAAAAAAATGGAAAATAATAAAACATAATAATAAATGTAATAAAAAAAAAAATCAAAATCAAATGAGAAAAGAATAATGTTCATAAAATAAAAAATGTTTGAATTCTTTAATATCCCATATTAAACGTTTCGTATAAATAATTGAAACATATTGATTATTAGTTATTTAAGAATTCAAGAAGATGACATTGATTTTCATTGCACAAGGTAGCACCCAATAAAATGAAAAATTCGGTTGAACATTTTTCAAGACATTTAAAATTTATGAGACCTGATACATATAAATTTTGGTTATTTTTGGAGACAAGGAAAAAAATTGTACAGACCAGGGAATTTTTAATATAATCTTGTATTTTCTTATAAATCTGGAAAATTCGAGGAAAATCGAAAGAGACTATTCATAACGCAAAGACGTTTTTCATCCAATTTTCGTTTCGATATTAGTTGCATCGGCCTCCCTGACCGTCCCTAGGCCAACCCAGACGTTAATTAACTTATTAATGGGTACCTTGGTGCTAATGACTCTAGTAGTCGAAGAAGCAAGGGGAAAATCAGGGGGCCGGAGCATAGTACTGACCATACAATCTCCCTAGAGTGCCGTATGGTCATGAATCAGATACCTGTGCAGTAATCAGGTCCTCGTGGCCTGTTAAAGGACTGATTTTTTTTATTAGTTGCAAAAATTATACAAACGTAAATTATAATAAAAACTTTATCAAATTTATTTTGAAAATGAATTAATTTTATAATTTGTACAACTTATTTTAGAGCAGATTCCTGTGAAGTCCTTTAAAATAATTATGTAATAAATTTTGCCTATTCTAAACGCCATTCTAAGCTAATAGCTACCACATATATTACAGCCGACATCTTACGGCTTTATGAAGATATTCAAATGTATTTTTTATTTTTGTTCCTTGGACAATTAGTCATTTTCAAAATTCCTTAAAATTTCAATCATTCACATTACATTTCAATTCCACCTAAGTAACTCTATTAAATTCTTTATCTTCACTGAAAGCTCTAAATCATATCATGGCGTTGCCACGCGTGGGAGCCTCATCATTAGTTGATGACAAAATCATTGCCAAGAGACTTAATGATAAATGTATCATACTTTCAACTGAGCTCTACGGATTCTTGTTGAACTTAACAACAATCCCATGACACGCCTGTCTGTGATGTGATTCTACGCACTGACTCACTGAACACACTACAGGCACTAGCAGATCATTTCAAAACTATTCACACAGATAAAACCAGTCCAACACGCAGGAACTGCGTCATCTTAGCGCGGTTCCCGAGTGCTCGAAATAGTTGCTACAAGGCACATTGAGCTCAACCGATCAATCTGACATGAATACTTGACCAATCAAATTAAATATCAATTATTGTCAAGCCAGCTTGACTCGATTACCTGACAATAAATTACGTAAGATCTAAAATACAACTCAGGAGTGGACCTTCACCTAACGCGACAAGAGACGAGAAGAAATTGTACTTGCTCGACTCCGAATTGGTCACAAAAGACTAACACAAGAATATCTCATGACAGGGCTTAACAAACCAATTTGTGATATATACAATGGAGACTTTACCGTGAAACATGTACTTACGGAATGCAAAAGACTACACAAATATTCCAGAAGACATGAAGGAATTGCAAGAAAGACAGCAGCCTGTATACTCTCTAACTAGCAGAACATTAATCTATGCAATCTCATTTGAAGAAATCTGCTGGATAACCATTGGATTTCTGGCAAATTACAGACATTTTCAAATCACTGTTTATGGAAATAAGATAATCAAATTTTTAAACTAGTTTATTAGATCACCAAGGTTCCAACTTGAAGAAGTTGTAGTGAAACCGAACTAGTGAATAATAATATCTCCATGTTATTTAGAAAGATTAACTGACCAGACTGGTATAATCCGCACCCCTAGGGACCGATAAAAAAGTTCGAATTATCTAAAATTCGAATTAGAATTTTTTTTTGAAAATAAAGGGTTAAAAAATCGAACTTTATATTTTAACGTTTTTTAATATAAAAAAATACATACATTTTATTTAAACAATAACAAAAATTTCATAAATTGATGATTACGTACATAAGTAATAAATAATTTATCAAAAAAGTAAAAATAAATGTCTATTGTTTTGAAAGAAAGTCATTTTCATGGGCAAGAATTTTTTTTTATTTTTCAGGTAAGTTGATAAAGTGTTAGGAGGAATTCCAAAGTCCTAGGCAATGTCAGATTTTTTTCTTTATTAGTTTTTCAACTTCTTTAATCGCAGCTATTTTCTCTGACAACGTTAAAGGTTTCTACATCTTCAACTTCTAGGCTTCGACATCATAAAATGAACAACTCACTGGTGCAGTTCAGTGACTACAGAAATTCAAGGCACAAACAATACAACAGACCGAGGCACAAACTGACTGATAACTGAATAAGAAATGAAGATGGGAGGGATGGTGGGAGGGAATTCTAGGATACAACGACAGGATGTAGCTATAACAACCTCTGTAAGGGAGGAAGCGCGACCCACCACTTTGCAGAACTCCTAGAGTCCAAGAACTAGACTATGAGACCGCCGCGCTTCTTGTCCAGGTATCCCTACATCCGTATCTTACTATCCTTCTTATCCGAGACCTCTGTGAACTTGGCACCCCACTTTCGAAAAAAAATATGACAATAGACTCAAAAAATTGCAAATCGTTTGTAGTTATTTGTAGTGAAAAAAATTTCGTTTGTAGTTGCCCCGTTTTTGAGAACCGGGGGGTCAAAAAATACCCCGCACCCGACTTCAACCGATTGGAACCAAACCACTTTTATTCGACGTAAAATCGTTTGTAGTTGTTTGTAGTGAAAGAATTTTCGTTTGTAGTTGCCTTGAAAAAAAGTTACAGCCACTTTAAGAATTCTCAAAATGGCGACTTTTTTAGTTTTAGGGGTGCGTGTTTTCTTATGGTCTCAATTCGTTCTAAATCGTTTGTAGTTGATAGTTTTGAAAGAAGTTTCGTTTGTAGTTGCCTAGAAAAAAAGTTACAGCCACTTTAAGAATTTTCAAAATGGCGACTTTTTTAGTTTTAGGGGTGCGTATTTTCTAATGGTCTCAATTCGTTCTAAATCGTTTGTAGTTGATAGTTTTGAAAGAATTTTCGTTTGTAGTTGCCTTGAAAAAAAGTTACAGCCACTTTAAGAATTCTCAAAATGGCGACTTTTTTAGTTTTAGGGGTGCGTGTTTTCATATGGTCTCAATTCGTTCTAAACCGTTTGTAGTTGATAGTTTTGAAAGAATTTTCGTTTGTAGTTGCCTAGAAAAAAAGTTACAGCCGCTTTATGAATTTTCAAAATGGCGACTTTTTTAGTTTTAGGGGTGCGTGTTTTCTAATGGTCTCAATTCGTTCTAAATCGTTTGTAGTTGATAGTTTTGAAAGAATTTTCGTTTGTAGTTGCCTAGAAAAAAACGTTACAGCCGCTTTTTAGCACTTTCCTCTGGAGGAAAGTAGCTATTGAGGTTGCACTCATGACGGAATTTTTGAAAAATTTCTTCAAATCTTTATCGATCCTACCTAGTAGACACTGAAAACGACCCCCGTTAAAATTTATATATATATATATATATATATATATATATATATATATATATATATATATATATATATATATATATATATATATATATATATATATATATTGCCCCACTCTTCCTTCGCTGTGCCTTAGGCTGCCCTATACCAGCGGTCCTTCCAATTTGTATCCAGCCGTAGTTTATATATATATATATATATATATATATATATATATATATATATATATATATATATATATATATATATATATATATGTCTGTTAACACGATTGCGGCCAGAGTTTTTGTTTCATCTTCACGAATCGTGGTATCTAGCGTTCAATTAGCAAACGATTGAACGAGTTCGTTAACCACCAAAATCGGTCTATCGGGGGGGGGGGGGGGGGGGGGGGGTTTACCCCGGGCCCAAAACACTAATTTGACCATGCCAGCCGTAGTTTTTGTTATATTTCAACGAAACTCGGTATTCGTTATGTTGATCTGAAGAGAGGAATACGTTATAAAAATATACTATATCGGTTCATTAGGAGGGGAGGTTTACTCTCGACCCACATTACCGATTTGCCACTACTAGCCATAATTTTTGTTACATTTCAAAGAAACTCGGTACTCGTGGTGGTAATCAACAGGGAAAAATGGGTTGTAAAAATAAACTAAATCCGGTTATTCAGAGGGGGGATTTACCCCGGACCTAAAGTATTAATATACTCATACCGGTCGTAATTTCTCCCCTATTGTAACGAAACGCGGTATAAGTCGTGGGTATCTCATGAGAAAGAAGTGTTGTAAAAATGAAGTAAATCGGTCTATTGGAAAAGAGAGTTTACTTAAAACTCTGTTTCATTAGAAATGTGAACCGCCAGATGTTGGTTCACAAAGCCGCCGCGAGGAGCGCTATCTCCCACTAGGAGGACTGTATACTGTTCCTTTATCAGATCAAAAGACGGAAAATGAAGTCTTTGTGTGTTTATGAAGTTGTAGTATTAATAATTGAACAGTTCTCATAAGAAATGTAAATGAGAAGAACTATTCATGTTTTTATTTTATTTATATAGGCTATTTACGGAAAATTATTCAATAATGTTTTCTACACTACAAAAATTCCGAGGAAAGTGCTTAGTTATGCAGATCCTGCGTGACGGAGTAGTTGAATTTTCAATATCGCAACTTTTTCAGTTTTTTTTAACACCCTTAGGAATTTGATATTTTTTTTTATGGATATAGTGTCTTACCTTTTAATGATCCTGTTCGGCAGGTTGCATCCAAATTACTTGGAGACGGTTTTAGCAAAGATTATGTTTACTTATTCATTAGTCAAAAAACCAGAAATAAAATAGGCGACAAAATTAGCGGTCATAGAATCAGTTCAGTCGATAAATAACGTAATCTGGAAACAGAAGATAGTTGCGACTCGAATTGGTCAACCGAAATTTGTCACACTGACCTAGCATCCCTGAAATCTCAAATTCATATTCCGTATGATGCGTGGATAAACATTGCTCCCGAAATGAGATTATATCAAGGACGGCCGTATAATGTCTTAAAGCCTGGTTGGGCTTCGATTATTTACGAAATTGTTTGGAATGAATTGAAATTGCCTTGCGCATTCCAATTCAAGAAAGCGGCAATTAACTATCTTCCTGGGGATATTTTTCTTAAAATTACAGGAAAATGTTCCGAATGCCAAACACCTCTTAACCTGTACAGTGTCAGCCCTCCAAATAATAATGGATTAAACATGGTGGTTTCGACGTTTGATACTCAGGGTATTGCGCATTCGAAAAAAAGGCAATTGCGGGGAAATCTAAGGCGAGATGTTTGCGAACAATTGCGGGGAAAATCGACATACATGTGGAGCCGAGATGAAGCTGAACGTACGATGGAATTCGGAGACATTGAACCTGCGAATATCTATTCTGAAAACGTTTTGCGTAAGCAAAGCAACAGAGCAAAGATGCCGAATTAGGGGTTGGTAATTTTAAAAATCCCATTTTATCACTTCTGCAGCTAAAGTACGATTCAAAATACGCTGGCTGTTTGAAGGAACTTGCTCTAGATAAGTTTTATCTTATGTATTGGTCACCTGAGCAGATATTTTTGTATCAGCAATTGCATCGAAACCACATGACCGGCAGCATCAGTATTGATGCTACTGGTTCAGTAATAAAACCAATTTTTAAACCTGATGGATCGAAAAATGTTATCTTTTTGTACCAGGCTGTTTGTGGGATCGGTGAGAAAATTTTGCCACTTTTTCAAATGTTTCCGAAAAGCACCACGCCATAGTACCTGATAACACGTGCATGCACTTATTAACGTACGAAAGAAGATCCGTATTATTAAATGCCATGGAAACTGCATTGAGCAATGCTAGGGAATAGTCTGTGACAATCTCATTGAGTGGCTGTAACTTTTTTTCTAGGCAACTACAAACGAAAATTCTTTCACAACTATCAACTACAAACGATTTAGAACGAATTGAGACCGTAAGAAAACACGCACCCCTAAAACTAAAAAAGTCGCCATTTTGAAAATTCTTAAAGTGGCTGTAACTTTTTTTCTAGGCAACTACAAACGAAAATTCTTTCAAAACTATCAACTACAAACGATTTAGAACGAATTGAGACCGTAAGAAAACACGCACCCCTAAAACTAAAAAAGTCGCCATTTTGAAAATACTTAAAGCGGCTGTAACTTTTTTTCTAGGCAACTACAAACGAAAATTCTTTCAAAACTATCAACTACAAACGATTTAGAACGAATTGAGACCATAAGAAAACACGCACCCCTAAAACTAAAAAAGTCGCCATTTTGAAAATTCTTAAAGCGGCTGTAACTTTTTTTCTAGGAAACTACAAACGAAAATTGTTTCAAAACTATTAACTACAAACGATTTAGAACGAATTGAGACCATTAGAAAACACGCACCCCTAAAACTAAAAAAGTCGCCATTTTGAAAACTCATAAAGTGGCTGTAACTTTTTTTCTAGGCAACTACAAACGAAAATTCTTTCACAACTGTCAACTACAAACGATTTAGAACGAATTGAGACCGTAAGAAAACACGCACCCCTAAAACTAAAAAAGTCGCCATTTTGAGAATTCTTAAAGTGGCTGTAACTTTTTTTCTAGGCAACTACAAACGAAAATTCTTTCACTACAAACAACTACAAACGATTTTACGTCGAATAAAAGTGGTTTGGTTCCAATCGGTTGAAGTCGGGTGCGGGGTATTTTTTGACCCCCCGGTTCTCAAAAACGGGGCAACTACAAACGAAATTTTTTTCACTACAAATAACTACAAACGATTTGCAATTTTTTGAGTCTATTGTCATATTTTTTTTCGAAAGTGGGGTGCCAAGTTCACAGAGGTTTATCCGAGGGGAGAATATTTTCACAAGATATTTCTTTTTAAAATCGACCGCCTCTCTGTCCACACAGGCTCGTAAAAAATTCGAATCATCCAAATTTTTATTCGAATTAACCATGATTTTTTTACATTGTTTATGCCCTAAATTTTAGGGACTGAGATAAATATTCGAATTAAAGACGATTTCGAATTATCGAAGTTGGAATTATCCATGTTCCACTGTATTTGCATCCAGAAGCTCCCTTCATAATTCATACAAAGTAACCAAAAATAATTAGGATTGTGTGAATGTTCTTTTATTTACAGGAAAAAGTATTTTCATCCTAATAAAACAACAGCTCTTTTATTTGCCATTTTTTTTTTATGGAAATAAGAAGAAAAAGGTTCATTCGGTGAAAGTACCATTATAAAATCAGAGAATAGAATTATGTTAAGGGTAGGAAAAGCCCTGTAGATTGGTAGAAGTGGCTCTTGGAGTAATAATTCCATTATAGGATCTCTGGGAAATTGTTTACTTACCCATTACTAAGATCAAATTCCGTTTGTTTGGTTTGCTTTCTCCGCTCTTCCCCTTATTAGGCATTCCTTCTTCTTCATCTTAACTCGTCGGCTTTCCTTTTAGTATTCGCTCAATTGACAGTTTTTCATTCATTTCCTCTCTATTAATATCGTTTAATAGTAAAGATGGGTAAATTCTAAATTTAGGCTGAAAACAACGTTCCTAGGGCTGAAAATAACGTTCCTAGGGCTGAAAATAGGCGAAAGCAGGTTGTATTTCCAACATCCAAGACGGTAGAGCTGTATCAGAAATCGGAACGTGAAGGTGAAGACCATTTTCTAATTATGCGCGCAATGAAACATTTTTACAGTGTGGTGGGCGCATTTTTTTATTTCGTGGGTAGGAAACAAAATAAAAATCAACATATATTAACGTTATAATAATATAATAACATGATTATTTGCCACTTTTAAGCAATTATTCAAATTTTCATTCGTAAGGCTTAAACATATTTTTAAAACATTGCATGACAGACAACGTGGCTTCACATAGATCAGACGATAAAAAAAGGAAAGATTTTAGCTAAAGTAAGATTTTTTTTTTTTTTTAATGTATATTATTGTGGATAAAAAAATTTCCGAAATTTCATGCCCATGGTAATATCTTTTGATGAATTTGGGGGAAAAAAGTTACGGTCAATAATGGGTTAAAGATCTGTATTGACTGAATATGTTTTATAAATGCGGTTCATGAATAATTTTCTTGTACACAGAATCTCCGCCAGTTTACTGCGAATACATAACTGTTTTCTCATTACAGGTAATTCTTGTATTCCTAAGAACTGCTGAGGGTGAAAATTGAATTAATTTTCTTGGTAGAGCCTCGCAGCAATGTAAGCCCCATCCAGCGAGGAATTGCTCAATTAAGGGACGAAGCTGTCATCTGTTGACTTAGTGCCTCCAAGCGAGATTTTCCTATCCAAATATGTACTTATCTTATTCGTAGGTATTACAAATTATATCATATACGGAGTTATGGTTTCAAAATTGAAGCACGATATGAGGATATCTTAACTAGAAATTTTACAATATTGTAAAAATAGAATTTATTTACGAATACAAGGTATAGTTGGGATTCGGCTAGGAGAAAAACGTCAGACTTTCAGGAAAAAATCTGTATTTGGACGTTTCGGCTGCACATTGGCAGCCTTCTTCAGCTAAAAAATACAACTTATAAGTAAAAAAAAATAAACATACAACTGTTGTCAGTAAAAAACAGTCAGAAATGAGCGTAGTATATACATCAAGACAATAAATTTTAACCAATCTTATTTTTAAACAATGAAAATACGGTAGTTGGAAAGTAAACAGCATGTAGAAAGTAGTAAGTAAACAGTACAAAAAACTAATCAGTACAAAAAAAAAAAAAGGAACATTTTTCATATAGTGAGAAAAAACAATCTATTCTATAAGTGAATACAATTTATAATAATTAATATATATATATGTACCTCTAGAGAATGCCTAGGGGGGAGGGAGGATGATCTCGAGGTTGTTTTTTATCAAAATATGAAAAATCTTCCTTTTTTTTTTAATTCCATCAAAGCGTTTTTTTATAAAGAATTTGGTAAGCTTTCGAATGGTTACCTTCCACTTACCACGATTTTTAAACCGTTTTCAAGCTATTAGGGCAAATATACCAAGTTCCCAAAACATTTCATGTCTATTAATAAAATATTTTATGGTACTACCTTCCTTAATTCCAACCTTAACCAAAATTTAAACATCGTTGTTTATATGAATTTCAAACACGCAGAAAATATTTTAACTTAATCCCATAATTCTATGCACCCAAATTAAAAACTTTATTCAACAACTGTTTTTCCACTTTTATCAAAAACGGTTCAAGCTTAAAAATGGTTTCTTTCGTTTTCCTAGGCCGTAAACCTATAGAAAAAGTACTTGCAAGCATATCGTCGATACAAAAGCAAACTAACGAATATGCAAATCACCACTTTTCAGAGTGGAAAAGTATTTATTCATAAATTTTTTTTGGACAGTCAAATATTCGGCAGATTTGACCTTTTGATAGTGGAATACTTTCCCTTTAATAGAGTGAAATCAGATTGAAGAATTTGCCGTAAATAAGTCCAGCAGAAATTATTAAAGATGGACAATGAAAGATGCATTTTTTCATATTCGTTAGTTTGCATTTGTATCGACGATATGATGTAAGCGTAACGATTTAGTTACGCAAATTTTGCTCCTCAAACCACGATCCGGTGGACGGATTTTGCTGGTTAATGAATTTGACCTTTTAAATTAGACGAAAGATTTTTGTACCAAATTTCATCAAAATCAGACCATATTCCAGGCAGCTAAAGCACGAACACACACACACATATATATATATATATATATATATATATATATATATATACATATATATATATATATATATACATATATATGTGTGTGTGTGTGTCCGGAAAATCCGGAAGTGTCCTTAATTTTACGTTTCAGAACCCCTAGAGAAGGAAAATAAGGTGGTTCAAATTTGTATATATATACAACTTTAAACCACCATTATTTTCTTTCTCTATGGGTTATAAAACGTAAAATTGTCGACACTTCCGGATTTATATATATATATATATATATATATATATATATATATATATATATATATATATATGTGTGTGTGTGTGTGTGTGTTCGTGTTTTAGCTGCCTGGAATATGGTCAACCTTACATGATGGGTTCCTCCCTATGGAGGGAGTGAGGAACTGCGCTATAAAGAAATATTAAGACATTCTGTATCCCGAACTCCCACTCGTGTTATATTTACAGAAAGGGTTAATGTAAGGGTGAAGTTTTTCATAATTTATTTGATTAATCTTTTTTAAATTTATGTTAATTAAAGACATTTTAAAATGTCCGACTCGCAGGAACTGTGTTATCTTAGCGTGGTTCCGTTCTTATCCCTAGTGTCATTAGCAAATAAATAGAAGCAGTTATAGGTAGGATTTGATTTTTCGTTAAAAATAAAAATTAAAAGCGTACAGAGAAAGAAGTTAAGGCGCCAACAACAGGAAACCGACAGTATCCTAAGCGGAAATTACTCGCCCTCTGTCTCAACATTCGCTCTCGGAAACCACTATTGCTAATAAATTTCTCATTTTCTTGCCTTCTTTTACGAAAATAATAATTTTACTGTTTTATTAAAACAAAAAAAAAACAACAAATCATAAAGTGAGCGAAACAACCATAAAACCCCGTTCAAAAGAACAATAAAAACTCTAGTTTTAGGCAATTATTTTTCTGATTGACATTGTCCCATTTAAAATTGCCTTAGAACCTTTTTTTGTAGAGAATTTAGTAAGCATTCGAATAGCTACGTGCTACCACGATTTTCCAACCGTTTTCGAGATATTTAGGAAAATATAAGAAGATCCGAAAATGTTTCATATCCTCTAATAAATTTTTATATATATATATATATATATATATATATATATATATATATATATATATATATATATATATATAGTTTGTCTTTTCGCGCTCCTGACGGCCCAAAAATTGACTGATTTTGATGAAATTTGGTACAAAAATCTTTCGTCTAATTTGAAAGGTCAAGTTCGTTAACCAGCAGACTCCGTCCACCGGAACATGGCTTTTGGAGCAAAATTCGCGCAAAAAAAATCGGATAATTTTCAAGGTCATATGCATGCTGGAACTCGTTTTGTAGGTTTCTTCACGTACAAATAAGAAAGCGAATAAAAAAAAAATTAAAGCGATATCTGTATCCGTTTTTGAGAAACATTGAAACACTTTCTAATTAATTTTTAGTTTGGGTATTGAAAAACGATTAATTTCGTTGAAACGTGTTCCAGACGTCTAATATTCATCTAATGTAAGATAGATAAAATGAGGTCCTGTTTGGAGTTAAGTAAGTACTAGAAATAAAATATTTCATCAACAGACATAAAAAGTTTTGGGATTTTTGTATATTTTCTAAAATATGTCGAAAACAGTTGTGAAATCGTGTAAATGGAATGTAACCATTTAAAAGCTTACTAAATTCCCTACAAAAAAGGTTCAATTGTAATTTTCTGTGGGGCGATGTCAATCCGAGAAATAAGTGCTTGAAACTTCAAAATTGTATGTTTTTTTCTTTTCAACGGGTTTTTGTCACTGTTTACCTAACGTTTAATTATTTTTTTAACCATGACCTTCTTGGGGTTAAAATTATTTCATGAAAGGACTAACCAATATTATAACTGTTTCTATTTCAACCTTTCCAAATGACATTAGGGATAAGAACGGAGCTGCGCTAAGATGATGCAGTTCCTGCGAGTCAGAGTTACATTCAATAGTAAAAGTAGTATTTTAATAAGGTAAGGTATGAAAATGAGAAAGGTATTAGTAATAGTGTTTCCCATGGAGAACGTCAAGAAGACAGGAGGAGGAATTTCCGCTTAGAATACTATCAGTTTCCTGTTGTGTCGCCTTAAATCTATTTTCTCTTCGAGATCTCATTTTATATTTTTCACAAAAAATCAAACCCTACCAATAACTGCTTCTACGCCTTTGCTAATGACATAAGAGATAAGAACGGAAGTGCGCTAAGATGACGCAGTTATCTTCTGTGGTTTCCGAGTGTACTTATGTGGTTCTTATAATTATGTAATCATTATTTTTATTCAAAAGCAAAATTATCTCAAATACAATATTAGAATTAAGCAATTCGGTAAAAACAATTTCACTATCGTCCTAGGTCGGTGTTGACCAACCCGTTTTCTTCCCTTAAAGCCGAAACCCAATCCAGTTAATTTCACTATCGTCCTAGGTCGGTGTTGACCAACCCGTTTTCTTCCCTTAAAGCCGAAACCCAATCCAGTTAATTTCACTATCGTCCTAGGTCGGTGTTGACCAACCCGTTTTCTTCCCTTAAAGCCGAAACCCAATCCAGTTAATTTCACTATCGTCCTAGGTCGGTGTTGACCAACCCGTTTTCTTCCCTTAAAGCCGAAACCCAATCCAGTTAATTTCACTATCGTCCTAGGTCGGTGTTGACCAACCCGTTTTCTTCCCTTAAAGCCGAAACCCAATCCAGTTAATTTCACTATCGTCCTAGGTCGGTGTTGACCAACCCGTTTTCTTCCCTTAAAGCCGAAACCCAATCCAGTTAATTTCACTATCGTCCTAGGTCGGTGTTGACCAACCCGTTTTCTTCCCTTAAAGCCGAAACCCAATCCAGTTAATTTCACTATCGTCCTAGGTCGGTGTTGACCAACCCGTTTTCTTCCCTTAAAGCCGAAACCCAATCCAGTTAATTTTATTCATTTAATCATATTAAGTACTTTATAGGACATTTTTATTTTGTACGAAAATTACACTTTGCTAATCACCTTTGCGTTTTATATTGCAAATTAGATGCTTTGTAGCGATGATATGAGAATGTTTGTTAATTCATAAAATATGTATAATTACTAAATATATACGTAAAGAAGGACTATAAGGCCCGAAACGCTGCAAGAATAGTGCAATATCAGAGTTGGGCATTATTCAATAATTTTTTTATTCAATGATCATTCAAATAAATTTTTATTAAATAATAATTTATTCATTGATTACGTTATTCATACACTGAATAATTTTTTATTCTATGAATAACAGAGTTGGATCATTATTCAATACATTTTTATTGAATAAGAATTCATTCATTTATTCAGTTATTCATTGACTGATTTTTTTTTTTTTTTTTTAATTTTTTTTATGTATATATATATATATATATATATATATATATATATATGTGTGTGTGTGTGTGTGTGTGTGTGTGTGTGTGTGTGTGTGTGTGTATGTGTGTGTGTGTGTATATACACATATATATAGAAATCACGTGTCTGTTTGTTCTTTATACAAAACCAGACCGTTTGACCGATTTTGGCCAAACTCGGCACACTGGTAGGTCTTGATCCACGAAGTGTCGTGGGCTATTTCAAAAATGTCTATCAGCTGTCTGTCTGTTTGTTTGCTCCTTATAAAAATCCACACCCTTCGATCGATTTTGACCAAACTCGGTGCACAGGGAGATCTTGATAGGGGAATGTCATAGGCTAAGTCAAAAACGTCTGCCAGCTGCCTGTCTGTATGTTTGTTCCTTATACAAATCCACACCGTTTAACCGATTTTGACCAAACTCGGCACACAGATAGATCATGATATGGGTAGTGTCGTAGGCTATTTAAAAAACGTCTACTAGCTGTCTGTCTCTATGTTTATTTCTTGTACAATTCCACTTCGTTTGACCGTTTTTGACTAAACTTGGGACACAGGTAGTTATTGATCTGGGGAATGTCTTAGGCTACGTCAAAATGGTGTACTTAAAACGAAAGTGTAAGTATGTGTGTAGTACTGCAGACATCTGGTCTGCAAAGCGCAGACTTTTTTTTTTTGGCGTGACTGCTCGCTCGATAGACAACAATTTTTAAAGGCAGTCAGCTGCGTTTGCTTGCCGCCCTTTTCAAAATTCCCATTCATTTGATAGAATATCATTTATGTTGAGTGATATCCTTGCGGAATTCAAACTTGACGAAATTTTTGGATTTTTCAAATAAAAAGTTTTAGAAGAGGTAAATACACTAATGGAGGTGACACCTACAGCTCGCATATCATTTATGTTGAGTGATATCCTTGCGGAATTCAAACTTGACGAAATTTTTGGATTTTTCAAATAAAAAGTTTTAGAAGAGGTAAATACACTAATGGAGGTGACACCTACAGCTCGCATATCATTTATGTTGAGTGATATCCTTGCGGAATTCAAACTTGACGAAATTTTTGGATTTTTCAAATAAAAAGTTTTAGAAGAGGTAAATGCACTAATGGAGGTGACACCTACAGCTCGCATATCATTTATGTTGAGTGATATCCTTGCGGAATTCAAACTTGACGAAATTTTTGGATTTTTCAAATAAAAAGTTTTAGAAGAGGTAAATACACTAATGGAGGTGACACCTACAGCTCGCATATCATTTATGTTGAGTGATATCCTTGCGGAATTCAAACTTGACGAAATTTTTGGATTTTTCAAATAAAAAGTTTTAGAAGAGGTAAATGCACTAATGGAGGTGACACCTACAGCTCGCATATCATTTATGTTGAGTGATATCCTTGCGGAATTCAAACTTGACGAAATTTTTGGATTTTTCAAATAAAAAGTTTTAGAAGAGGTAAATACACTAATGGAGGTGACACCTACAGCTCGCATATCATTTATGTTGAGTGATATCCTTGCGGAATTCAAACTTGACGAAATTTTTGGATTTTTCAAATAAAAAGTTTTAGAAGAGGTAAATACACTAATGGAGGTGACACCTACAGCTCGCATATCATTTATGTTGAGTGATATCCTTGCGGAATTCAAACTTGACGAAATTTTTGGATTTTTCAAATAAAAAGTTTTAGAAGAGGTAAATACACTAATGGAGGTGACACCTACAGCTCGCATATCATTTATGTTGAGTGATATCCTTGCGGAATTCAAACTTGACGAAATTTTTGGATTTTTCAAATAAAAAGTTTTAGAAGAGGTAAATACACTAATGGAGGTGACACCTACAGCTCGCATATCATTTATGTTGATTGATATCCTTGCGGAATTCAAACTTGACGAAATTTTTGGATTTTTCAAATAAAAAGTTTTAGAAGAGGTAAATACACTAATGGAGGTGACACCTACAGCTCGCATATCATTTATGTTGAGTGATATCCTTGCGGAATTCAAACTTGACGAAATTTTTGGATTTTTCAAATAAAAAGTTTTAGAAGAGGTAAATACACTAATGGAGGTGACACCTACAGCTCGCATATCATTTATGTTGAGTGATATCCTTGCGGAATTCAAACTTGACGAAATTTTTGGATTTTTCAAATAAAAAGTTTTAGAAGAGGTAAATACACTAATGGAGGTGACACCTACAGCTCGCATATCATTTATGTTGAGTGATATCCTTGCGGAATTCAAACTTGACGAAATTTTTGGATTTTTCAAATAAAAAGTTTTAGAAGAGGTAAATACACTAATGGAGGTGACACCTACAGCTCGCATATCATTTATGTTGAGTGATATCCTTGCGGAATTCAAACTTGACGAAATTTTTGGATTTTTCAAATAAAAAGTTTTAGAAGAGGTAAATACACTAATGGAGGTGACACCTACAGCTCGCATATCATTTATGTTGAGTGATATCCTTGCGGAATTCAAACTTGACGAAATTTTTGGATTTTTCAAATAAAAAGATTTAGAAGAGGTAAATACACTAATGGAGGTGACACCTACAGCTCGCATATCATTTATGTTGAGTGATATCCTTGCGGAATTCAAACTTGACGAAATTTTTGGATTTTTCAAATAAAAAGTTTTAGAAGAGGTATATACACTAATGGAGGTGACACCTACAGCTCGCATATCATTTATGTTGAGTGATATCCTTGCGGAATTCAAACTTGACGAAATTTTTGGATTTTTCAAATAAAAAGTTTTAGAAGAGGTAAATGCACTAATGGAGGTGACACCTACAGCTCGCATATCATTTATGTTGAGTGATATCCTTGCGGAATTCAAACTTGACGAAATTTTTGGATTTTTCAAATAAAAAGTTTTAGAAGAGGTAAATACACTAATGGAGGTGACACCTACAGCTCGCATATCATTTATGTTGAGTGATATCCTTGCGGAATTCAAACTTGACGAAATTTTTGGATTTTTCAAATAAAAAGTTTTAGAAGAGGTAAATACACTAATGGAGGTGACACCTACAGCTCGCATATCATTTATGTTGAGTGATATCCTTGCGGAATTCAAACTTGACGAAATTTTTGGATTTTTCAAATAAAAAGTTTTAGAAGAGGTAAATGCACTAATGGAGGTGACACCTACAGCTCGCATATCATTTATGTTGAGTGATATCCTTGCGGAATTCAAACTTGACGAAATTTTTGGATTTTTAAAATAAAAAGTTTTAGAAGAGGTAAATACACTAATGGAGGTGACACCTACAGCTCGCATATCATTTATGTTGAGTGATATCCTTGCGGAATTCAAACTTGACGAAATTTTTGGATTTTTCAAATAAAAAGTTTTAGAAGAGGTAAATGCACTAATGGAGGTGACACCTACAGCTCGCATATCATTTATGTTGAGTGATATCCTTGCGGAATTCAAACTTGACGAAATTTTTGGATTTTTCAAATAAAAAGTTTTAGAAGAGGTAAATACACTAATGGAGGTGACACCTACAGCTCGCATATCATTTATGTTGAGTGATATCCTTGCGGAATTCAAACTTGACGAAATTTTTGGATTTTTCAAATAAAAAGTTTTAGAAGAGGTAAATACACTAATGGAGGTGACACCTACAGCTCGCATATCATTTATGTTGAGTGATATCCTTGCGGAATTCAAACTTGACGAAATTTTTGGATTTTTCAAATAAAAAGTTTTAGAAGAGGTAAATGCACTAATGGAGGTGACACCTACAGCTCGCATATCATTTATGTTGAGTGATATCCTTGCGGAATTCAAACTTGACGAAATTTTTGGATTTTTTAAATAAAAAGTTTTAGAAGAGGTAAATGCACTAATGGAGGTGACACCTACAGCTCGCATATCATTTATGTTGAGTGATATCCTTGCGGAATTCAAACTTGACGAAATTTTTGGATTTTTCAAATAAAAAGTTTTAGAAGAGGTAAATGCACTAATGGAGGTGACACCTACAGCTCGCATATCATTTATGTTGAGTGATATCCTTGCGGAATTCAAACTTGACGAAATTTTTGGATTTTTCAAATAAAAAGTTTTAGAAGAGGTAAATGCACTAATGGAGGTGACACCTACAGCTCGCATATCATTTATGTTGAGTGATATCCTTGCGGAATTCAAACTTGACGAAATTTTTGGATTTTTCAAATAAAAAGTTTTAGAAGAGGTAAATACACTAATGGAGGTGACACCTACAGCTCGCATATCATTTATGTTGAGTGATATCCTTGCGGAATTCAAACTTGACGAAATTTTTGGATTTTTCAAATAAAAAGTTTTAGAAGAGGTAAATACACTAATGGAGGTGACACCTACAGCTCGCATATCATTTATGTTGAGTGATATCCTTGCGGAATTCAAACTTGACGAAATTTTTGGATTTTTCAAATAAAAAGTTTTAGAAGAGGTAAATACACTAATGGAGGTGACACCTACAGCTCGCATATCATTTATGTTGAGTGATATCCTTGCGGAATTCAAACTTGACGAAATTTTTGGATTTTTCAAATAAAAAGTTTTAGAAGAGGTAAATACACTAATGGAGGTGACACCTACAGCTCGCATATCATTTATGTTGAGTGATATCCTTGCGGAATTCAAACTTGACGAAATTTTTGGATTTTTCAAATAAAAAGTTTTAGAAGAGGTAAATACACTAATGGAGGTGACACCTACAGCTCGCATATCATTTATGTTGAGTGATATCCTTGCGGAATTCAAACTTGACGAAATTTTTGGATTTTTCAAATAAAAAGTTTTAGAAGAGGTAAATGCACTAATGGAGGTGACACCTACAGCTCGCATATCATTTATGTTGAGTGATATCCTTGCGGAATTCAAACTTGACGAAATTTTCGGATTTTTCAAATAAAAAGTTTTAGAAGAGGTAAATACACTAATGGAGGTGATACCTACAGCTCGCATATCTAAAGTTAATGATTTTTATTTTATTTTGGAAATGTCGATACCGTAACAAGCGACGATTCTCTTACGAAAGCAGAAGTCCAAGTTTGCAATTTTTTGAAAATCAGGAAGAAGAGTATGTTAAATAATTTTAAATATCTGCGCCAGTTGAAAGACTGTTTTCATTCGCTAGCAAGACAAATACTCCCAAAGCACATAAGCTCAGTGATGAACATTTTGAAAAGTGAGCGACGTTGAAAGCTTATTTGAATAATTAGTTCTCGTGTGGTAGTAAATCATAATTAGGCATTGTGTTTTTTTTTTTTTTAAGAATGGTTATTATAAGCCTATCATTAACATTTAATTTTCATGGCAGCAACGTTACAAACCAAGTAAGTAATATTAAAATCTAATAACACAAATCTGTAACTGTTCGGGTTTACGGTTGTGAACCTGTGACCTCTGAACTGTGAGTCCTAGACAATTTTTACGTTGCCTGTAACACCCCCGGATCACGACCTACATGTGCGCCAAGTTTGGTCAAAATCGGTCAAACAGTGTGGATATGAATAAGGAACAACCAGGCATACAAACAGATGGTACACATTTTTGAGCTAGCCTATGACACTCCCCCTATCAAAACCTACCTATGTGTCAAGTTTGATCAAAATCGGTCAAACGGTGTGGATTTATACAAGGAGCAAACATTCAGTCATACAACTGGTAGACGTTTTTGACCGAGCCTATGACAATCCCCCTATCTAGAAATACCTGTGTTCCAAGTTTGATCAAAATCGGTCAAACGGTGTGGATTTGTATAAATAACAAACATACATATAGACAGCTGGTATATTTTTTTGACTTAGCCTATGATACTCCCCGTATCGAGACCTGCCAGCGTGCCAAGATTGGTCAAAATCGGTCTAACGGTGTGGATTTGTATACGAAACAAACATACAGATAAACAGCTGGTGGACGTTTTTAGATTAGCCCACGACACTCCCTGGATAAGACCTACCTGTGTTCCAAGTTTGGTCTAAATCAGTCAAACGGTGTGGATTTGTAGAAGGAATAAACATACAGACAGACTGCTGGTAGACGATTTTGATTTAGCCTACGAGACGTCCCGTATGAAGACCTACCAGTATTCCAAGTTTGGTCAAAATCGGTCAAACGGTGTGGATTTGTACAAGGAACAAACAGACAGACACGTGATTTATACATATATATATATATATATATATATATATATATATATATATATATATATATATAAACAATGTCACTCTTATATACAGTTTTCATTAAAAGAAAAAAAAATTGATGTGCTTAACGAAAAATTTCAATCAAATAAATCATTATTATTCAATAAAAATTTTCATTCAATAAATTATTTTTATTAAATAAAAATTTTCATTCAATAAATTATTTGTATTCAACAAAATCATTTTCAATCAATAAAAATTTTTATTCAATAAATCATTGTTATTCAATAATGAATAAAAATAAAAATTTACGTTATTCATTGATTCTCTGAATAATGAATGGAAAATTATTCATTATTCAGAATGAAATATCAAATTGATTCATTATTCATTATTCTGAATGATTTTTGCCCAACACTGTGCAATATAAAAGTTTGAAAGGTTCTATCAATTTGAATTCTACCTATCCTATTTTAGGATATACGTAGTTGAAAAATATCGGTATGTTCATTCGTAGATCAAAAATCAGAATGTATTTGGAGAAATATCCCAAAACTTGTTATACTAATATCTGTTTGAATCCATTTCACGACCCGTGTTCAACGAGTCGTGGTAAATTAGCCACTCAGCTGGCTTAAACCTAATTATAATAATAACATTTTAGGAATTCAATGGTAAGAAGTGTCTGATTCACTCAATATATTAGCCAATTCTATCACTCCGTTTTTTTCTGGTATCGATTTGACAATAAATTCGGTTGAATATACATTTTTGTGCCTCTAATCTCTAATATTGATATCAATCCAGTAAGTATTCTGTTCTTTCGGGATAAAATATATCTTTTCTTTTTATTTAAGGAAAAGGTTAAATGTGAAGGATGTAATGATCATGTTTAGGTGTCAGCATCTATTGATAGAATTTATGAAAACCTGGCAGTAAGAAACAAAATGTTTTATGAAAAACCTAGTTGTCCTTATTAGACTTCGAATTGGATGCTAACTACTGATTCACAAAAAATGAAGAAAAGGTACTACCTAGAGGACACCTCGGACCGCCTATAAATCATCGACGAAGAACAAACCTACGACAAACAAATCAATCATTCGACCAATATGGACATACGGACTTGAACTGTTTGGATCTAAAAAAACATCAAACATCAACATAATACAGGCATTCCAGTAAAACTTCCCATTTGTCCTTGACCTTGCTGTAATCCGTTTCCAAACGTTCCACTCTCACATGGGCTGTCTCACCACCCTAATCCTGAAGGTTTATCCTTATCTTCCCAATCCCATCCAGATAATCCTCCCAGGCGGCTTAATAGAATTTGTTTACTACCTCTGGAAATACCAACACTCTTTGGGTTTTATAAATATTGCATTATTAATTTTTTATTTTCTCTGTTATTTAACTTTCAGCGTTCTGACCAATTTGTATAGAGCACATCTGTGTTAAAAACAATGTGATTGTAAAGGTGATATTTTGTACATACTACAAATAAATAAAAGAAAAAGAAGAAAGAAAAAAGGGTCTTGTTTAGAACAGACCCGCCAGTGATTTTATAATGATATTTAGTAACTGTTACTATGTAATTTGATACCATCGATACAGAAATATAAACACATGTTTAAATACTATTTAATTTAGTATTGTTTGTGTATTTGCGGTTATAAAAGTATTAAACTATGAATATTTTTGATGTTTACGATTTATGCAAGGAAGAGCAACGAGCCAGGATTTTCTTTGTCGAAAGAGGAATTCTACCCAAGGAAAGATATTGTAAAAAAGGCCACATTATGATATTTTACGAAGAAAGGAAAAAATATAGATGCAACAAAAGAGAATGTCGGTTTGAATGTGGCGTGTATAAGGGTACGTGGCTATGTGACAGCAAGTTACCGTGGCGTGTATAAGGGTATGTGGCTATGTGACAGCAAGTTACCGTGGCGTGTATAAGGGTACATGGCTATGTGACAGCAAGTTACCAAAAGGAGAAACAAAAAGGAATGTGGGACACATCGCTCTATGATAGACTCCTATTTATGTGAGTACATGTGGAGGCAGAGAAACTCAAATGAAGATGTTTTTGATAAAATCCTTAAGGACATAGTTGAATTTTGGCCTCCAGATGTACTTGGAGGAACTGATTAAAAGTATGATAATGTTTTTGGTTATGTGTAAAAAGTTTTTATTAAATAAATCATATGTTCCTTTAACCCATTTTTTTTTTATTTATCAATAAGTAACTGGTACTAGATAAAATCACTGGCGGGCCTGTTCTAAACAAGAACCAGAAAAAAAAAAATTATTTCGTTTAGAGCCTTCTGCTCAAATTCAGGAACATAAATATGCCTTAGGCCCACCCGACGACATATAGTCGTCCACCGCGCATGCGCGAACGCCACTGCACATGCGCAAACGCCAGCGGACACTTTTTTGTAGCTTTTTTTATTCAGTTTAGTCAACGCTAAATCATATTTATGCTAAAAACTCTAATACACTGATATTCAACACAACAAAAGGACAGACTCCAATTCTTCCTGTGTCTACTCTCTGACGATAAACCACATACTGACAGACCGTAAAATACGATACAATAAATACATCCCGCAACACATAAACACATTACTCACTCAAGATATCCCTAAATCAAACACAATATAACATACTATAATATCTAATCAATATCAGAATTTTGATATCATTTCTCTTTATTTTAAATGTTTATTTTAATAGCTTGGTATTATTGTATTATTTTCATTTGTTCTCTTAATATTTCTTAATCTGATTTTTTTTTTAACCGTGAATTATATATTTAACCTATCGTCCTTACCATGTCAAACTATTTAATATAAAAATCGGTAGTTTTCAAGAGAGCAAGATAAAGCTTTAATAGTTTTTTTTTCTTTTTACGGCGCAACGACATAATTCTTGGCCATTAGCGCCGAGATCCAGGGTGCAACCAGGAATTTTCTCTGCGAGCCCTGAGATGAGAAAATTTCTGGCGCCGGTGGGGATCGAACCCATCTCCCACTTATGAATCCAGCGCGCTAGCCACTAGACCACGGGAGACCCCTAGCTTTAATAGTGTTTCCAAAATCAGCACATTTACAAAAGGACAAATTTACATATTTTCATGTATATTGTTAATCATTTTATGGTAAAATTATTAATAAACTGTTTACTATTTTTTGATTACCAAACAATCATATTCGTCAGTATGTATTTTGGTGCTAACACGTGATTTTTCTTGTATTACCGTTTCAAATTGTCGAATGTGGTATTGTCGATAGTGTGCTGGTTCCAATTGACTAACTGTATAATTATTTACACATTCAAACTAACGAATGTGACGCATTCGACGTTATGCATTTTACTAATTCTATAGAATTATTGATATACACACCAAAGGAACGAATATACCATTCTCTTTAGTTTTCAAAGTCAGTTTTTGGTCTCAAAAGTATGACGATTAGGAGCAAACCAGCGAACGAACGTATTCGATTTATTGATAAAGTAATATATTTAAAAAGGGTCATATTCAATACTTTATTTAAGGCATTTCCGGCTATTCCGGCTATTATCGTCCGCAAGGCAAGAGTAAAATATCAAATCTGAAAAACGAGATTTTTCATATTGGATAGTTTGGCATGGTTGGGACGATACCTGCATATTGGATAGTTTGACATGGTTGGGACGATAACTGCATTTTGGATAGTTTGGCATGGTTGGGACGATACCTGCATATTGGATAGTTTGGCATGGTTGGGACGATACCTGCATATTGGATAGTTTGGCATGGTTGGGACGATACCTGCATATTGGATAGTTTGACATGGTTGGGACGATACCTGCATATTGGATAGTTTGGCATGGTTGGGACGGTACCTGCATATTGGATAGTTTGGCATGGTTGGGACGATACCTGCATATTGGATAGTTTGGCATGGTTGGGACGATACCTGCATATTGGATAGTTTGACATGGTTGGGACGATACCTGCATATTGGATAGTTTGGCATGGTTGGGACGATACCTGCATATTGGATAGTTTGGCTTGGTTGGGACGATACCTGCAACTCCTATGTACGTGAAAGTTTCAGGAAATGAATATTTCCTAAATCTGTGACTGTGATGTCTGCAAGTGGCTATGTCTCAATTTTTTCGAACCTTAATGTCTTTATATCGAAAAATGATAGTAAGACGAAATTCATCCCTTTAGCATAAATATATTGTCCCTATCTGATGGTAACATCACAACATTTTAATTTCTGAAAATTATATAAAAGTTATGCATTAATTATGTATTAGGAGAAACGTGAAGCCCATGAATATAATAATCTACCATATATTTGTCAAGTACCACTCATTCACTCAAAAAAGTCCGACTCGCAGGAACTGCGTCATCTTAGCGCGGTTACGTACATCGCGAACAAATGGAATATATTAGCATTACAAATCACAGGAAACTGACAGTAGCCAACTTACACAGAAGCGGATAATTCTTAATCTGTATAAGTCAATACAATTATGTACTGAAAACGTACTTACTCTTTGACTACTGCTGAGAAGGCTCTATTCTAAACAACTAAAAATTCCTTGTCATTTTAAGTATCTTGTTTTACTAGCAAATTCCTTTTACTGTTATAATCAACTGTAAATATGTGCTTCATAACGAATAAAATTCCCTTCTGTCGTGGGTTAAATCTTTCTATAAAATAAGAAATAAGGATAACTTCAGTCAGAGGCTATGAGGAAGGTTATATAGACAGGAGAATTCAAAACAAACTACGTCGTCATGATTAGCCACTGCCATCTTGAGTACCACAGCCACTCTAAACTTATTATTACCCATACCTTTCACCTTTTTTTAGCTTATTTTACTACTATACTAATTTTACTGATAAATGCAATTTAAAACAAGAAACAACCAATTAACAAGTGAGATAAACAAAGAGAAAACCCCTTTCAAAAGAACAAAACAAACACTTTTTATGTTTTAAGCGCTTATATCTTTGATTGACGTTACCCCATCGAATATTGCTTCAGAACCTTTTTTCTAGAAAATTTAGTAAACATTTAAATGGTCAACTTCCACTTACCACGAATTCCCAACCGTTATCGAGATATTAACGAAAAATGTATGAAGATCCGAAAACTTTTCATGTCTATTAATAAAATATTTTTTTTTTTGCATACTTCCTTAACTCCAAATATAACCAACATTTAAACATATGAGTTGGGATTAATTTACAAGATGTAGAAAATATTTCAATTGAATCCCGCGATTTTAAGTACTCACAAAAATATAATGACTTACAAAAACATTGATTCCACGTTTCTCAGGAACGGTTAGTGATATCGCCTTGAAAATGGTTTCATTAGTTTTCCTATGTTAAGAAACATATAAAACAAGTACCTGCAAGCATATGAACTCAAAAACGTAAGCGTTACGATTTTTTTTTGCGCGAATTTCGCCCCAAAAACTATCTTCCAGTGGGCGGATTCTGCTGGTTAACGAACCTGACCTTTCAAATTAGAAGACAGATTTTTTCACCAAATTTGATCAAAATCGGACCATTTTTGAGCCGTCAGGAGCGCGAAAAGACAAGCCTATATATATATATATATATATATATATATATATATATATATATATATATATATATATATGTATATATTTTTGGATTTTTGGTAAACCATAGATCCGGGGTATTCTGGATGTGATCTGAGGAAGAGGGAAGATGTCATAATCACAAAGGCTGACAAAGGAAATATGACAGTGATCCTCAACAAAACATCCTATGAAGATAAAATGGAAGGCTTACTGTCCATAAACACATACGATAAGAACATAAAGGACCCCACCAAGCGAATTGAAAATCAAATAAACAAAATCTTAAAGGAGAAGATCAAAGATAAGGCACGAATCGCAGAGATGGCCCCCGGTGACTCCAGAATACCCCGGATCTATAGTTTACCAAAAATCCACAAAGAAGGAGCACTCCTCAGGCCTATAGTCTCAATGATTGGAGCACCCACGTACAGAGCCAGCAAGGTGCTGGCAAAAGCTCTGAAACCTTACACAGGCCAGTCCTTTTCGGCAGTACGAAATTCGATTCATTTGGTGGAAATCCTAAAAAACACTAGGCTCGAAGAAGGAGACCTGATGGTGAGCTTTGATGTGGAGTCCCTCTTCACCAACCTTCCAGCTAAAGATGCTACCCAGATCATCAAAGACAATGAATTCCTGGAGGGAGGGATGATGGAACTAGCTGAACTAGTTCTTACTTCCTGCTACTTCCAGTACAAGGGAATCATCTATAAGCAGAAGGATGGAGTGGCCATGGGTAGTCCCCTATCACCAGTTGTGGCTGACATTTTCATGGAGGACTTCGAAAGGCGACTGATCGAGGGCAGCGAACACAAACCGAAGCTTTGGCTACGATACGTGGACGATGTCTTCGCAATCTGGCAACATGGTGCAGAGGAACTCAAAAAATTCCTCCATCTCATGAACAATTTGCACCCAGCCATCAGATTTACCATCGAAGAAGAGAAGGATGGCAGATTGCCTTTCCTGGACCTCCTGATCATGAAAGGAACCAACGGTGAACTGGAGCACACAGTATACAGAAAACCCACGGCCACAGGAAGATACCTCCACGCCGATTCTCACCACCACACGGCACAAAAAATGGGAGTGGTTAAGACACTGACACACAGAGCTATAACTCTGTGCAGTAACGAATCACTCGTAAGAGCAGAACTCAGTCAACTGACGGACGACTTAGCCGGGAATGGATACGACAGGAAGAAGTTGGCCCGAGCGATAAGGATGGTGGAAAATCGCCACCGTGATGAGAGTAACCGGAGGGAAACACAAACTAGAAGCAGAATTACCCTACCGTATGTCAGCGGGGTCAGCGAGAAGCTAGGCAGACTATTTAGGAAACAGGATATGGAGGTCGCCTACATGCCGCTGAACAAAATTGGGGATTGGCTGAGCAAAAGCAAGGACAAGCAGCGGTTGCAAGACCAGGGTGTATATCTTCTACCATGTGACTGCGGGAAAGTATATAGGACAGACAGGGAAGAAGGTAGCCACTCGAATCGCGCAACACGCTGCAGACTACAGGCTGGGACGCACCAAAACTTCTGCGGTGGCAACACATGGAGAAGAGTGCCCCAGACAAGTCCTGTTTGATCAAGCCAAGACCCTGGCTAAGAAAGACACGCTGAACAGGAGACTCATCAGAGAGGCGATTGAGATCCACAAAAATCCAGCCAACTTCAATAGAGAAGAAGGACTCATCCTCTCCAACACCTGGCGGGCCATCCTGAAGAAGACTGGAGACAATCCACTGATACAGGACCACCAGCGCCCCGAACGGACGACCGAGGAAGTTAACAGAGACAGACGGAACCCGATTGGCCCAGAGCCTCCCCAGTTCATTGGCTCGCATAGTCTCCGACCAAGAAGGATAAGAAGGGCCCAAACCACTGACGAGCTCATTCCCTTACCAACCAGCTAGGATGAATGATTGCCTGAAGAAGCCGGAGAGGAATCCGGCGAAATATTGCGATGACTGGAGGAGCAAGACCGCTGGAGACAGTTGCCGAACAAACAACATATATATATACAAATTTGAACCACCTATATTTTCGTGATCTATGGGGTCTGAAACGAGAAAGTTGCTGGTCGGCACTTCCGGATCGCGTCATGAGGTCAACCTCATAAGCGGGTATCCTCCCTAAGGAGGTAGGGAGGAACCGCGCTAAAATTGAAATTTTTCATGGGCACTCCCCTTAGGGTGTAAACGCTCGCTAAGAAAGTCTTTTTTTTTTTTTTTTTTTTTTTTTTTTTTTTTTTTTTTTTTTTTTACACATATTTTTGACGGGTTTGAATTTATTGTTGGGTTTAGAGAGCATGCACGTCTATTCGTATGCGTATCTATTCCATAAAATTATTTCTGTTGGCGGTTCATTTCAACAATTATGACAGGTCTTGAATTACTAGAAATAAACTGTGATTTTGCCCCTCAAAGAAATTACGCTATACCTGGTGATGGTCCATCCGAGGTAATAATATCCCGAACCCTTGCACAGCCTCCTTACCCATCAGCATCCCCAGTCGGACCACTTCTTGGTAATTCTCGCAGATATAATGGATATTTCCAAATTGCATCTTGGAAACATAAATTTTCAAATTTTAACATAGATTTAATATTGACAACGAAATTTAACTTCTACTGGTTAAACTCGTGTTACTGGGAACTTATAGATAACGGGTTATCTCTATGTTATCTGTTCCCTAGCACCCCATTGTCAAGAAACCGTGCTATAGTAAACTGCACAAAATTAAATAGTAGCGTTATTTTTGATTATACGTCTTATTTCTTCATTATTTATCTGCTGTGTCGAAGAACGGGTGTTTAGCTAGTCTACTATATTTTTGTCGAATATCACTCATTCACTGATCTATCATCGCGCACTCAAACCATTTGACAGAAAATATTGAAATTTTGCATGGACACTCCCTGTAGAGTTGAATATGTTTCTGTCGTGTCGTCATCGCATACCTTAGGAACGTCATTTGAATTGGCAGTTGCGGCTAGGTTCTTTCCATACTAGTAAATACGAATAAGTACTCGATACTATTGATTCGATACCAAGTACTAATAGCATCGAAACAAAAACAAAAGTACTTGGTATCGAATCGAATCAGACTGGCTACTGAACTATGGAAAAGTACGAAGCTTGTGTTGCTATTTGTAAGTGAAGATTATCCAAAATAGACAAGTTCTGTCTACCGATAGGTACACGGACAGAGAAAATGAATGAACGATCGCCGAAGATTTACGATAGTAAATATTATTCCAACGTTTTCAGCTACATTAAAGACTCATTTAAAATTAAAAATTGCGAAAATGAAAATGAAATGGCAGGAGGCTGGAAGATATCCGGACAGATTTATAATTGAAAATAATCATTGGCTAGACAGTATGTTCATGTTCGAATACTTGTTTCAAGAAATTTGTCTGTCGAATTCGGTCGCTCTATTAAACGATTCGATGACTGCTGTGCCCGAGGAACGTTAAATAAAGTTAAAGTTATTATAAAGTCACGAAGTACGAAAGAATTAGCATTCACCATAGAAGAATCTGTTAGGAAGTCGGTGTAGATTCAATGCTACATCTTATCAGAGAAATAGTTCAATCTCCCTCAGAGTTTGTAACTCAAATGAAAATAATGATTTAGTGAAACTAATCATATGTGTCTTTTTTCTAAGAGGCCCTTGCTTTGATGGTAGACTACAAATTAACAAAGCATACTTATATTAAAGCTTGAAAGCTAGCTCTAAGAAAAGGCCATTGTATTTACCCATCATCCTCTCCCCCCCCAAGTATCAAAAGCCAAGAGTGATTGTTTCCCTTCATCGTGTGATATGACCGTTACTGAAACATTCGAAACCATAAACGTCCACAGCATTCTAAGCCTCAGAACTCAGAGACTTGTTTCAGCTCAAAAAGAAATTATTTAAAACCTTGTACAGCTACTCAGATATCTATGAACCATCTTCCTCTGTTGTCTTCAATTAAAAAATTCCGACTCGAAAATTGCTTCAGAACATTTTTTTATAGAACATTTAGGTTCTAAAACGTAAAACTTTCTAGTTGCCATTTCTGGATAGTGTCACGAGGTGGAACTAATAAGCGGTGTTTCTCCCCATAGGGGAGGGAGGAACCGCGCTAAAGGAATATTATAAATTTGGTACATCGCCTTTACATGCCTGGATCAGGTCAGTTGAGTGTTTTTATTTCAAGTCTACTGTTTAACTAAGACAAAGATGTAGCTGTTGACTTGTTGACATGTGTATTTACGAAGCATTTATTGGAAAGCGCCTTAAAACATGTTGTAAGTTCATCTTAAGTTGTTATTGTTCATTTTAATCTAGTTGCCGTGTCCATTTAAGTAATACAGAATTTTTTCCTCCTAGATTGCTCATTCGTCCCACTGTGCGCCCCTCCCTGATCAATGGCCCAGTTGATTGGTGCTTCTTTCAATCCTCCCTAAATTCCTCTTTAAACCTAAACATCCCTCTTAAGACCAAAGATGATATTGGTTTGGGGGTGTGCCTAGCGATCCAGTAACCTACTAATCCAATCTCTCCAATCCAGAATACTCCGCAAAATAGTCAATGCTCCGTTCTATGTTTCAAACTTCACTATCCATAACGACCTAGAAATCCCCTTTGTCCAAACCCTGTGCAAAACCCGATAATTCCCGTTTGCCTGGTCACAACAATCCTTCCTTTGTGAAGAAAAAACAAAAACTCTGGCCGCTATCGTGTTAACAGACACATATATATGTGTGTGTATATATATATATATATATATATATATATATATATATATATATATATATAAGTTTTAACGGGGGTAATTTTCGGAGTCTACAAGGTGGGATCGATAAAGATTTGAAGAAATTTTTCAAAAATTCCGTCATGAGTGCAACGTCAATAGCTATTTTCCTTCGGAGGAAAGTGCTAATAGATATTAATTTTATAAACACTGACAATTAGTAATTTAATGTCTGAAATCATCGAGTGTTTTAAAATTGTACATCAATATTAAAATTTTTTTTATTGTAAATGTTATTGCCTTTTGGCAATTATTTGAAAACACAAAAAATAATACATTATCTATCATGCGAAGCATCATGAATAAATAATAATAATACTCATGTATGTGCGCCATTATGCGTTTATTGGTCTTCACCACGCTCTACTTTCCACTTCACTATCCCTTTGTAATCCAGAGGATATTGATATGATCCAACACCTATATGTGAAAGTAATAAGCGATGCTTTATAATTCCAAAATGTTTTTCTTCCGCCCATGAATCTCTTTGTTAATATTAAAAGGATCTGGATGTAGATTATGGGCTTAAGCGAATAGAAATAATTAACTTCAGTGCATAGATGTTATCAACTTAGTGTCGAGAACTGATCAGCCCGTGTACATGAACGTAGTTGACCACAAAGCATAGAACTAATCCATCAAATTGTATAGAAATGATAAAACTAAGAACTTGCGGTTTAAGTAAGTAAGAACTTTTTTTTTTCTTACGGCACATCGACTTCTGATCCGTGAGATGAGAAACTCCTGCCGCTGGTGGGGATCGAACCCACCATCTCCCGCTTATGAATCTAAGGCGTTAGCCACTTGACCACGGGGACACCCCTCCTGCAACTGTTCAACCTATATACAGAAACCTATGTATATATGTATAGTTGAAGTCTAAGATGTAGGAAGTTGGTAACAGCTTAATTCAGTCCTACAACAATATCTTAAAAAGTTAGGTAAACAGAGACAAATACACATTGAAAAGAATAAAAAGTCCGTCTCGCAGGACTGCATCATCTTAGCGCGGTTCCGTTCATATCCCAGGTCTAATTTGGAAAGATTAAAATAGAAGCAGTTATTATTTTGGTTCCACCAGTCTTTTTTTTTTAAATTAATTATTATAATGGCGTGTCAACCCTTAAGGTCACTAACGCCATTCCTGTGAGTAGTAAAGTCTTGAAAGGTCATGATTTACAATCTTACCTGGAAGGTTCCGCTACACTAGAAACAGACCCGCTAGTGACAAGGTCTTGGAATCTTGGAAATCTATATTTCTGACAATAAATTGTTTTTGTTATTTTACTTAACCAGTTTTATTGTCAAATACATTATCCAACTATAAGCAATTAAAAAATAACAAGAAATAAAACAGACAAAAAGAAACATTGGAATAAACGAAATCAATTAATTTAAAGCTTTAAGCACTTTTTTCTCCGATTGACATCGCCTAATTAGAACTTTCTTCAGAACCTTTTTTGTAGAGCATTTAGTAAGCTTCCGAATGGTAATCTTCCGCTTCACAAGATTGTCAACGATTTTCGAGATGCTAACGAAATTATACAAAGTTACCAAAACTTTTTTTGTCTGTTAATAAAATATTTTATTCTAACCCTTCCTTTATTCTAAACGTAACAAAAATTTCAACATATTAGTTTTGATGAAACTCCAACATGCAGAAAATGTTTCAACTGTATCCCATAATTCTAAGTACCAAAATCAAAGACAAAAAACCCTCCCTAGGAAGGACGCTAGGCAGTTGAAAAGCTTTTTATCTTGGAAATCCATATCTCTAACATTAAATTGTTTTTCTTATTTTTCTTAACCTGTTTTATTTTTAAATACATTATCCAACAATAACCAATTAAAAAATAACAAGGAATAAAAAACAGACAAAAAGAACAGTTCGATTAAGCGAAATCAATTACTTTAAAGTTTTAAGCTCTTATTTCTCCGATTGACATCGCCTAATCAAAACTTTCATTAGAACCTTTTTTTATAGCATTTAATAAGCTTTCTAATGGTATTCTTCCGTTTACCAAGATTCTCAACCTTTTTCGAGATATTAAGGAAAGTAAACAAAGTTACTAAAACTTTTTATGTCTGTTAATAAAATATTTTATTCTAACCCTTCCTTAACTCCAAATGTAACCACAATTTCAACATATTAGTTTTGATGAAAGTAGAACATGCAGAAAATGTTTCAACTGAATCCCATGATTCTAAGTACCCAAACCAAAAACGGTATTCAAAAAATATTTTTCCAATTTTCTCGAAAACGGTTAAAGCTATCGCCTTGAAAATGGTTTCATTCGTTTTCCTAGCCCAGGAATCATATAAAACGAGTACTCAGAAGCTTATGAACTCAAAAACGTAAGCGTTACGATTTTTTTTGCGCGAATTTCGCCCCAAACGCCATCTTCCAGTAGGCGGATTTTGCTGGTTAACGAACTTGACCTTTCAAATTGGACGAAGGATTTTTGTACCAAATTTCATCAAAGTCGGACCATTCGTCTTCTATCTAGAGAGCGAACAGACAATATATATATATATATATATATATATATATATATATATAAATATAATATATATATATATATATATATATACAAATTTGAACCACCGTTATTTTCGGTCTCTAGGGGTTCTGAAACGCGAAATTTTCTAGTCGGCACTTCCGGATTGTTTCATTGTATCAACCCTATAAGCGGGGTTCCTCCCTATGAGGGAGGGAGGAACCGCGCTAAAAAAACAACTTTGAAGTTTTAAGCACTTATCTCTTCGATTGACATCGCCCACCAAACATTTCAACAGAATCTATTTTGTAGAGAATTTAGTAACACGCCTTCCACTTACTGCGGTATCCCAACGGTTTTCGAGACATTTTAGAAAATATACTGAGATCTGAAAACTTTGTATCACCATTAATACAATTCTTTTCCATGTACTTCTTATCTGCAAATGATAACAAAGTTTAAATATCTTAGATTTGATGAATGTCAAATACCTGGTACAAGTTTCAAGTGAACCAATCATCGTTTCTGAATACCCAAACAGAAAATTAGTTAAGGAACCTATATAACGAATACCTGCAACCATATGGAGACGAAAATGTAAGCGTTTCGATTTTTTGGCGCAACTTTTGCTCCAACAGCCATGTTCCAGTAAACAGATTCAGCTGGTTAATGAACTTGACCTTTCAAATGAGAAGAAAAATTTTTGTACCAAGTGCCATCAAATTCGGACCATTTTTGAGCCAATGAGGAACTTCTTAATAATTCAAACCTCCCTAAAAGTACTGAAATATTTGAATATCAAAAAAACTTTTCTTAGCGAGTGTTTACATTCTAAACGAATTGTCCGTGCAAAATTTCAAATTTTTGTGTCAAGTGGTTCGGGATTACCTCGGATGGACTATCACCAGGGCGTAAACTCTATGAGGGACAAAATCACAGTTTATTTCTAGTAATTCATGGTCTGCTATCATAGTTGCAATTAACCTCAATTAAAAATAATACTATGAAATAGATAATGTACGGTAACAGCTGTTCTTTATCGTCCTAGCAACGCTTGCTGCCTAGGCTTGGCTGCTCTAACCAACTAAAATTTTAATCCCCTCTAAAAATACTTAAAAATTCGAATATCAAAAAATCCTTTCTTAGTGAGTGTCTACGTTCTATAGAGAGTGTCCATACAAAATTTCAAATTTTTCTGTCGAGTGGTTTGGGCTGGGCGATGATAGGTCAGTGAGTGAGTGAGTGAGTCTGTCAGTGAGTGAGAGAGTGGTATTTGACAAATATATAGTAGATTTTGTTACGGAGACGTTTCGGCTATAAGCCATTTTCCGTCTGTTAATACATCCTACGGGTTAGGATATTAAATTTCAAATAATAAACATTGAATTTCATTATATATATTTTTTTTTTTACGGCGCTTCTACATCTAGGCCATTAGCGCCATTTTATGTTATTATCTGAAATTTAATATCCTAACCAGTATTATGTATAATGGCCATCTTGTGTTGTAACAGTCCGTCAATAAGAACGAAAATTAATTATTAAGACAGCTGTTCATTTAAAAAAAAAAAAAAAAAAAAAAAAATAGATAGTTATGTTTATTTTGTAATTACATGGCTTATTTAGGAACTTTTTTTTTTTTTTTTTTTTTTTTTTTAGCGTATCAACCTTTTAGGTTATTAATGCCACAGATGTTATAAGAAATTGGGAATTTCATTTTTGTGTCCTTTTATGTAATAAATTACTGTCTTCAAAGTGTTATTGAATATTGCCATTTTAAAATTTATGTTACTTAAATTATATATTATAGCCCGTCCAGTTTGATGGAATAGTTCAAATCACGCATGCGCGATATTCTGCGGGAATTATTCCCGACGGGTCCGCTATTTGCATTACTATTTAAATGAACAACACGCTACGTGAAACTCAATAAAAACTGATTATGTCTCGTTTAGGACTAGGGAAGGCTTTGAGAGGGTCAGGCAAAGGAGATAATGTTTAATATTTGTCAATACTTAGCCAAAGCTAAGGCTAAAAACAATTTAGACTATAACCTTACCGGTTCAAGTGGATGGTTAGATAGAGGGAAAGTTGGCGGTAAAAATTCTCTCAGTCATAACCTTATCATGAGTGAAATTTAAAACGTTTCCAGCCTTAGCTTTGGCTAAGTATTGATAAATATTAAAAACTATCTCCCTGATTTAACCTCTCAAAGCGTTCCCTAATCTTAAACGAGACATAATCAGTTTTTATAGCGATTCACGTCAGGTATTTGATGTTTAAAAGGCTTTGCAAATGGCGGACCAGAAGAGTACAGTGAGAAATTCCACCGACGCACAGTGACACCATTGCTCTTCTACCGCGATAAAATTGAAATCTTTTATATCGACAGAAAGATATACAACATATTAGAATGTAAACAGAAGCCTTTCTAGATAGAAAAGGAGCTAAAGATATTGGAATAGGTACTCCAAAACGCTTGCTCTACACAAGTCTGCAATATTTCGGCTTTCTAATTAAACAGTTCTTTTCATTTATTCTTTAACCATTACGTCAGACTCATATAAACTGACACATTTTATTATTTTAAATCAAAATATGTTTTAAAATAGCTAGTCAACATTTTCTCATTTAGGTAAATATTGAATTTTCAAAATTGCAGAAAGTATAAAAAGTTAGGCATAAAATTGCAGGTTTTCTGACAAAACAAATGGTTTCATGAGTAGTTTTCTGGTCATTCGAAAGGAATCAGATGTGTAAATGCGCGTACCTAATCAGGAGAAATTTGTAAATGTTTCGGATTGATTGGGAGTGGTGAAATTTTCATAAGTATTCAATTTATGGTTGAAAAATAAGTATTTGTCAAGAGAAGCGACTGTCCAAGAATTGGAAAGTCCTCTCTTGGCATTTTGACCACCACGAACAACTGTAGACATCGTGTGTGAAAAATTTATAAAATATGCAAAGGCAGTAAAACAGAGATTGAACTCGTGAACTAACAATGTTTACACTCTTCAAATGAAAAGGGCTTGGTTGAAACGAGATTTGGAGTTCTATAAATATGCAAAGGCAGTAAAACAGAGATTGAAATCGTGAACTAACAATGTTTACACTCTTCAAATGAAAAGGGCTTGGTTGAACCGTGATTTGGAGTTCTAAAAATATGCAAAGGCAGTAAAACAGAGATTGAAATCGTGAACTAACAATGTTTACACTCTTCAAATGAAAAGGGCTTGGTTGAACCGTGATTTGGAGTTCTATAAATATGCAAAGGCAGTAAAACAGAGATTGAAATCGTGAACTAACAATGTTTACACTCTTCAAATGAAAAGGGCTTGGTTGAACCGTGATTTGGAGTTCTAAAAATATGCAAAGGCAGTAAAACAGAGATTGAAATCGTGAACTAACAATGTTTACACTCTTCAAATGAAAAGGGCTTGGTTGAACCGTGATTTGGAGTTCTAAAAATAAGCAAAGGCAGTAAAACAGAGATTGAAATCGTGAACTAACAATGTTTACACTCTTCAAATGAAAAGGGCTTGGTTGAAACGAGATTTGGAGTTCTATAAATATGCAAAGGCAGTAAAACAGAGATTGAAATCGTGAACTAACAATGTTTACACTCTTCAAATGAAAAGGGCTTGGTTGAACCGTGATTTGGAGTTCTAAAAATATGCAAAGGCAGTAAAACAGAGATTGAAATCGTGAACTAACAATGTTTACACTCTTCAAATGAAAAGGGCTTGGTTGAACCGTGATTTGGAGTTCTAAAAATATGCAAAGGCAGTAAAACAGAGATTGAAATCGTGAACTAACAATGTTTACACTCTTCAAATGAAAAGGGCTTGGTTGAGCCGTGATTTGGAGTTCTAAAAATATGCAAAGGCAGTAAAACAGAGATTGAAATCGTGAACTAACAATGTTTACACTCTTCAAATGAAAAGGGCTTGGTTGAACCGTGATTTGGAGTTCTAAAAATATGCAAAGGCAGTAAAACAGAGATTGAAATCGTGAACTAACAATGTTTACACTCTTCAAATGAAAAGGGCTTGGTTGAACCGTGATTTGGAGTTCTAAAAATATGCAAAGGCAGTAAAACAGAGATTGAAATCGTGAACTAACAATGTTTACACTCTTCAAATGAAAAGGGCTTGGTTGAACCGTGATTTGGAGTTCTAAAAATGGATCTTACGAGCTGGCCATCCTATGAAACAATTCGAAGATTGTGGAAACACATGTGAATACCTGATTCACTCATGGAGCCCTACCAACTAGGCTCAGATTCTGGACAAGAAGGGGATGAAGAAGTGGGCATTTCACATTCAGAGAATGTATCGTTGTATAATTTTAGTTAAGTTTATATGTTATTAAGCTTAATTTTGGCGGTTTAATAGTTATTTTAAAGTGTTTTAGTAGTCTTAAGACCCCTGATGGAACGGACACCATAATCAACAAGTTAGCAACTGCAGATTTCATATTTAATGGTTTTCAAAGCTTTATCTTAAACGTTTGACACATAATGATGACTTTTTTGTAGCTGGTCCTGGAGATTTGGTGACTTGTCACAATATGAAAGCTACAGTTGCTAACTTGTTGATTTCTTGGAATGGGAGTTATTTAGAATTGACTTGATCCTCTTTATCATACTATACGTTTTTGTTTGACTTAACAATATTAAGTATTTTATTCAATGAACACAACAATAAAACTTTAGAAAGAGTAGGACTAGATTCTAATTATAAATAAAACTACAATATTATGAGTTGTACTGGGAATATATAAAAAGTTTTAAAAAGAGTATTAATAAAAGTAAAAATTTTATTAAAAAATAATAAAATTTTAAAGAATTATTCAAGCTTACGGACTGTTAAATAGGCCCAAAAAGGACCATTTTTAAAACTTCATAGCTAGGAAGTGCTCAAATATACAAGATGAAATGTTTACAGTAGTTTTATGTTACTACGAAGTATAACAAATAATAATATTAGATTTTTATCAAGTTCCCTACTAGAGATATTAAAGCCTAAGTTTATCAAATGTTGGAAAAAATTGAAGTTTAAAAATTTATAAAAAAATATTGGAACAAATATCAGGGATAAGAATTATTTTAATACATGCTACTTAGCTTGGGTTTATCATCGTGCCAAAAATCAACGCTGATATACATCCCCTTATGGCAAATAATTACCCCCAAAAACGGCATTTTGAGAAATATTTAACGTTGTTTTCAATGGCAGTTTTGACGTAGTGGACTTCAAAATATTCAAATAGTGAAGAAGGCATAAAAGATAAAGCAGATTGTGCGGAAAACAATGATGTTCGAATTATTAGTCTAAGATGGGGTCTCCCGTGGTCTAATGGCTAGCGCCTTGGATTCATAAGCGGGAGATGGTGGGTTCGATTCCCAACCTCCGGCAGGAATTTTATCATCCCACGGCTCGCTGGTAAAATTCCTCGCTGCACCCTGGATGTCGGCGCTAATGACCTAGATGTAGATGCGCCGTAAAAAAAAAAAAAAAAAAAAAAAAAAAAAAAAAAAAAAAAAAAAAAAAAATTAGTCTAAGATTTTCCAGTCCTGAGGAAGTGAGTTTTCCTTAAGAGCTTATAAACTCAAATAAACGTTGAATTTATTAAGAATTCTTTGCAATACTAAATGGGGAGCTGACAAATGTACCATGCTATAGTGTTACAGAGCCTTCACCAGGCCTCTGCTGGATTACGGCTGCATAGCATATTCATCTGCCAGTTCGACAACACTAAAAGCATTAGACACAATACACAACACAGGTGTAAGACTTACAACAGGAGCTTTCAGGTCGAGTCCAATAAACACGCCTTTATTCAGAATCTGGAGAACCTTCGTTGGATTATCGACGTCAGATGATTTGTCTTAGGTTTATTGTGAGATCAAAAACTTTGAACTGTCCATGTGTTAATAGTTTTATAAACAACACCTTTATATACACATATGCACAACAACAAACAACCCAAACAAAAACCCCTCCTTATCCGCTTCCTCGAAAACACAGAAAATGCTGTATTAATCAACTCACCTACATACCCTAACGGTCACCTCACAATCCCACCTTGGAGAGTAAACAATCTGAGAATTGACTTGACAATGACTAAATTTAAAAAAGCTGACGTGTCATCACAAATTTATTACAGGGCGACATTTAACAACTTGACAGGAAGTAATCAAAATACACCAATAATATACACAGATGGGTCCAAAACTGAGAGCGGAGTAGGCGCAGCAGCTGTTTTAGGAGAGAACATGTTTCATATCAGCCTGCCATTAGGCACAAGCATATATAGAGCAGAGCTGCACGGCATACTTTTGGGCCTATCTAACGTACGGATTACAATACCACATATAATACTATGTACAGATTCATTAAGTTGTTTACTCTCCCTATGTAACATCTACAACACCAACCTAATCATCATCAAAATTGTACAAGAACTACTGAGACTAAAGGACCAACACACAATGGTAACAATGATATGGGTTCCTGGTCATGAGAATATCGGACAGTCTACATTAGCGGATAAACGTACAATGGTAAGAATGGTATGGGTTCCTGGTCATGAGAACATCGGACAGTCTACATTAGCGGATAAACGTACAATGGTAAGAATGGTATGGGTTCCTGGTCATGAGAACATCGGACAGTCTGCATTAGCGGATAAACATGCAAAACTACTGAGACTAAAGGACCAACACACAATGGTAACAATGGTTTGGGTTCCTGGTCATGAGAACATCGGACAGTCTGCATTAGCGGATAAACATGCAAAACTACTGAGACTAAAGGACAAACACACAATGGTGACAATGGTATGGGTTCCTGGTCATGAGAACATCGGACAGTCTGCATTAGCGGATAAACATGCAAAACTACTGAGACTAAAGGACAAACACACAATGGTGACAATGGTATGGGTTCCTGGTCATGAGAACATCGGACAGTCTGCATTAGCGGATAAACATGCAAAACTACTGAGACTAAAGGACAAACACACAATGGTGACAATGGTATGGGTTCCTGGTCATGAGAACATCGGACAGTCTGCATTAGCGGATAAACATGCAAAACTACTGAGACTAAAGGACCAACACACAACGGTAACAATGGTATGGGTTCCTGGTCATGAGAACATCGGACAGTCTGCATTAGCGGATAAAAATGCAAAACTACTGAGACTAAAGGACAAACACACAATGGTGACAATGGTATGGGTTCCTGGTCATGAGAACATCGGACAGTCTGCATTAGCGGATAAACATGCAAAACTACTGAGACTAAAGGACAAACACACAATGGTGACAATGGTATGGGTTCCTGGTCATGAGAACATCGGACAGTCTGCATTAGCGGATAAACATGCAAAACTACTGAGACTAAAGGACCAACACACAACGGTAACAATGGTATGGGTTCCTGGTCATGAGAACATCGGACAGTCTGCATTAGCGGATAAAAATGCAAAACTACTGAGACTAAAGGACAAACACACAATGGTAACAATGGTATGGGTTCCTGGTCATGAGAACATCGGACAGTCTGCATTAGCGGATAAAAATGCAAAACTACTGAGACTAAAGGATAAACACACAATGGTATGGGTTCCTGGTCATGAGAACATCGGACAGTCTGCGTTAGCGGATAAAAATGCAAAACTACTGAGACTAAAGGACAAACACACAATGGTAACAATGGTATGGGTTCCTGGTCATGAGAACATCGGACAGTCTGCATTAGCGGATAAAAATGCAAAACTACTGAGACTAAAGGACAAACACACAACGGTAACAATGGTTTGGGTTCCTGGTCATGAGAACATCGGACAGTCTGCATTAGCGGATAAAAATGCAAAACTACTGAGACTAAAGGACAAACACACAATGGTAACAATGGTATGGGTTCCTGGTCATGAGAACATCGGACAGTCTGCATTAGCGGATAAACATGCAAAACTACTGAGACTAAAGAACAAACATACAATGGTATGGGTTCCTGGTCACGAGAACATCGGACAGTCTGCATTAGCAGATGAACATGCAAAACTACGGAGACTAAAGGACAAACATACAATGGTAACAATGGTATGGGTTCCTGGTCACGAGAACATCGGACAGTCTGCATTAGCAGATGAACATGCAAAACTACGGAGACTAAAGGACAAACACACAATGGTAACAATGGTATGGGTTCCTGGTCACGAGAACATCGGACAGTCTGCATTAGCAGATGAACATGCAAAACTACTGAGACTAAAGGACAAACATACAATGGTAACAATGGTATGGGTTCCTGGTCACGAGAACATCGGACAGTCTGCATTAGCAGATGAACATGCAAAACTACGGAGACTAAAGGACAAACATACAATGGTAACAATGGTATGGGTTCCTGGTCACGAGAACATCGGACAGTCTGCATTAGCAGATGAACATGCAAAACTACGGAGACTAAAGGACAAACACACAATGGTAACAATGGTATGGGTTCCTGGTCACGAGAACATCGGACAGTCTGCATTAGCAGATGAACATGCAAAACTACTGAGACTAAAGGACAAACACACAATGGTAACAATGGTTTGGGTTCCTGGTCATGAGAACATCGGACAGTCTGCATTAGCAGATGAACATGCAAAACTACTGAGACTAAAGGACCAACACACAATGGTAACAATGGTATGGGTTCCTGGTCATGAGAACATCGGACAGTCTGCATTAGCAGATGAACATGCAAAACTACTGAGACTAAAGGACCAACACACAATGGTAACAATGGTATGGGTTCCTGGTCACGAGAACATCGGACAGTCTGCATTAGCAGATGAACATGCAAAACTACGGAGACTAAAGGACAAACACACAATGGTAACAATGGTATGGGTTCCTGGTCACGAGAACATCGGACAGTCTGCATTAGCAGATGAACATGCAAAACTACTGAGACTAAAGGACAAACACACAATGGTAACAATGGTATGGGTTCCTGGTCATGAGAACATCGGACAGTCTGCATTAGCAGATGAACATGCAAAACTACTGAGACTAAAGGACCAACACACAATGGTAACAATGGTATGGGTTCCTGGTCACGAGAACATCGGACAGTCTGCATTAGCAGATGAACATGCAAAACTACTGAGACTAAAGGGCCAACATACAATGGTAAATATGGTATGGGTTCCTGGTCATGAGAACATCGGACAGTCTGCATTAGCGGATGAACATGCAAAACTACTGAAACTAAAGTACCAACACACAATGGTAACAATGGTATGGGTTCCTGGTCATGAGAACATCGGATAGTCTGCATTAGCAGATGAACATGCAAAACTACTGAAACTAAAGGACCAACACACAATGGTAACAATGGTATGGGTTCCTGGTCATGAGAACATCGGACAGTCTGCATTAGCAGATGAACATGCAAAACTACTGAAACTAAAGTACCAACACACAATGGTAACAATGGTATGGGTTCCTGGTCATGAGAACATCGGACAGTCTGCATTAGCAGATGAACATGCAAAACTACTGTAACTAAAGTACCAACACACAATGGTAACAATGGTATGGGTTCCTGGTCATGAGAACATCGGACAGTCTGCATTAGCAGATGAACATGCAAAACTACTGAGACTAAAGGACCAACACACAATGGTATGGGTTCCTGGTCATGAGAACATCGGACAGTCTGCATTAGCAGATGAACATGCAAAACTACTGAGACTAAAGGGCCAACACGCAATGGTAACAATGGTATGGGTTCCTGGTCATGAGAACATCGGACAGTCTACATTAGCGGATGAACATGCAAAACTACTGAGACTAAAGGACCAACACACAATGGTAACAATGGTATGGGTTCCTGGTCATGAGAACATCGGACAGTCTACATTAGCAGATGAACATGCAAAACTACTGAAACTAAAGGACCAACACACAATGGTAACAATGGTATGGGTTCCTGGTCATGAGAACATCGGACAGTCTGCATTAGCGGATAAACATGCAAAACTACTGAGACTAAAGGGCCAACACGCAATGGTATGGGTTCCTGGTCACGAGAACATCGGACAGTCTACATTAGCGGATAAACATGCAAAACTTGCTACTAGAAGACAACCGAACGACCAGCACTTACTTACAGTTCAAGACCTCCCCAATAACAATAACAGAAGCTGATCTGAATAGGTGGCATGCAATGTGGTATTCCACTCTTGATAACCACCTAAGGGAAATATACGACCATTCACGTCAAGCGATAGAGTACAAGACGTGACGAAGTTGTACTTACAAGACTGAGAATCGGACATACACGCCTCATTCACTCACACCTATTTACGAAACAAGACAAGCCAAGGTGCGAAGCATGCAACGTTCCTTTGACTGTGAAACACCTACTAACAGACTGCATGAAAAGAAACAACCTACAGGCACCTCATGACCTTAGCCAGCTGTTAGCAGATAAGAGTCCATATATTGATACCATACTCACATACTTGAAGACCACGAATACATACAACGAAATATAACTGTATTACAAGTAACGCATAATTAAAATCAAATACAAAATTCCTGATCTCAAAATAATTTTAGAGCAATTTGTCTATATTTTTGTTTCTTTGTTTTCTTTATGTTAGATCCTACTTATTATTTTATAAATTTTTATTATGATTTCAATTATACCATTATTTTATTACTTATTATTTGCTACTTATTTTGTTTTGTATACATATATAAATGTATATATTTCTTTTTTATAAACATGAACGATCAATGTTAATTATGAATGTAAATTTAACAGTTTTTCCTTATTATTTTTATTTTTATTATTAATTTTCTTTGAGCAGATCACCCTTGTTGCGAAGCTCTTCAAGCAAATTAAATAAAAAAAAACAACTGAAAAATCAGTATGCTTGGTGACACAATGATGGCTGCCTTTTTCAAATAGTTGACACTACACAAAATTTAAAAATTGGTTTGCACTACTGATTCCATATATAATTGGTAGTAAAAATATCAATTTTTTCCAAAATGATCAAGCAACCGCCATTGGACCACTTGATATGGATTGACTCAGGAGACATAGTGAAACCATGTCTATCGAATCAGGTTATTTTAGGAAGTTACTTAAGTAATGTGGTGTCTAATAATCACCTTAGTGAGGAGCGTGATTATTTGTGCAGTTACTGCGTGATGGGTCTATTTTTTCTTCATATTATTGTTTTAAGGGATTGAAATTATTTACAAGCGGAGAAACAACATAGTATTGCCGATATGGTGATTTATCATAACCTATAGATTCATCTTCATTGAGAATCCATCAAGTTGGACCAAGAGGAAGTGATGTCAGACGAAATCAATACGAGAGTTAGGCTGTCAGTTGGGTAGTTATCTAAGTTATGTAATGTGTTTAAAGAGAAGCTGTTACCCTGTAACCGTGTTAGCGGCTTGAGCGTTATCGAGCGGCTTCCTGCCCTACGGCATCATCATCAACACCCTCACTCCGTGTATAAACAGTTTTCACGAGGAAAGCTCGGGCGACACATTCCACGGCCTTGCAGTAATATGATTTCACTCTTGGTGTAAGAGGGAAACAACATTAGAATGAAGGAAACATTTACAGTTTTATGATTGTCGGTGTTCGTTCATGAAAGTGGATAAATATATATTTTTAAAGCAAACGTTAATTATATTTACTATTTTTTCGGATTAAATTAAAACTTGTAGCGAACTAATTGATGGCCGTGAAACCATACTCTTAGGTTTACAGATGAAGGGCTTAGGTCTACAGATAAAGGGCTTAGGTCTACAGATAAAGGGCTTAGGTCTACAGATAAAGGGCTTAGGTCTACAGATAAAGGGCTTAGGTCTACAGATACAGGGCTTAGGTCTACAGATACAGGGCTTAGGTTTACAGATACAGGGCTTAGGTCTACAGATAAAGGGCTTAGGTCTACAGATACAGGGCTTAGGTCTACAGATACAGGGCTTAGGTCTACAGATAAAGGGCTTAGGTCTACAGATAAAGGGCTTAGGTCTACAGATAAAGGGCTTAGGTCTACAGATAAAGGGCTTAGGTCTACAGATACAGGGCTTAGGTCTACAGATAAAGGGCTTAGGTCTACAGATAAAGGGCTTAGGTCTACAGATACAGGGCTTAGGTCTACAGATAAAGTGCTTAGGTCTACAGATACAGGGCTTAGGTCTACAGATAAAGGGCTTAGGTGTACAGTTCCTCAAGTCGTAGTTGCTACTGTACGATCTAAATGCATTCTGTACTTTCATCCATTAAATTTTTGTGTATACAGTGGAAATGCTTAAAGAACCTCTATAGATAAATAAAATAAAAACATAAATAACACCTGTTTCAATTCAATTCAAACATAGTACCAAGTAAATCCCCCCCTTCCGATAGACCGATTTAGTTCATTTTCACAAAACTTCTTCTTTATTAGATACCCAGGACGTATACCGCGTTTCGTTACAATACAGCAGAAATTACGACCGGTATGAGCAAATTAGTAATTTAGGTCCGGAGTAAACCCCCCGTCCTAATGAACCGATTTAGTTAATTTTTACAACACATTTTTCTCTTTAGATGACCAGAATGAACACCGAGTTTCGTTGAAATACAACTCAAATTATGGCTGGTATTGGCAAATAACTACTTTGGCTCCGGAGTAAACCCCCTCTCCAGATGGACCGGTTTTGTTGGTTAACGAACTCGTTCCATCGTTTGATTGGGGAATACTACATACCAAGTTTCGCGGGGAAGAAACAAAAACTCTGGCCGGTATCGTGTTAACGGACACATATATAACTATATATATATATATATATATATAGGATCGATAAAGATTCGAAGAAATTTTTCAAAAAGTCTACCACCATCATTATGCAAGGAGAGCAGAAAGAGAGTCTGTGCATATTACGAGATGGGGCTCTATTGTTGAACTGATATTTAGGGCTTTATCAATAGCAAGTAGATCAGCTGTATAATTACTGGAGACCGCCGGGAGAGCGAACATGTAAGATTCTGACGAGGTAAGTACAGCTGCCCCAACTCCAAAGACAATCTTCAGTGTCCGTGTAAATTTCTTGTCCTTCAGCCAGTATGTTCATAAATTTTCTGTATTCTATGAGAAATATGTAAGGGTCTGTGTTATTTTTTAGCACTTTCCTCCGAAGGAAAGTAGCTATTGAGGTTGGACTAATGACGGAATTTTTGAAAAATTTCTTCGAATCTTTATCGATCCTACCTAGTAGACACCGAAAATGACCCCCGTTAAAATTTATATATATATATATATATATATATATATATATATATATATATATATATATATATGTGTCTGTTAACACGATAGTGCCCAGAGTTTTTGTTTTTTCTTCATGAAACGTGGTATATAGCGTTCAAATAGCAAACGATTGAACGAGTTCGTTAACCACCAAAATCGGTCCACCGGGAGGGGGGGTTTACCCCGGACCCAAAACACTAATTTGACCATACCAGCCGTAGTTTTTGTTATATTTCAACGAAACTCGGTATTCGTTATTTTGATCTAAAGAGAGAATTCCGTTGTAAAAATAAACTAAATCGGTTCATTAGAAGGGGGGGGGGGGTTTACTCCGGACCCACAATACAATTTGCCACTGCCAGCCGTAATTTTTGTTACATTTCAACGAAACTTGGTATTCGTGGTGGTAATCAACAGAGAAAAATGGGTTGTAAAAATAAACTAAATCGGGTTATTTGGAGGGGGGGTTTACTCCGGACCTAAAGTACTAATATACTCATAACGGTCGTAATTTCTGCTGTATTGTAACGAAATGCGGTATGCGTCGTGGGTATCTCATAAGAAAGAAGTGTTGTAAAAATGAAGTAAATCGGTCAATTGGAAAGGAGGGTGTACTTTTAAGTCTGTTTCATTGCAATTAGCCAGCCAGACGTAGGTTCGCAAAGGCGCTACAAGGAGCGCTATCCCCCACTATGGGGACTGTATCCTGTTCCTGCGTCAGATCAAAAGACGGAATGTGAAGTTTTTGTGTATTTATTAAGTAGTACAATATCATGTATTAACATAACTCTGGAAGCAAATTATTTACAAAATTAATAATTGAACAGTTCTCATAAGAAATGTAAATGAGCAGAACTATTCACGTTTTTATTTTATTTATATAGGTTATTTACAGCAAATTATTCTGTAATGTAGTCTACTCTACAAAAATTCTGAGGAAAGTGCTTAGTTATGCAGCTCCTGCGTGACGGACTTTTTTATACTTAGTGAGGGTGAAGTTAATGCAAGGATGGGGTAGTAGCCAGGGCTCTCTGGATGTAACACATTGATGATCTATTGCTGGTATAGTATTATCAAGATCTAATAATAAATTGTAGATTCTTGGACAGTAAAATTTTAGTTTTAGGCGGTTTCTATGATTTTTATTAAGATATTAGCTTAGAGGATGGTGTTGTGAAGCTCTAATTGTGAAATAGTAACTAAGCAACAGCTGATTTCTCCTGTACTGTAATTGGAGTTCTCCTGCTTCTACATAATGACTGGATATAGGGCTCGATCGGAAAGCTCCGGTTGCAAGTCTAAGTCCGCTATGATGGACTGTGTCTTGCATCTTTGAATGAAACATTTATAGAAAAGTAACAGAGATGTACGGCCAGCTCCCCATGAGGTAGTGCTTAAGCACTTAAGTAAGTCTAAATTTCTTAAGCACCTTGCTCTCAGAGTCTTGATATGAGTTGTCCAATTCAAACCCCTATCATAGATTAGGCCAAGAAACTTAGCGCTGTCACTGGTTTTTACAGCTGTGTTATTTATATATAGACTAGGGCTATTATTTATTCTCCTGCGGGAGAATAGTACACTAATGGTTTTATCCGTAGAGATTGTAAAACCGTTTTGTTTAAACCATAGGTTGACTGAATCTAAGGTTTGCTGGATGGTTGTATGGTGTGAATCAACGGATTCATCTGTGTAGTATATCACCAGATCGTCAGCATACAACATTGCTTTGACGGGATTTTCAATCACTCGCAATATATGGTTTGTTTATCTGTTTGTCTGGGCACGCTCTCAGAAACGGCTTATCCGATTTAGATGCTGGTTTTACTAATATATTTTGGTAAGTTTCAATTAACATTTAGTGTTTGTTTCATATCAATCGCTTCATAAAGTTATGCTAATGAATCACGTTGAGCACTTGAAGAACTAGTTTCGAATATAGATTCTCAGTATACAGGAGGCTGTCGTACCTGGAAGTATACAGGAGGCTGTCTTACCTGGAAGGTTACTGCTGTTATCTGGTTTGTTGTTCTGTCTCCAACCAATTCTTAACTACCACCTTCAATTAATTATCTATTGCATATTTGTTTTGTTTTCACGTCTTATTAGTTAAACTCTATGTACATTTATATTGTTCTTGGTTTCTTGAAAGGTTATATTTAGATGACCTATAGAAATATAACTTAACCACGCTAACCTCAGGAACGGATTATCCGATTGAGATGCCGGTTTCACTAATATATTGTGGCAAGCTTTAATTCACATTTAGAATTTGTTTCTAATTTGTTTTCTTATAAATAAATAATTTATGCTAAAGGGTCATTCCACGTCAAATCAACCCAAAAAAATACGATTTGTCACCCCATGATCTCAGATTTGAATGAAACTTGGCACGTTTGTTCCTTTTATGGATATAAGTAAGGATATAAAACAGTTTTGCTCTTTCTGAAATGGTTTATGTTTTACGCCCTTCTAAATTTTTTGAATTTTTGCAGTTTTTATCGATTGTAGAAAGCAAATGAAATTTGTTCTTGCATAGAAAATAAATAATACCTTCTTTATTTATAAACCAATATTGGTGAAATTTTTCATAACATTTAAAAGGGAAAAAGATAACCAATAAAATATTTTTTTATTATTATTCTATATGATATTCAGTATCACATGGAAAAATAAAATTTGTGGGCTTTTCACTCTTTCTATATTTTTTTCGGCAGACAAAAAATTCTTCTATTAAAATTTTAGTTGACATTATATTATTATTTTTTCCTTTTTAAATACAGAAATTTTATTTTAAGGACTAAAATATCTTAGTATATAATCAAAATGGAAGTAAACATTCAACTTGAATTAAAATTTGAGGAAGATGATAATGAAGATTTTGTCGAGTAGAGTCAATGGGTTTCGGCTGGTCGAATTGAAATATTCCGGTGTCCCAGAAAAGATGGTGAGTTTATTGACAAATTAATAGAAAAACTGCACATATTAATACCACATCCATACATTAATAAATCACAACCTTTTTCATTAATTCCAAGAGAGCAGCATCCCCAAATACAGCTGTTATCTCAATGGATCTTAGTAAACCCTGTAATGATTCATTACAAGGATGCAAGCAATGGAAAGCTGATTGTACCACTTTGTATTGTACCTGTCTATACCTTAAACATTATGGGCTTATGATATATGAGATCCAGCTTACACTGAAACTTTAAACAACTGGCAGTGATATTGGCAACTTACACGAGACAACAAACTCAGAGAAATTAAACATACAGTTGAAGCTTGGTCATCAAGCTGACGGGATGTGAGACGAGAAGAAGTAGTCTTATGTCGTTTAAGAATCGGAGATACTTTACTCACAGACTCGTTTTTAATGACTAAAACTGAGAAACCTACTTGCAGAGAGTGTAACTTACCTCTAACAGTTAAACACATATTGACAGAATGTACAAGACGTGATTACTTACAAATACCTCACGACATGACTGAACTTTTGAAAGAGGGTAGCCAATCGATAAACACTATTTTCCAACATCTAAAACACACACAGCTATACAACAAGATTTCATTTTAGACTCTAAAGTTACTTCCGATATCTGGTAGCATTGGAGAAAAGATAATTTTCATTATAATTATTTGTTAATTTAAATTAATTTTATTTTAAAATTTGATTTTCACTTAATCGTGATTTATATGCATGAGTGTATGAATACCTATGTAATTACATGTGTATAAAATGAATTACACATAGTGTATATAAAGCAATATTTTAATATATATATATATATATATTATATATATATATATAAATATATTTATTATAGTGTACGTACTTATAACTGTTATATTAACCCTGGAATCACAACATGATAAAGCTGTTACAAATCTTACATATATCACCCCATCTAGTCTTTCGTAATTCTTTTACAAATTTGGTGTTAGGTTTCTGAAATGGTATTTTAAGATGACTACCATGTACAATATAACAATTTATAACCAAATAATCTTATTTAATTGTAAAATGGGGGAGTAGGAAATCAAACATCAAAATACCACAAAGGGTCTCACCGTGTTTCCACATGAAATCTGCACTGGCGTCTTTCTTGACTTCGATGCCATTATTTTATTTCTAGTTCTTAGAAATAATTTTTCGTCAATTATCAAACCTGTACTCGTTTTGAGGGAATAAGGGTTGAAACCCCTAACTTCAAAGTCGTTTTTCTATGAAACTATACTAGATATTTAAATGAAACTATAGTGAATTGAAGCTATTGATGAGTTGTACCTTGCGTATTTTTTCATAATTTTCGGACCATTTATAAGATAAGAAATAAAATTGTGAAGATTTCAAGGGCGGTTTTCCCTAACTACCCGTCCAAGCAAACCTACCAAAAAAATCACGTAAAATCAGTAATTTTTTAACTATTATCCGTAAAAGTTTCATAGATGTGTGAGAGGTGCATATCATACATAAAAATTACAAAAACCCTATATTGATAGCTTAACACTAAAAACCAGATGTACCTAAAATATCTCAAGTTACTCTTACGACGTTTTTGTTATTTAAATATGAACCCTCACATTGCTCAGTGCATAATCTGTATTATACAGATCAAGAAACTATTGTCTTATTGCAAGCCACTAAAATAATAAATACTAAAAATCTTCATTTCATACAAAAGGTAATTAATCATAATCACTATTTTCCCTAATAGTTGTGGTATCACTTGTAACTTCGAATAAACGTGTTAATATTTCCGCGGGTTTAATTTTTTTTCTATTCGTAACGACCAAGGGATAAGAAATAAATTATTGAGGCTAACTGTGAACAGCAACCTATGCTCTTATTTCCATTAGCGTAATCACATGTGTATCTTTTTATGTCCTTTTAATTGTATTTAAAGAAAAAAAAACAATTTTTTTCACAAGATAAACATCCCCATGTCTCTATTATATTCATACAAGTACAATGAAAAACAAAACGAATAATATGTAGTGAATGAATATGTAACATTATGTAATCCTATTTATAAATAATTGGTCAACCAGATGTATACAAATAATACCATTTGTTTATAGATGTATATATGTACATTGTAACTGATGTATATATGCACTGACTGTTTGGAGTAAAACGCCTTGGGTAGATGCGCATGGATGTTAATAAATAAATAAAAGAAAAAAAAATCATTCCATGAAACATAGGATATTTCTTTGCTATTGAAGTGCCGATAACGAACTTTAATCCTTAATATGTTGCCATTTTCTTATAAGCACTCAACATGAATATCGTTTTTATTGCCATCTAATAGAACAGCGAAGTAACATTTGTTCCAGTTTCATCTCATGTTACAAATCTTAGCATAATTTATTTCTTATCACTTGGTCGTTACGAATATATTGACACGTTTATTCGAAGTTACAAGTGATACCAAAACTATTGAGGAAAATAGTGATTATGATTAATTATCTTTTGTAGAAAATGAAAATTTTTAGTATTTATTTTTTTAGTGGCTTGCAATAAGACAATAGTTTTTCGATCTGTATAATACAGATTATGCACTGAGCAATGTGAGGGTTCATATTTAAATAACAAAAACATCGTAAGAGTAACTTGAGATATTTTCGATGCATCTGGTTTTTAGTGTTAAGCTATCCATATAGGGTTTTTGTAATGTTTATGTATGATGCACCTTTCACACATCTATGAAACTTTCACGTATAATAGTTGAGAAATTACTGATTTTACGTGATTCTTTTGGTAGGTGTACTTGGAGGGGTAGTTAGGGAAAACCGCCCTTGAAATCTTCACAATTTTTTTTCTTATCTTATAAGTGGTCCGAAAATTATGAAAAAAATACGCAAGGTACACCTAATCAATAGCTTCAATTCATATTAGTTTCATTTAAATATCTAGTATAGTTTCATAGAAAAACGACTTTGAAGTTAGGGGTTTCAACCCTTATTCCCTCAAAACGAGTACAGGTTTGATAATTGACGAAAAATTATTTCTAAGAACTAGAAATAAAATAATGGCATCGAAGTCAAGAAAGACGCCAGTGCAGATTTCATGTGGAAACACGGTGAGACCCTTTAGACATAAGTTTATTTGAATATTTGTCCTCTGAATATCAACATTAAATATAACGTTTTCTCCTATAATATTTTGTCTTTACGACTGCTAGAATAAAAAAATACTATGATATGTAAAATTGGTTTAAAAGGGGAAAAAATATAGTGACTTGAATGTATGCACATTATAATGATCAAAAAAATAAAAATATTGTTATTCATTTATACACTTTTCAGATATTCTTTGTCTGTGTTCAGCACACAGACTCTTACTACACTTTGCACAATTTGTTACAGCTTTCCTGTCTTTTTTACGGCCAAAAACAGCACATCCTATGTATGGCCATCCTCTTTTTCACTCGTATCACATACTTCAACAATTTCACTTTCTTTACTATCCAAAACGTCTCCAAACGCTCTGTTTTTCTCTTCTACAATTTGCCAAAGCAATTCATTGTGAATTTCACAATTCCACAACGTGGGGTCGCCCGTGACCCAAAGGCTTTATATACGTTCACAGAGATAGGAATGAGAAAAGTCTGACTCTCTATTATGATCACCTTGTCAGGACAGAAAGGTACAGGATCGGACATGTTTAACAGCTGGAATGTGTAGGAAATAACAAATATTTTCAGAACTCAGGGGTCACGGGTGACCCCACGTTGTGATTCCAGGGTTAATTTGTAAAATACTTTTATTGTAAATTAATGTTTACACTTTATATGCAATATCAACAAGAAATTGGGGTCTTTTTGCGAAGACCACATCCACTTACTTTTGAAGTAGCAGTAGTGATTGTATCAGTGATTCTGCACATGCGCATAACTCCTTTGCCTTCCTATTCTGCTGACCAATTGCATTGGTTTTTGCTGGGAGTAAAGTTACCTTCAACAGTGAATTGGTTTGTTTACGAATAAGCTCTGCTTATGTTAGTGAGAAAAAATGAGTCTTTTACAATTAGTTCGCGATGTTCCTGACAAAGAAAAAGGGATTGGTTTCTTACTCGAAAAATTAATGGAATCCTATTAATTTTAGTGTGTTGCATGGACTAGAGTCGCTAAAATTAATTGAATTCTATTAATTGCGAGTTGGATTGACTAGGGTTTTGATATCTTCTTGAGCGAGCGGAAACGCATAGCATGTAATGCCTAATAAATGTAAAATATCCAAAAAAGAGAGAGAGAAAAGGAATAAAATATGTTTGTTTACAAATATCGTTGTTTGTTATCCTTCATTACCTGCACAACAGTCAACTTTAATGCTTAATAACTTTTTCATAGTTGAGAGAATTGATTTTGATCATATTAACCTTTTTATTAATAAATATTGTTTGTCATCATCTAAAATGAATTATGACCGTAGATAACGAGTCAAGTAGTGATAGATAACCAGCAAAGAACGTATAAGCTAATCAGTAAGCCTATCAGCGACTACGAGTAACTGTTATAAATCACTACTGCTACTTCAAAAGTAACTGGATGTGTCTTTGCAAAAAGACCCAGAAATTGTAACAAGTGTTTAATTATAAGAATACATTTGTAATTATCGAGCGAATCATCTGTGTTATAAGAGTCTTGATAATAGATAAATAATAAATATATGAGATCCAGAAAATTAAAATTGATTTTCTGAATAAGAACTACCTGCATGTACAAAACATTCGTTACTTTAGTGAAGCTTTTGCTGGGCAATATAAAAAGAAACACTACCTCATAAATACGTGTATACACGAGAGGGAGTTTCATCTCGAAGCCTAGTGGTCAATTTTTGTAACCAGTCATAATAAAACAGAAGGTGATGGAATAGGGGTGGGTGACTGCAAAACGTTCAACTAGGAAGGTAAGTCTTCAACGATATCTGGACATACAAATAATAAGAGCAAATTATCTGTTCGAATTTTAAAAAGACAACGTTGCTAATATTAACTTCCAAGTTATTTCTAAAGGAGTAATTGATTCAACTCTCCTGAATTAAGGAAGTCCAAGAAAAACACAGGTTCACAGCTTTCAGGGAGAAGATGTATTTGGAATGATTTAGGCTAGAAGATTTTTTCTCCCTGTGCATCGACTGCTAGGGTCATTAGCACCGTGATATATGCTCTATCAAGTTTTAAAAAATTTAAGTTCATACAGAAAATTTAAGTTCATTGTCGTAGACCTTGAAATATTTTTCATCATGAGTTTTGTAGCATGCACATTGTTATTTAAATGTTTATTTTTTAAATTTTTAAAAAAAATCCTGTTTTATGTGTGTAGTTTTGGATGACAGTGGCTATTTCTTATAGTCCTTAAAATAAAATTGCTGTATTTAAAAAGGAAAAAATAATAATATAATGTCAACTAAAATTTTAATAGAAGAATTTTTTGTCTGCCGAAAAAAATAAAGAAAGAGTGAAAAGCCCACAAATTTTATTTTTCCATGTGATAGTGAATATCATATAGAATGATAATAAAAAAAATACTATTGTGATTATCTTTTTCCCTTTTGATGAAATTCCACTTAGTGTGGAACGCCATATTTCATTAAAAGCATTTTTATTTTAACACTTTAGGATTTTTTTCAGACTAAATGCAATTATTTTACGGTTATATTATTTTTTTCTGACTTCCTTATTTATTGAAGTAATGTTATAAAAAATTTCATCAATATTGGTTGATAAAAAAAGAAGGTATGATTTATTTTCTATGCAACAACAAATTTGTTTTCTCCAATCGATGAAAACTGCAAAAATTCAAAAACTTTAGCAGGGCATAAAACATAAACCATTTGAGATAGAGCAAAACTGTTTTATATCCTTACTTATATCCACCAAAGGAACAAACGTGCCAATTTCGTTATAATCTGAGATCATGGGTGTCATGGTTGGTTTTGAACTAACGTGGAATGACCATAATGTAAAGAATCACGTCGAAAATTTGATGAACTATCGTCAATCCGATACACACCAGAGTTTTTGTTTCTTCGTCACGAATCTTGGTTTATAGTATTGCCCTAGCAAATGATCGTATGAATTTGTTAACCAGCAAAATCGGTCCAGCTGGAGGGGGGGTTACTCCGGGACCCAAAGTAGTTATTTGCCCATAGAGGCCGCAAACTTTGTTGTATTGCAACACAACTTGGAATTCGTTGTGTTGATCTTAATAGAAAACTTTTTTGTAATAATAAACTAAATCGGTAAATTAGGAGGGGGGAGCTTTTACTCTGAACCCAAATAACCATTTTGAACTACCATCCGTAATTTTTGTTATATTCCAACGAAACTCGGTTTTCGTTTTGATTACCTACAGAGAAAAATATTTTGTAAAAATAAACTGAATCGTTTCATTAGGAGGGGGTTTACTCCGGACTCAAATTTCTATTTACTAATTTATTATAATTATAAATGTATAATATAATTATAAATATAATATATTTTTTTATTCCTCGGATTTCTCTCATTCCAAACAATTATGTTTCGCGACGAAAATTACATTATGTTTCGCGAGGGAAAATTCAGTGAAGTATGTTGGCAACTGTGAGCATCTAGATTCTAGATCCATACTTCACCGATATTTCCCTTGTTTCTGTCAGACACTCTTACACACCAGGGGTTAACAATTCCTAAGAGGTCAGCTTTATGTGGCTCTGTCACGTGTTAGTTATGCTTGCAGCCTGTATGCTTCGATCCCCGATACGTTAAATATCGTGCTTATATCATTACTGTTAAGTAGATTTTTTTTTATATACCCGAACGATAGTATTTATAATCCAAAAAAACAAAATATATAATAAAAAAACAATAATAAATAATTATAAGAATATATAATAAACCAAAAAATTGAAGTATTGCATTCCGCAATTTGAAGGTGTAATGAAATGCATGGCTCCCTTACGAGGATGGAGTGACTAAGGTAAGGTAATTCCGAAGGGAAATAGAACCGGAAGTGAATTCCCCATTATTGCCAGCTGTCGTTGTCTAAGGATTCACAAGGAGGAGGATCCGAAGAGTATTGGGCTTAGCCAGGATTACCTGCCAAATCCTACAAGGACATCCTTCTCTAGACCGGCAGGACTCTAGATGTCCTTTGACAGGATCCATGTCAGGCCCAGATCCTGTAAACGTCGAACCCGTTATCTTCGTCTCTAGTCTGGCGAAAAATTCTCCTCTCAAGATTTCGTTTTCGGTCCTCGTCCAAATTAAAAAGATCTACCACAACAGGCCAACCCATTTAAATTTGTGCAATCCATAGATTTCTTATGTTTTAGGTCTTTTGTATACTATGGAAGAAACGTCTAAAAATTTTTCCGGCTGAGTGAAAATGATAGATAATTTTCAATGAAAAACTTTTTACGTCTAGTCAGGGTCCTAGGTGGGCTTTCGATACATCATAGTGATAAAACCTTTCATTCTAATCGATTTTTGTGGAGCCAATCTTCTTCTCTACTTTCCGCGCATGACAGACATCTATTGTTCAACACATTGCTGCTACCATGTCAAACTATCGAATATGCAAAATCTAGTTTTTGAGATTCGAGACTTAGCTCTTAGATTGTGGACGATACGGCTTATCGAAAATTGTCGGAACTCTAATCCCTTTAGAATAGCTTTGAATGCCTTAGAGAAAGTATCGAATAAGACCATTTTTCAATATTGAAAAAATAAGTCAATAGATAAAATAAGATCGTTCGCTAGTTTGCTCCAATTTTCATATTCGATAGTTGTACGGGCGATCATTCATACATCATCATTCATAAAAACAATCTGGGGATATTTCGATATATACCACCAGGTCATTCCGCGGAAGGAGAGGAGTTCGATTGGCTACATGGTACCATTTTTATAACGAAACCATTACGAGGTTATTAGTGAAAACATGACTGAAATTAATCTTCGATTTTTAAAATTTACTCTGCTATTATATGTTTTTTTGTCAAGGGATAGTTTGGGATTTGGCTAATTATTTTTTTGTTGGAAGAATATAGACGTCGTATAGATTTTCTTCATGAAATGTAATCAAAATATATATTTTTCCAAACATCTTTTCTAGCCGAAACCCAAGTAGTCCTACAATTCTTATCACCTCTATGGCTAACTATTTACATATCATTATTAGTATTGTCATCAATTTTTCTTATGACCGCACACACACGCGGATATTTACCGAACTTCTCAACCTACTATATATATATATATATATATATATATATAAATTAATTAACGGCTCGACAGGTGCTGGAAGCTGCCCTTGGCCCTCTCAACAGCCTGTATCCACTCGTCTCGGTCAGTAGCAAGTCTGCTGGACACTCAAATCATCCTTAGATCCTTAGTGACCGAGCCCTTCCACCTTCCTTTAGGTCTTCCTCGTGCTCTGGCTCCATCTGGGGCTCTATTATCTTCCATTCTTATAACATGGCTCAACCATTTAAGACGCTGAATTCGCACGAAATGGGAAACTTTTAGATCCTCGAATAAATCGTATATCTCTTTATTCCTTCTCATTCGATATACCTCATTTTCCTTCATTGGTCCCATTATGCGTCTCAGCACCTTTCTCTCGAATCTATCAATATTTTCCGATAGATTTTTGCGTAGGGTCCAGGTTGCACAGGCATATCTTAGGACGGGTCGGATGATAGTTTTATAAAGGACTATTTTTGTAGCAAGGCTTAACAGTTTGCTCCGGAGGATACTTCTTAGGGCAAAATATGCTTTATTGGCCCCCATTATTCGATTTTTTACTTCCTCCTCTTCATCATCATCATTGACAATGGAGCCAAAATACTTGAAACTGGACAGACATTGGCAAGTATAATTTCCCACTACTTAATGCTTTGTAGGGTTTAGAGGCTTTTTCTTTCTGAGGACCATAACCTTTGTCTTTTCTTCATTTATAGACAGGCCCAATCTTGCCGCTTCTCTTTCCAACCCTTCACAGTTCTCCTTTATAGTCTTGAGGGACAGGCCAATCAGAGCCACATCATCGGCGTAACCAAGCACTTGGCTCATTTTACTAAAAATTGTACCTGATTGATTTAGCTTTGCTCTATTCATTTTCACTTGAAGGGAAATATTAAAAAGAAGCGTATTAAAAGAACGCTAAGAATGTAACTCTAAGAGAAGAATTAGAGTTCAGTTCTTTTAGGGGGCAAATCAAACGAGATCATTTTCGAACGAAGCCGTATAAAACCGCTTTCAAAAAAAGTTCGTCACGCACTTTCCTCAGAATTTGGGTAGTGTAGACTGCTTTCCAGAAAAATTTGCTTAAAATATCCTACGTAAATAAAACAAAAACATGAATAGTTCTCTTTTAAATTTGTAATAAGTAACTGATCAATTATTAATTTGCTTCCAGAGTTATGTTTACACATGGTACCTATTACACTACGTAATAAATACAAAAAAACTCATAGTATCGTATTTTGATGTAACGCAGGAACAGGATACAGTCACTCTAGTGGTAGAAAGCGCTCCTTGTGGTGGCTTTGTGAACCTACGTCTGGCGGGCTTTTCTATTGAAATATATTACAAATTAAACCCCCGCTTTCCGATTGACCGATTCAGCTCATTTTTACAACACTTCTTTCTCATTAGTTACCCACGACGTATAACGCGTTTCGTTACAATACAGCAGAAATTACGACCGGTATGAGTATATTAGGAATTTGGGTCCGGTGTAAACCCCCCCTTCTAATGAACCGATTTAGTTTATTTTTACAACACATATTCACCTGTAGATTACCACAACGAATACCGAGTTTCGTCGAAATATACCAAAAATCACGGCTGGTACTGGCGAATTGGTATTGTGGGTCCGGAGTAAACCCCCCCTTCTAATGTACCGATTTAGTTCATTTTTATATCTCATATTTCTCTCTATATTACCACTACAAATACTAAGTTTCGTTGAAATATAACAAATATTACGGCTGACATCGTCAAATTAGTGTTTTGGGTTTGGGGTAAACCCCCCTTCCGGTGGACCTACTTTGGTGACGAACTCGTTCAATCGTTTGCTAATTGAATGCTATATACCAAGTTTCGTTACGAAAAAACAAAAACTCTGGCCGCTATCGTGTTAACAGACATATATATATATATATATATATATATATATATATATATATATATATATATATATATATATATATATAAATATGGATAGATATATGTAAATTTTAACGGGTGTCATTTTCGGTGTCTACTAGGTAGGATCGATAAAGATTTGAAGAAAGTTTTCAAAAATTCCGTCATGAGTCCAACCCCAATAGCTACTTTCCTTCGGAGGAAAGTGCTAAAAAGAAGCGGCGACAGAGGACCGCCCTGTCTAACTCCTGACTTGACTGCAAAAGGTTGGCCCAATTTCCCATTTATTTTCACTTTCCTTACACTCCCTCTTAGAGTGCATGCTGTCATTCGGATTAACTTCGGTGGGATACCTATCTCTTTCATTGTTAGGAACAGCTCGTTTCTTATAATGGAATCATACGCTGCTTTAAAATCTATGAAAAGGATCTATATACTCTTATTAAACTCCTTCATTTTTCCATTATTTGCCTTAAGGAGAAAATCTGGTCGATAGTTGATCTATTCCTCATGAAGCCACCTTGGTAGTCCCCCAACCGAGGTTCTACAAAAGCCACTAACCGGTTATATAAAATAACAGAAAAAACTTTATAAGCAGTGTTGAGCAGGCTATATATATGTGTTCGCACTCTACTTCAGTGAATAATGGTCCTATTTTGATGAACTTTGGTAGAAAAATCTTTCACCAAATTTGAAAGATCAAGTTCGTTAACTAGCGGCATCATTTCATCGTAACATGGTTTTCGATATTCACGAAAAAACGATTAAAACCATTTTTAAGGCAATAAGTTTAACCTTTTTTGAGAAAAGTGGAAAAATAGTTGTGGAATAAAGTTTTTGTTTCGGGTAATTAGAATCATGGTATTAAGTTAAAATATTTTCTGCATGTTTAGAATTCACGTAAACAAAGATGTTTAACTTTGGAGTTAAGGAATGATTAGAGTAAAATATTTTATTAAAAGATATGAAAAGTTTTCGTATATTTTCCTTATTAGCTTCGTATATTTTCCTTAATATCACAAAAACGGATGGGAATCATAGTAAACGGAAGGTATCCATTTGAAAGCTTGCTAAATTTTCTACAAAAAATGTTTTAAGAGAATTTTCGATAGGAGAGTCACATTTTGAAAAAAAAAAAAGTAGTTGGTTTATCTTATTTGAACGGTTCTATTTGTCTGCTTCTTGGTATTTATGTACAGTAAGTTCAGAACGCTTTTTCCCTATTCACCTCACTTTTTAATGGATAGGTTTTTTTTTTTTTTTTTTTTTTAAATGCATTGAATAGTGAAATGAGTATTCATTTTGTTGCACCTTGAGTGGTGGGGGCTGGGCCATCCTGCATTTTTAGCACTTTCCTCCGAAGGAAAGTAGCTATTGAGGTTGGACTCATGACGGAATTTTTGAAAAATTTCTTCAAATCTTTATCGATCCTACCTAGTACACAGCGAAAATGACCCCCGTTAAAATTTATATATATATATATATATATATATATATATATATATATATATATATATATGCATATATATATATATATATGTGTCTGTTAACACGATAGCGGCCAGAGTTTTTGTTTTTTCGTCACGAAACTTGGTATATAGCATTGAATTAGCAAACGATTGAACGAGTTCGTTAACCAACAAAATCGGTCCACCGGAAGGGGGGGTTTACCCCGAACCCAAAACACTAATTTGACTATTTCAGCCGTAATATTTGTTATATTTCAACGAAACTTGGTATTCGTAGTGGTAATATAGAGAGAAAAGTGAGATATAAAAATGAACTAAATCGGTTCATTAGGAGGGGGGTTTACTCCGGACCCACAATACCAATTCGCCACTACCAACCGTGATTTTTGGTGTATTTCGACGAAACTCGGTATTCATAGTGGTAATCTACAGGTAAATATGTGTTGTAAAAATAAACTAAATCGGTTCATTAGGAGGGGGGTTTACTCCAGACCCACAATACCAATTCGCCACTACCAACCGTAATTTTTGGTATATTTCGACGAAACTCGGTATTCGTAGTGGTAATCTACAGGTAAATATGTCTTGTAAAAATAAACTAAATCGGTTCATTAGGAGGGGGGATTTACTCCGGACCCAAATTCCTAATATACTCATACTGGTCGTAATTTCTGCTGTATTATAACGAAACGCGGTATACTTCGTGGGTAACTCATTAGAAAGAAGTGTTGTAAAAATGAGCTGAATCGGTCAATCGGAAAGGGGGGTTTACTTTCTAATATATTTCAATAGATAAGCCAGCCAGACATAGGTTCACAAAGGTGCCGCAAGGAGCGCTAGAGGGACTGTATCCGGTTCCTGCGTTAGATCAAAATACGATAATATGAGGTTTTTTGTATTTATTACGTAGTGTAGTAGGTACCATGTGTAAACATAATTCTGGAAGCAAATTAATAATTTATCAGTTACTCATTACAAAATTAGAAGAGAACTATTCATGTTTTTATTTTATTTATGTAGGATATTTTAAGCAAATTGTTCTGGAAAGCAGTCTACGCTACCCAAATTCTGAGGAAAGTGCTTAGTTATGCAGCTCCTGCGTGACGGACTTTTTTATTTTTAACCGTTTGACCGCAGACTAGAATACACTGGAGCTGTGCGGGCCTCGTGGAATTAATTTTTTACTCTAGATGCACGTTCTACGCTGAGCTAATTTCGTAATTCTCGATCCACATTTTCTCCAGAATTTATGCATTATTCTCTTTTTTTTTTTTTTTTTTTTTTTTTTTTGTTTGTTTTTTTTTTACTTTGGAGCATATATATATATATATATATATATATATATATATATATATATATATATATATATATATTCATACATTCATACTCATATACACTCCAAAGAATTAGGTAGATAATTAACTAAAGACGTTTATAAAAACGAAAAAGAAAAAGGTACTGTACATACTAGTGGTCAGTTCATCCCTGCCGCAAAAACATTTTTGCCATCACAGCAAAAATTTCCAACATACCTGAAACAAAAAAAAAGAAATGTTAAAATACATAAGTTTTCCCCATCGGACGATGATCAAGAAAATGCCTGACCAAAAAAATCCTAGGATACTGCGTTATAACTTTCTATTAGAAATATGACATGGGCGTATGTAGAAAATAATTTCGGGAGAGGCTGGGAGATTTTGTTTTTTTTAACCCAATAAAAACTATTTTTTTTCTGGACTAACTGATATTTTTTAATTTATTTTTAAGATACATTTTACCGATTCCGAGGGGGGGGGGCGCTTGCACCCCCCTCATATACGCCCATTGAATATGCAATATTTTTCAGCTCAAGAGAAATGCTTGAATTCAATAAAGACTGAACTTATGTAATTAGTGTAAAAATCTGCAAGGATCAGACAGCACAACTTATGCGTCATTATGCTACCTATAGGAGCGGTGTCAGATATGTGATTGTGTAGAAGAAGATTTCCAGTACTTGGTCAAACACGCGCTGATGAATCTGTAGAAACTCAGGAAGTGGTCAATAGACGAAGCTTCAACCCGATAAAGAAGGGAGATAAAGTAGATGGAGCCTCAAAGCGAATAATGACAGAATAAAGACTTAATAAAGTGGATATAAACTAATAAAGTGATAGTTGACGTGAGTTTTCTCCTCGAGTGATTCTCCTTGAGGATAACACAGCTTTGTAGCTCAGCTTCATTCATTCCCTTCTAATCTGCAGTGCTCTACCCAGCTCTCTCTAGGTCTTTAATATTATACTATCTTCTAGTGCTTATAATAATATAGAATGGGATCCCGTAACAATATATCCATCTGCATCAGTTATGTTTATGGAATTATATCTCTACGTGCCTCTTCTTCTTTGACTTCCTCTTGTTCCATATCTAGCGTCAAGAATGCTCAATAATTTGCAGCCATTGCTTCCAGTTTCTGCAAAGCTGCTTCATCTGCTGGATGGTTTGAGTATTTTCCCTCGAATCCTCTGTATATATTCCTTCTAGGAGATTTGAGACCGTCCTCGCGGCCGAGTTTCTAGAACTTTGAGTACCCGACTCCCTTAAGGCGCAGAAACCGAGTGCGCTCCTTAATTCTGCCAATTCATAAATTTCTTGTATTATTTCGTTCCTGATGCAATCTCTTCTTGCCTTCCGAACCACTCTCCTCAGAAACTTCATTTGTACCGCAGTAATGTGATCGGCTTGCTTGTCAACTCGTTTACTCATCGTTCACTCCCATTGATTATTTATTGTTATATCAATGTGCATCAAACAAAAATAGTTTTTACCAATTAGCGCTTGAGGCAAGAACTTTGAACACGTGAAGTTTGACGGATAAAAATGAAGTATTAGTTTAGTAAATATGAACCAACAATATTTTTCTCTCGTGAGGTGAAGCTTCTCTCCCTATCTGTGGCCCGAGTTCTGCCGTGGCATCGCTGAACCCTTTGGACTGTCACAGTCCCGGGCTCTGGCGAATGTGGACGCCCTCCTGGCCGTGTATGGCTCTTGGGTAAGCCGTGTATGGTTAAGTTTCCCCTGACGAAGTATTTTTAAAAGGAAAGCATTGTGACGGTCCCTGTTCCACGGTGTGGGCGGGAAGCTTATGGTTTTATTTAATTTATTTTCTCTTGAATACAATTCTTCATTTTCCATTAAATGTAATTTGAACAATATATTTAAGATTGTCAAGCCTAGTATTCGAGGAAATTCCTCCCGTTGGGTTCCCATGTCCTGCTGCGGTTGAATGCACCCTTCAAATCAATAAAAAAAAATATGAAGTAGGTGGGAAAAAATAACAGTGTAAATTAACATAAAGTTAAGAAGAATTGGCCATTTTGTTTATTGATTGCGCATCCCAGTTGCCATTTCGGGATCCAATCTGTTGAATCCCCCACTAGAAGCCACCTGTGTCAAGGTGCTATTATCTCAATAAGAAACATATAGAAAACAATACCACCCAACGGAACCTTCTTATGGGCATAACCTTACCTCAAATCAGAAGTCCAGTAGTCTAGGAATGGTAGGGATTCGGCTAAGATAAAATGTTTACAGAAAAACCTATATTTCGAACATTTTGGCATGACTTTTGGCAGTCTTTCCCAGCTAAAAAATAAATATAGTCAATTAATGGAAGGATTGATCAAAACACAGCATATTAACACTTTCAGAATTTAAAGTGTATCATCTTTCAATCCCAAGAAAATAGCACAATTTAAAAATCTCAATTCTTTTTGAGCCTAGCTGATAAATGGTAATATATTCGGAGTAAATTGCTAATAAGACGAGTAGGTAAATTGTTGCCTTCTATCGAGGCATGTATCAGACATAAAGCTAGGTGGAGGGAAGAGGGCCGATAAGGGACAGAAACTCGATGAGCGGAAAGGGTTCGATAGAGGCTAGGCTCGTGAGATAGACCCTGATGGGAGGCTAAGTGGCCTCCCGGGCTCATACACCCCCATCCTTGAATAATTAACGAAAAATTGCAAACCTAGCAAAGTATAACCTTCCTCTGCTCCCTCCCCCCGGCCCCTCGGCCCTCCATTAAAATTCCACTTTCCCGAAATATCTCCGGACGCGCAGATTGTATCAGAACAACAATTTTTAGGGAAAACCCCGGCTTTCCCAAAACAACCCTTAATTGCCAGCTCTAATAAATATTTATGAGAATTAATGAAGTGGAATCTTCAAGTGAATGAACTATTTGTCCTTCCTGATAACTAACTCGGCTCTTTCTTTTACTATTTTTTATTCTTGCAATATTTTTTCAAATAAATTTAAACCCTCATTTCTTCTTTTAGTCTGTTTTTCCTCTTGGAATATTTTCCATTTTATAGAGTTTCATAAAAATTCAAATGACAGTATATACTTTATTTATTTATTTTTTTCCTCCTACCTCTATCGGCTCAAAGCAGTATTTTAATAATGTATTCTAGCAAAAGAAGGAATTTGCTCATTTTTAAATGGAATAAACAATTTCTTCTTAATTATACTTGTCGGATTTTCTTCAAGGAAAACGTATTTAACAATTAACTGACATTTTTCACGTGTAAATTAAAATGTATAATTAGCCAATTCACTACACACATTAGCATAAAACGGGTGTGGTCGGGAGCATGATAGCCACTGTGAAGGCAACACAACCCAGTCACCAGAACATCAGAAGGCGATGAAGTACGCTTAGTTGAGGAACCGACGAAGCAGACTATTTATTGTAAGACAACTGACGTACATCTGCTGTGACAAGCGTAATGCTTGGTTGACACGAGCATACAACTTGTCATTAATGTTTGTCACCTAAGCAATTGTACCTAAGTAATTGTACGGCGAAAACCGCTGAGGCTTTGGCGCACATATGCATTGAGCAAGCGTAATCTCGACAGTACCTCACCTGAAAAACCTGCTTAGGTCCACTTCAGTATTTGTCCGAACAGCTTGTTAACATTACAGTAAACACGAACAATGGGAAAGGAGTCGCTGATGACTGGAAAAGTTTCGCTTACCCTGCATATTTATAAAATCATCTCCCAAAATCTAGAAATTCGTAGACTGATCATAAATTTCATTCACAAAATGTTCTCAAAATTTCATAAGCTCTATATAAATACACCCATTTGTACTATCCGTATCATCTTAGCATTTAGGACCTAAAATATTGAAATTTCTCCCGACTCCTATTGATTGTGTAATCGGGTTGACCTGCTGAGCTGGTTTCCTTTCTATGGTGGAAGGAAAGAAAAGAGACAAAATGGAAAAGAAGGAATTGTGGAGGCTAAACATTTTTGAACAGAGACCTTTCCAACAATTTCCATTCAACGCTGAAATTTGTTGACTCTTTGTGTTTTAGAAAGTTTATCCTATTTTTTAGACTGGTTTGTTATTTTATTTTTATTTTTTTTTTTGCGGTTACTGATATGCTGTTTCTAGAAAGAGAGTTTTTTTCTACATCCCTTACGCATACCCATAACAGACATTTATGCCAGCTCTTAGACTGCATTTCGTATGAATTTTAGGACTTTCCGGAGGGCAAAATCATAATCATTGGTTCTACCACATAGGAACCGGAAATTACCCCGATAAAAATTGTGTATATATATATATATATGTATATATATATATATATATATACATATATATATATATATTACAGCATTTATAAAGTACGATCATTATTGACAATTCCTTAGCAATATTTACATTTTATTTTTTGCAGTGTAACTACTATTAGGTTGGTCGCAGAGCGAAAGTCTCTTAAGCTTCCTGGGAATATGTTTAGGATGGGTCCGAGAGTAAAGGGAGGGGGCGGGGTTTCTAGGATTTTTGTGTGATAAAAAATTGTAATGACACGTTAGGAAATGGGATTTTGTGAGATATTTTGCGAAGGGATATTCCACTAGGGATATTGGCGGAAACCCTCCAATTTGACGCAGTTCCAGAAGCCGGAGACTCGGAATTTATCCAAGCGTAGAGAAACCATAAGACAACAATCCGATATACTTTAGAAGGAACTGGGAATGAATCCTGTGGAGGTATTTTAAAAAAAGTACTCCACTTTTACTTTCTTGAATGGCGGCCCATTAATCAGCCTAGAAGGATCTCAGCCATCCATTACATCCTGGCTCGGAGCGAAATATATCTGCATAAAATTCCACGAGATATTCTACAATTTTCTATGTTTATAGCAGCGCTTCCATTCCGGCTAAAAAGCTCCGAAATATATTGTCCTTTATATCCAGATCTTAAAAACACCCAATTTAATAATGGTCAGAATTATTGTAAAAGCACACTGTTCTGACTAGAACCTTTCTGTAAATTTGTTTAAACATATTTACTCAAGGTAATTTTCAACGTTAGGGCAATTAATGAATGCGTAGTCCTCTAAGAACGAGGAGGGCTCAATAGAGCAGATGATGTAGAGGTATCTGAATCGACCAAACGGCACTATGTTGAATCAGTGTGGTATGTATTACATTTCGGCAACCGATTTTGCCCTTAGCATGCACCACGGTCTGCACGACGGCACTAAAAGATAAAACTTCAGTGCGTTCACTGAACTTATCCGAATCCAATAAATATTTATTGAAACATTTTCCTTCATTTGGCTGCACTCTAGTATTTGTTTTGTTACAATTTTTATCAGAGATCTGAACAACTGCTCATCTCAGATATTTGATTGCCTCAGAACAGACAGCCAGCGTTATAGTACAAGTTGGAGAGTAGCCAGCGTTATAGTACAAGTTGGAGAGTAGCCAGCGTTATAGTACAAGTTGGAGAGTAGCCAGCGTTATAGTACAAGTTGGACAGTAGCCAGCGTTATAGTACAAGTTGGAGAGTAGCCAGCGTTATAGTACAAGTTGGAGAGTAGCCAGCGTTATAGTACAAGTTGGAGAGTAGCCAGCGTTATAGTACAAGTTGGAGAGTAGCCAGCGTTATAGTACAAGTTGGACAGTAGCCAGCGTTATAGTACAAGTTGGAGAGTAGCCAGCGTTATAGTACAAGTTGGACAGTAGCCAGCGTTATAGTACAAGTTGGAGAGTAGCCAGCGTTATAGTACAAGTTGGACAGTAGCCAGCGTTATAGTACAAGTTGGAGAGTAGCCAGCGATATAGTACAAGTTGGACAGTAGCCAGCGTTATAGTACAAGTTGGAGAGTAGCCAGCGTTATAGTACAAGTTGGAGAGTAGCCAGCGTTATAGTACAAGTTGGAGAGTAGCCAGCGTTATAGTACAAGTTGGAGAGTAGCCAGCGTTATAGTACAAGTTGGAGAGTAGCCAGCGTTATCGTACAAGTTGGAGAGTAGCCAGCGTTATAGTACAAGCTGGACAGTAGCCAGCGTTATAGTACAAGTTGGACAGTAGCCAGCGATATAGTACAAGTTGGAGAGTAGCCAGCGTTATAGTACAAGTTGGAGAGTAGCCAGCGTTATCGTACAAGTTGGAGAGCAGCCAGCGTTATAGTACAAGCTGGACAGTAGCCAGCGTTATAGTACAAGTTGGAGAGTAGCCAGCGTTATAGTACAAGCTGGACAGTAGCCAGCGTTATAGTACAAGTTGGAGAGTAGCCAGCGTACTAGCTTAATTATAATTCAACTAGTAGACACTTGGAATTTCCAGGGGATTTTTTTTTTTTTTTTTTTTTTTTTTTTTACGGCGCATCGACAAATCAGGGCCATTAGCACTGACACCCAGCGTGCGGCCAGGAATTTTCTCAGCGAGCTCTGGGAACTTATATCGAAAATAATATCTGTTTATCGATTATTAATGTAATCCTCTATTATACATTCATTAATGTCTGGACTGATTTCGTTTTGCCTTTTAGCGCAGTTCCTCCCTCCCTCCATAGGGAAGAACCCCGCTTATAAGGTTGATCGCATGACGCAATCCGGAAGTGCCGAGTAGAAAATTTTGCGTTTCAGAACCCCGAGAAACCTATATATATATATTTGTCTGTTCATGGCATACGTCAGCGAATAATGGTCCGATTTTGATGAAATTTGGTACGAAAATCTTTCATCTAATTTGAAAGGTCAAGTTCGTTAACAAGCAGAATCCGCCCACCGGAACATGGTTTTTGGAGCGAATGTCGAGCGAAAAAAATCTTTTCGCTTACTTCATTCGCTTGCAAGTACTCGTTTTACAGGCTTCTGGGCTTAGAAAAACGAATGAAACCATTTTCAAGGCGATAGCTTTAACCGTTGTCGAGAAAATTGGAAAAATAATTGTTTAATAACGTTTTTGGTCTGGGTACTTATAATCATGGGATTCAGTTGAAACATTTTCTGCATGTTCAAATTTCATCAAAACTAATATGTTGAAATTTTGATTACGTTTGGAGTTAAGGAAGGGTTAGAACATAATATTTTATTAACAGACATGAAAAGTTTTGGTAACTTTGTATACTTTCCTTAATATCTCGAAAACGGTTGAGAATATTGGTAAGCGGAAGGTTACCATTAGAAAGCTTACTAAATGATCGAAAAAAAAAAGTTTCTGAAGATAGTTTTGATTAGGAAAATAAGTGCTTAAAACTTTAAAGTAATTGATTTCGGTTATTCGAAGGGTTCTTTTTGTCTGTTTTTATTTCTTTTAATATTTTTAATTGCTTATAGTTGGATAATGTATTTGACAATAAAACACCTTAAGTAAAACAATAAAAACAATTTATTGTTAGAAATGTAGCTTCGAGAGAGACTCCAAGACCTTGTGACAATTTTCAACTGCCTAGCGGTGGCCTTTCCTGGGTTGGCCGACCCATCCAGGTAAGATCATAAATCAAGGCCTTTCAAGAAAAGTGGAACCAAAACAATAACTGCTTCTATTTTAATCTTTCAAATGAGACTAGGGATAAGAACGGAACCGCGCTAAGATGATGCAGTTCCTGCGAGTCGGACGTTTTTTATATTTTTTCTCCGCAGAGAAAGCTCTGGGCCAGATATCAAAGAACCGCGCTTTTTCGATCTCTCACACAACGCTGTAAACTGTTTTTTATGTCTGCCTCTAAGGAACCCGGAAGGGCCATCAGGGCGTGAATATCTTTTTTCTTGATAAAATTTAATGACAATTTCTTCTAAGTTGATATATTGTTTCAACCAGTATTTTTATAAGAGTTTTTTCTCTGCGGTGAACACGTTCCCACATTTTTTTACATATATTATAGGAGTAAATTGGCAGTCTTTTTAATATTGTTTAATATTTCTTTAGGAGCATCCTGTAGATTAAATTGAATCATTTGCCCAAGGATTAATACCGTTTTCTTAGATTTATCCTCATTTTTTCAAATTTGGAAGAAAAAATAAATTGTATTATCTAAGGGATCTAAAAATAAAAATCTTTGGAATTGGCAAGTTTTGGCAAACTAAATTGCCCTCAGTACATTATACTTGAGGTAAACTTTAAGCTCTAATAAACTTGAGATGTGTTCAGATGAAGTTTTTTTGCTATGGTCTATCAAAATTTTGTACTTAAGAATAATGTCAAAGATCAATGAAGAATAACAATTCAGGATAAATGATAAGGGAGTAATTATCCATAATCAATTATATAAGATAAAAAAGGAATAGTTTTGAGGTAATTTCCATCGGATCACCCAATAGAAACACTGTCCTATGTTCAACGAGAGAGGCTCAAACTGATTTTCGGTGTGAAACAGGTTTTAAAGACTTTTCCTTATTTATAATACTGCTAATGTGTTTGTTGATCAAAACAAAACTAATATTTATTAGTTTTATACGATTTTAGTTCTTTGAATAGTTTCTAAACTTAGCTAGAGGATTAAAAATAAAATATAAGAAAACAAAAATTAAGATTTTTGTCCATTGGACGTTACACTGTGCGCCGTTGGGGATCGAACCCTCCATCTCCCGCTTATGAATCTAAGGTACTAGCCACTAGACCACGGGAGACCCTCCAGTGGATTGTGATGGTATTTCTACCTTGGGTTGTTCAGCTCGAAGACTCTTACTCGGGCAGGGCATCTAAGGGTGAAGTGAAGATTTTGGTAGCAAAATTACATTTTATGCATAATTTAAAAATGAATGGTTCCTAAGAAACCCTCAAGCTTATGAAGCATACGGAAGTAGCCTTCATTGGGAGAGAACAGGGAATCGACTAAATGAGAAAAGGACATAGATGATTAGAGAAAAAAATTGAAAAAAAAAAATGTTATTTTAAATTTTTACTGACAGATTTATTTTGAGATGTTTTATAGAATATAATGTGCCTGAAATAGCAGATTCATTCGAGGATTATATGCATGGAGATTATAATTAGATGTTAACTGCAGCTAATTGATTCTACCTTAGGGTACTCATATGTTAATACGAAAACAGTTTCTATAATAAAACGCAGATACGGGATAACCACACTCCTAGCAACACGTTTTCTGTAAATTAATGAATCTTCGCATGTTATGTTTTGGATAATTGCTAATTTAGCAATATACTTTAAGGTCGATTAAATTAAAGTTTATCAAAATAATATTCTACATAAATATTATTGAACTATAGTAGGAACCTTTATCAGGATGTACGGAAGAATAAAGAAGACATTGTTGGAAGAATCGATATGCCGTCCATTCTTCCGAATCCCGGCTGTCCGATAATAAAGTATGAATTATTCAAGATTGGATGGAGGATTGGAGAGCCTTCCTCTTTTCATTTCCATAACCCTTAGATATTGTTTAAACAGGGATACGGCTGTTGGAGCGATTGGAGGGAGAGGATATTCCCTTGGGAGTCTCACGGGTTTGCTCACATCCCAACCCCCATGAATCAGGATACCTTCTTCTTCATGTCCTGGGAGTGCCTATGCGAAGGATGAGATTTTCCAAAGGATCACAGTGATGGCGGTCTCGCTATTGCTTCTTAATGCAAATTTGGGGTTTGTTTTTTTTATTTGAAAAGGGGAAAAGCTTCAATCAATATTAAATGTCACAATCATGCAAGCTGAAAATCTTTCTCTTTCTCTCTCTCTCAGGAGGGGGGGGGGGTTACTTCTGACCCCCCCCCCCTCCCAAATATATATATATATATATATATATATACCCGAATTTGAGCCACCGTTATTGGGTCATCAGGTCAACCTCAAAAGCGGGGTTCCTCCCTTTGGAGGGAGGGAGGAAATGTGATATATATAATTCTCAGTGAAGACAAATTTCGCCAGTCAATGTTCTTTTATATAAATATATATATATATATATATATATATATATATATATATATATATATATATAGTCCAAGCAACGAACAGTTATAGATGGAAATGTTTGTAACAAAATTTTTGATTTCGTAACTTTGTTTGGGCTAGTTAGGAGGTAAACACGTCAAAAGTCCCCGCCCTTAGCCTTTGAGTCGGGTTTAGAAGGTCCCATTTTTTGGGGTTTCACTTAGGTACATTTTGGAAACCCTGCGTCCTAGTATAATGTCCACATGTTCTCTACATTAAATGAAAGCTGATTAAATTTGCCGCACATTTTTTGACCATTTTGACTGGATAACTCTTCAACGATGCACCCAAAAAATAAATACCGATTATACGGTTGTAAAGCATTATATTTCCTTCAATAATATAATTTATGCATCATCATCACCGTAATTTCAGCGAAGTTCTAATGTGATTAGACTTTGTGACTTTATGTTTGACGTTTTAATAAAATCAGACGTTTCTAACATTAGATTATCTATAACATAATTTATATTATTTATATGTGACTGCCGGGGAAATAATTTCTAGTCGTGAAATGTTTATATATTTGACAACTTACATAAAAAATCAATTCTCTGACATAATGGAAGTTATCGAAATTAGTAAGCCAAAATATGCAAATTAGTAAACTTCATTATCACTTTGATGTAAATAACTCTGGGGTTATTTTGAAATATTTCAACTCAGAAAAAAAAAAAAAAAAACGGTTTCAACTGTGGGCGCATAGCAACTTTTTTCGTTGTGCTCTTTGCTCTTTAAATTCCTTCAAAACTTACAATAGGGCTTCTGTTCCAGACAGTAGGATTATACAAACGTATAATTACATTATCTCTAAATCAGAATGAATGATAAAAGATTAAATAAAGCTAACTCTCGCCGTAGGGAAAATTAATTAATATATATATTTATATATTAAATCATCGGGCAAAATGAAAAGTCATTGTAAAAATAAATTTGAATTAGCATAAATAGGTACCATTCATTACCACAAATACCAGCACATAAGGAAGATTTCATAAATCGTTTGAATTGAATGAAAGGTAAGTGTTAAATGGACATTTTACAGAATATCATCCTTTACTAGATGTGGGGTAATTGTCAATGGCGAAGAAACAAAAATTGAAATATAGATAACTTGCACAAAATAAGGCCCAAATAGATGGAAATGAAACAAAGCAAATCTGGTAGCACTAGCTTCATATTGACTAAAATACCGAGCACTTGTAAAAAAAAGTGAATCCAAAAAAATATTAAAATAGTATTTTTGGCTTGCATCACTTTCAAATGACATCAAACTCCATTTTGGATAGTTGTGACTCGAACCTAAGGACTCACATAGTGGACATGGATTATTTTACTGAATCGTGGCTTACACAAACACACACACTCATATATATATATATATATATATATATATATATATATATATATATATATATATATGGTGGCGACGACAAGAGAAGCCCGAATCGAAATAGCTGAAATCAGTATTGCGATTTTCGAGAAATATCTAAATAATTTTATTTGCTTATATTTTCAGCATATACAGTCTAAAAAAAAATAAGTTTCGAGCCAAATGACATCTCTTGAAATGACTTTTTAAAAAGGTTTATCGTAATTTTGACGCTAAAGAACAATTCCTACTCGCAGGAACTGTGACATCTTATTTTCCATGAGAAATATAAAAAGAAATCACAAAGGAAAGATTTTATGCGCCACAACAGGATACTGACAATATGCTAAGAATAAATTACTCCCTCTGCCTCGCTCGTCTAGAAAAACAGTGTTACAAATACGTTTCTTTTTCTTAGCCTTGTTTTTCTAAAATACTCATTTTACTGTTCTATGCAATTAAAGAAAAGTCTGATTAATAACTGACTTCAAAAAAACAAATTAAACTGTTATAGGTACTTACTTTTTGGATTGACATCGACAATTACTTCACAACCTTTTATTTACAGAAATTGGTAAGCTTTCAAGTGGTGCATTCTAACTTATCACGAGTTCTTAATCGTTTTCAAGATATTTGAGAAACTACACTAAGATCCGAAAACTTTTCATGCCTTTGAATAAAATATTACTTTTCAGTTCGCCAAAAGTTAGATAACTTCATATAGAAGAATTTTAAGCAATATGAAAAGTGTACCTTTATGTACACAAATATTCAATATATTTTACATAAGACACAAAAAATTAAAGACATTTTCTAAATAATGATCACATTTTTTTTTTTTTTTTACTTATTGTAAAACAAGAAATATTATTTTCATATATAGAATATTTTATATATTCTGATGACAAATTACCTATTTTATACTCTCTGATGATAAATTATCTATTTATTCATTTGCTTCATTTGACTATCCAGCTTGATTACCAAACCAAGAGGCTATCCAGCTTGGTAGCTTGATGGCCAAGTTAAGAGACTATCCAGCTCGATAGCTTGATGACCAAGCCAAGAGACTATCCAGCTTGATTACCAAGCCAAGAGACTATCCAGCTTGATTACCAAGCCAAGATACTATCTAGCTTGACAGCTTGATTACCACGCCAAGAGGCTGTCCAGCTTGGTAGCTTGATTACCAAGCCAAGAGGCTATCCAGATTGGTAGCTTGATGACCAAGCCAAGAGACTATCCAGCTTGATAGCTTGATGACCAAGCCAAGAGACTATCTAGCTTGACAGCATGATGACCAAGCCAAGAGACTATCCAGCTTGATTACCAAGCCAAGAGGCTATCCAGCTTGGTAGCTTGATGACCAAGCCAAGAGACTATCCAGCTTGACAGCTTGATGACCAAGCCAAGAGACTATCTAGCTTGACAGCTTGATGACCAAGCCAAGAGACTATCCAGCTTGATTACCAAGCCAAGAGGCTATCCATCTTGGTAGATTGATGGCCAAGCCAAGAGACTATCCAGCTCGATAGCTTGATGACCAAGCCAAGAGACTATCCAGCTTGATAGGTTGATGACCAAGCCAAGAGATTATCTAGCTTGACAGCTTGATGACCAAGCCAAGAGACTATCCAGCTTGATTACCACGCCAAGAGGCTGTCCAGTTTGGTAGCTTGATGCCCAAGCCAAGAGACTATCCAGCTTGATAGCTTCATGACCAAACCAAGAGACTATCCAGCTCGATAGCTTGATGACCAAGCCAAGAGACTATCCAGCTTGATAGCTTGATGACCAAGCCAAGAGACTATCTAGCTTGACAGCTTGATGACCAAGCCAAGAGACTATCCAGCTTGATTACCACGCCAAGAGGCTGTCCAGCTTGGTAGCTTGATGCCCAAGCCAAGAGACTATCCAGCTTGATAGCTTGATGACCAAACCAAGAGACTATCCAGCACAATAGCATGATGACCAAGAGAAGAGACTATCCAGCTCGATAGCATGATGACCAAGACAAGAGACTATCCAGCTCGATAGCATGATGACCAAGACAAGAGTCTATCCAGCTTGATAGCTTGAAGACCAAGCCAAGTGACTATCCAGCTTGATAGCTTCATGACTAGCTAAGAGACTATCTTTGCAATCATTTTACATTGCCTTACATCCTATTGAAACGTTTGAAACTCTATGTCGTGCGCAATGATTGCTTCCGTAAAGTTTCAAACGGGTGTTCCATCATTAATTTTCCTATCTATTCTTTCGACGTTCGTACTCGACCTTGTTCCGTGAAAAATATGTTGGAGTAATTTTCCGTTATCATTGAATAAAAGATAAGCTTCAGTAAACGTTTGTGGCGGATTTTCGGTCATTGCTCGGGATGCCGTTTACAAACGCACTAGGTCAGCAATAGAAATTATTTCAGATCCGATCGGGTCTTCCGACTAGGCATTGTTTTCCTGCTAGCTCATTTACTATGAGTATTCCTGTAGCTGACTAATTTCTGAAAAGTGTAACCCCAACAACAAGTTTTGTCTACTGTTTATGCTTCTTCTTGCGCGAGTTAGATGCTGGTGACGATTGTAAGGAACAGCTGGTTGTGACTGGTTATTTCAAACTTATCTCTCAAGAAACCATCCAGTGCTTAAGCTGCATTTATGTCATAATGAAGATGGATGGGATGTTGAGAGAGTGTTCTACAGAGATAAGCATTCTATGCTTCCAGTCTTAATCATCTTAGGACATCCATTAGCAAGCTCAATAATTAGGCCTTCAACCTATTTCATGTAACATTGCAGCATATCAACTTTAAATTCTATTTAATTACGTTTTCCAGAAAATGTCAATACCATAAATATATTTCATAGAATTATTTATTTGAAAAAATTTAACTACATTTTTATTGCTAACTAGCTGTGCCCGCGACTTCGCGTGGATAGTGACTTAGGACAGCATTTTTTGATAGACCTTTGGGCTTATTTAGGATTATAATACCGTCGTATGGGAATTTAAAAAAAATCTTCTTTACAATTATGCTTCTCTATACTCGATATTAGACGTACAGCCATCGCGGATCAACCATACAGGCTGCCAGGATTCCCAAAACGTAATAGAGGAACTGAGCTGGCCCCTTAGAAATTGTTAAACCCTAGTGTGTATAGAAAAACGAACAAAAATTCTAAAAATCATCGTTTTGGGTACTATTGCGTTCATAAACGCCCTTAATAGCATTTTCCCCAAATATATTCCATGTACGAACAGCGATCCGTTAGAATTTGATGAATAGATAGATTACGCCTGGTAGTGGCAGGTTTGTAATTTGGGCTAGAGTAACCCCCCGTCCCCCTAATGAACCGAGTTAGTTTATTTTTACAACACATTTTTCTATAAATATTTATACAACGAATTCCGTGTTTCGTTGCAATACAACAATATTTGCGGCCGATATGGGCGAATAACTACTTTGGGTCCGGAGTAAACCCCCTCTCCAGATGAACCATTTTTCCTGGTTAACGAACCCCCTTCAATCATTTGCCCTTGGAATACTGTATACCAAGTTTCGTGACGAAAAAACACAAAACTCTGGTGTGTATCGTGTTAAAGATAGTTCATGGAAAATTCGACATGATTCTTTACATTGGCATAACTTTTTTATTTATGAACTGATTGACATGAAACAAACACTAAATATTAAATGAAGCTACCAAAATATATTAGTAAAAAGCGCAACTAAATCGGATTAGACTATTCTGAGATTAGGTCGCACACAACCACAGGCAAAAATTCTAAAAATCATTGTTTTGGGTACTATTGTGTTGATAAAGGCCCCCAATAATATTTTTTCCAATATATCTTCCATGTACAGACAGCAATCCGTTAGAATTTTATTATATGTACAGATTATAAAGTTCTAAGGTATTTTAAACTCATTTAAATGAATGAAACTAAGAGTTTTTTTTTTTTACTTCTTAGTAAAAACAAAATCACAAAATATTTATTTAGAAGGATATAAATTATTAACCCTTGGTTACTAACCTCGGGTCAAATTGACCCGAAGCTTCATTAACCCTTGGTTACTAACCTCGGGTCAAATTATTTCCTATACACGCCTATGTTCTAACCGCCCAGAGGATGTTGTTCTTCGTCTCATTCATCCTATCAGTGGCGGTGGCCGAAATATAACCACTGATAATTGGTGTACAAGTGTTGTACTAGCCAACTCATTACTGGAAAACACTAGTTGGGACACTTTGGAAAAATAAGCCTGAGGTCCCCTACCCAACAAAGATCGGGAAGTGAGATCCAGTTTATTTGGGTTCGCTAAATACCTCATTCATACTTCATATGTTACGAAATTCTCATATGTTAGAAAATTCCTGCCGCCGGCGGAAATCGAACCCACCATCTCCCGCATGAGAATCTAAAGTGTTAGCCACTAGACCATGGGGAGGTCCCTGTATTATTGTTATCCTTAGTTCACCATGAACCTACATTAGATTCTGAAATTAAAACCAAATCTGAGATTATTCTGGCCTATAATGCAACTAAGAGTGGGGTTGATTGGAATAGCTAAATGAGCAGCGATTATACCATAGGAAGCCAATGGCTCTTTTTTCCCCACTTCATAAATGTCACTGGGATAAATACATATATTACATTCAAACACAATAATCCATATGGTCTTGAAAAAGAAATATAGAAGAAGGGACTACCTCACAAATCTTGGCCAGAGTCTAACTTCTCATTAAAAGGTCTCAAAACGTTCGTGTTAACAGAAGTTTAAAAATGAGGTTATATATATATATATATTTATATATCTGGAGGAGAAAGGGGTATTAATAACTGCTGATTAAACTGATCAAGACAATGCAACAAAACCCATCAGGAGAGGGAAAAGCAAGCAATTTGTTTTCTTCCCAAGTTCAAACGACAACAAAGTCTCAACAATTTTTGTAAAATGTGGCAAATTTGTTTGTAAAAAACATTTAAAATATGCATGCCACAGTTGTTCCAAGAATGAAATGTAGTTTATCAATGATCAAAATGCATAAATTAGAGTAAAAAAATTCAATTAATTTTTTTTTTTCAAAATTTGGGTGGTATTACTTATCTAGACAACAACATTTTTCTTCAATTTTTATTTTTTGAAATTTATTTTTGTAAGTAAAATGTATAAAATTTACAATTTAAAACATATAAGATTTTCATTTTTTATTGTATTCTTATAATTATTCCTTATTTTTTAACACTTACGGGTGAATATGACCCGAGGTTGGTGTGAGTGGTATAAAGTAAAGGTTAGTAACGAAGGGTTAAAACCCCTGAATTCAACTCATACGGAAAAATATTACACATGTATGAACCAAGAAAATGTAATTCCATTCTCAATGAAACAACAAAGAATTAAAAAAATATGTATAATATATATATATATATACTGGTACGTATTATGCATTCCTAAAATTAAATTTGTTAATTTACTGAAGATAAAAGTCAGTCTTCGAAACTATTAGTTGTGAAGTTAGGATTTAGAAGTTGTTCTGTAATTACTACGAGGAAATGCATTTAAACATGATAAGGAGTAATTGTATTATTGGTGTGTGAACTAACTAAAGTAAACCCGAATAACGGTGGTATAAGTCCCTATTCTAGCCGTGTTGTAATTACCGACATCAATACAAAGACAAGCTTGTCAACATCTCAGTAAAGCAATTCATTTTACTTTATAACTTTAATTAAGAAGACTCCACCCCCTCGCAAACGCAAGTAATATGTAGTATCATACTTATTTATTTATTTTCTTGTGCATCGGCTGCCGAGGCCATTAGCACACATAGAATTCAATATGTATATATATATATATATATATATATATATATATATATATACACGTATATATATCAATTCAATATACATATAAATCCGGAAGTGCCGACTAGAAACTTTCTCGTTTCAGACCCCAGCTCAAGAAAATATAGGTGCTTCAAATTTGTATGTATATATATATATATATATATATATATATATATATATATATATATATATACATATTGAATTCTATGTGTGCTAATGGCCTCGGCAGCCGATGCACAAGAAAATAAATAAATAAGTATGATACTACATATTACTAGCTCGTTTGCGAGGGGGTGGAGTTTTATATATATATATATATATATATATATATATGTTGTTCAATCGGCATGTGTCTTTAGCGGTCTTGCTCCTCCTGTCATCGCAATATTTCGCCGGATTTCTCTCCGGCTTCTTCAGGCAATCATTCATCCTTGCTGGTTGGTAAGGGAATGAGCTCGTCAGCGGTTTGGGCCCTTCTTATCCTTCTTGGTCGGAGAGATCTGTAAACTCTTTTAGCGCGGTTCCTCCCTCCCCCATAGGGAGGAACCCCGCTTATAGGGTTGATACAATGAAACAATCCGGAAGTGCCGACTAGAAAATTTCGCGTTTCAGAACCCCTAGAGACCGAAAATAACGGTGGTTCAAATTTGTATATATATATATATATATATATATATATATATATATATATATATATATATATATATTGTCTGTTCGCTCTCTAGATAGAAGACGAATGGTCCTATTTTGATGAAATTTGGTACAAAAATCCTTCGGCCAATTTGAAAGGTCAAGTTCGTTAACCAGCAAAATCCGCCTACTGGAAGATGGCGTTTGGGGCGAAATTCGCGTAACGCTTACGTTTTTGAGTTCATAAGCTTCTAAGTACTCGTTGTATATGATTCCTGGGCTAGGAAAACGAATGAAGAGTTTTTTTCTGCGGTGAACACGTTCCCAAATTTTTTACATATATATACAGGGCTAAACTGGGAGTCTTTTAATAGTGCTTAATATTTCTTTAGGAGCATCCTGCAGATTAAATTGAATTATTTTCCCAAGGATTAATACCGTTTTCTTGGATTTATCCTTTTTTTTTTTTACAAATTTGGAAGAAAAAATAAATTGTATTATGTGATGGATCTAAAAATAAAAAAACTTTGGAATCGGCAAATTTCGGCAAACTAAATTGCCCTCAGTACATTATACTTGAGGTAAACTTAAGCTCTAAAAACTTGGGATGTTTTCAGATAAAGTTTTTTTGCTATGTTCTATCAACATTTTGTACTTAAGAATAATGTCGAAGATCAATGAAGAATAATAATTCAGGATAAATGATAAGGGAGTAATTACCCATAATCAATTATATCAGATAAAAAAGGAATAGTTTTGATGTAATTTCCTTCGGATCACCCAATAGAAACACTGTCCTATCATCAACGAGAAGGCTCAAACTGATTGTTGCTATAAAGCAGGTTTTAAAGACTTTGCCTAGTTTATAATACTGCTAATGTGTTTGTTGATCAAAACAAAACTAATATTTACTAGTTTTATACGATTTTAATTCCTTGAATAGTTTCTAAACATAGCTAGAGGATTAAAAATTAAAAATAAGAAAACAAAAAATTTAGGGTTTTGTCAATTGGACGTTACTCTGTGCACCGGTGGGAATCGAACCCACCATCTCCCGCATACGAAACTAAGGCATTAGCGACTAGACCACAGCGAGACCCGTAGAGAATAGTAAATAAAAATTATTGTAAATATTGCTATAACATTTCAAAGAACTAACATTAAGGCTAAATACGACGAGACTGAGAGGCTTGTTTTTCAATATACTTATAATTTTTTATACGAAAAGATGATTTTTTAAAACATTCAAGCGAGCTCTTTTGCGTAAGGGGATGTTAGTAGAAAAAGTAAAAAAAAAAAAAAAAAAAAAAAATATCAAAATGAATCACCATTTGTTTATTGAAATTGAATGGCCCTCGTATACGTTGTTAATGGTCATTTTGACCATAAAGAGTCATTTCTGACCTATGGTTCCATTGACTTTTTTCTTTCTCATGATTCGAAATATGCAATAAAAAAATTCACCTTGAATAACATTTCAAGGTCAATTTTGCGGGGGACAATAGGGGGTTATTTTTTCCGATCTCGCTTTGAAGAATCATTTGGCCAACGGATGACCATTGTTTTTTAGGCACCCTGTACATAAGCCAAACTTTTTGCTAAGGGGAAAACCTGCAAAAAAAAAAAAAAAAAAAAAAAAATACACACACACACGAGTGCACACAAACACACAGATAAATATATATATATAAATAATTATTCTTGTAGATATATATATAATTGTAACTTTTTTGTTCTTTGAGGCTTAGGGTCGTAAAAGTAGGAATTCTTTTTATTACACCACTTTATTTTGCATGTCCTACATGTTTCGTACTTTATTTCATTTGCACCTCATCAGGGACACTTCTTGTTAAGAATTCCTCTCGTCCCATGTACCTTCTACGGAGGCAGGGGTAATAAATACTATTACCCCTACCCCTATTGCCTAAGAGAATTCAAAATTACAAAGGAATATAGATTTAATTAAGTTCGTACGAATATATTTCAGTCCAGTGTCCTTTTATGTGTGTTTTTAACGGCATATCAACAATTCAAACATTAACGCCGGGCTATCTATAGGCTGCCATCCTTTTAAAAATCCGACTTGCCGGAACTGAGGTTTCTTAGCGCGGTTCCATTCTAATCCCTAGTGTCATTTGGAAAAACTTTTCATGTCTGTTAATAAAATATTTTATTCTTATCCTTCCTTAACTCCAAACGTAACGAAAATTTAAAAATCTTTGTTTATATGAATTCCAAACATGTAGACAATTTTTTAACTGAATCCCATAATTCTAAGTACCCAAACCAAAAACGTATTTCAACAACTATTTTGCCGCTTTTCTCAAAAACGGTTAAAAATGGTTTCATGGTAAACGTAACGTTTTTGTTGAAAACTATTCTGTAACGTAAATATCTAAGCTTTTTAAATATTGAGCAAGTGGAAATGTACCATGGCTTTTAAAACTGTTACTGCCCATCATGTCATAGGCCTATCTATCTATTTGAGGTCCTGTTTTTGTGTAGCATTGGCGTCATTCTGCGGCCGAAATTTGTTAATTTATTTGCACCATAATAAAACACAATGTTTTATGTTAAAAAATATAAACACTGTAACTATTACGTTAAAAAAAAACTATATTAAAGATACATAAAATAACTCTTAAAATTGTGAAATTTTCAATATTTGGGCAAATTTTGAGCCCCATGCAAGACTGAAAGATATCAACTAATCTAAACCAAATTAAAACTCAATGTTTTTAGTCTCTATTCGAAGGCGGTAAAAACTATGATATTACGAAATCATCAAATTCAAAAAATATAAGTAAGATTTTTCATATTTTGTAAAATTTCGAAGCCAATGCGCGAACGGAAGATGTCAACCGATTTTGATCATTTTTGTCTCCTTTTATTTCTCTATACAATTCGCAACTTTTCCGCACTATTACAACTTCGAAATAAAAAAATGAGTTTTTTCGGCCCACCCTAATGTATATGTACAAATTTGAAACGGAAAATTTTCTAGTCGGCACTTCCAGATTGCGTCATGAGATCAACCTTATAAGCGGTGATCCTCCCTATGGAGGGAGGGAGGTACCGCGCTAAAGCCAGAGCACGTGGTCGATCACCCATTCATGTTTTCGTCACGCCCGACATTGCTTAACTCCGGATACCTATGGGAAACGGTGCATTGAACGTGCCTGTGACCGTTGACTTGAAGTTCTCTATTAAATCGATTTTCTTATATTTATCTAACGTTTGCATAAAACTTTTATTTAATATAAAAAAAAAATAAAAAAAGTCCGTCACGCAGGAGCTGCATAACTAAGCACTTTCCTCAGAATTTGGGTAGTGTAGACTGCTTTCCAGAACAATTTGCTTAAAATATCCTACATAAATAAAATAAAAACATGAATAGTTCTCTTTTAAATTTGTAATGAGTAACTGATCAATTATTAATTTGCTTCCAGAGTTATGTTTACACATGGTACCTACTACGCTACGTAATAAATACAAAAACCTCATATTATCGTATTTTGATCTAACGCAGGAACAGGATACAGTCACTCTAGTGGTAGAAAGCGCTCCTTGCGGCGGCTTTGTGAACCTACGTTTGGCGGGCTTTTCTATTGAAATATATTACAAATTAAACCCCCGCTTTACGATTGACCGATTGAGCTCATTTTTACAACACTTCTTTCTCATGAGTTACCCACGACGTATACAGCAGAAATTACGACCGGTATGAGTATATTAGGAATTTGGTTCCGGAGTAAACCCCTCCTTCTAATGAACCGATTTAGTTTATTTTTACAACACATATTTAACTGTAGATTACCACTACGAATACCGAGTTTCGTCGAAATATACCAAAAATCACGGCTGGTAGGGGCGAATTGGTATTGTGGGTCCGGAGTAAACCCCCCCCCCCCCTCCTAATGAACCGTTTTAGTTTATCTTTACAACACATATTTACGTGTGGATTACCACTACGAATACCGAGTCTCGTCGAAATATACCAAAAATCACGGCTGGTAGTGGCGAATTGGTATTGTGGGTCCGGAGTAAACCCCCCCTTCTAATGAACCGATTTAGTTCATTTTTATATCTCACTTTTCTATCTATATCACCACTACGAATACCAAGTTTCGTTGAAATATAACAAATATAACGGCTGACATAGTCAAATTAGTGTTTTGGGTTCGGGGTAAACCCCCCCTTCCGGTGGACCGACTTTGGTGGTTAAAGAACTCGTTCAATCGTTTGCTAATTGAATGCTATATACCAAGTTTCGTGACGAAAAAACAAAAACTCTGGCCGCTATCGTGTTAACAGACACACACACATATATATATATATACGTGTATATATATATATATATATATATATATATATATATATATATATATATATATATATATATATATATATATATATATATATAAAACGGGGGTCATTTTCGGTGTCTACTTGGTAGGATCGATAAAGATTTGAAGAAATTTTTTCAAAAATTCCGTCATGAGTCCAACCTCAATAGCTACTTTCCTTCGGAGGAAAGTGCTAAAAAGAAAGTTTTTTATCTCGTATGAAAAATGTTTTGAAACCTACTTTCATGATTTTTTTGCTGCTCTGATTATTTTCCTTCACAATTTTGTATTTTTTCATTTTTACCCCATGAAAAACTATAAAGTACAGATTTTTTCTAAAAATTTGATTCTTTAACTTAGCTTAATCCCAACAATTCCTAGACGCTAAATTTAAAAATCTGTCTAAGATGAGAGAGAGAGAACAAGATTTCTTATAAATCCGGATGAAAGGGCAACTCCATAAATGTATTTTATCTGGAATAATATGAATATATATAACATGAAAGAGTAAATGATGGTCGGAGCGTGGCCTTGGTTGGAGGGAGCGGCCACAATTTACTGGTAGCTTTTCCGCCGAGATATGAATCAAACAGGTAATTTACAGAAGCGTGGAAGAAAATATACCAGGGCTGGAAAAATAGCCCATACTCTACCCTCCGAAGTTTTCATGGTCTGGAAGTAATGAAACCCAATTAGAATGATCGCGCTGCAGTCATCCTTGTTCTAATTTTACGGCGCACCTGTAAATATTAAGAATTTATCTTTCACGCGGGATGTGCGTCACAGGGCGTAACTTTGAATTACACAGGCACGCACAGAAAACCCCGGTCTTATCCATAGACGTCAAACATATATTCTTATGTATTTCGACACGCTGAATCCGAATCCGGAGTCCGTTTTACCTCAGGACGTCAGGTTTAAGAGCATTTGAAGGTCAAATTTCGTATGAAGTCGTTAAAGAAGAAATAGCTGGAGCTTACATGGTTTTGAGGGTCGCTGAATCCGAATCCGAGGTCTGTTTCAGCAATTCGGCGCAAAATCACGGACAAATCTGTTTATTTTGCAAGAAATGAATCTGCAGTAAAAAAATTTTTTTAAACATATTTTTCCTTGACCTGACCTTGATTATGTGCCGATGGAGTGAAAAAAGACCTTTCTTCGGTTTTTAATAAAAGTTTTGTGAGACCATGTATACTATAGATAGTCCACACAGAATATGTAGAGAATTATTGTTTCATTTCATAATAATGCAACGCTTGGCATTGATGAAAGAATCTCCTGCCGCGTGCCAAAAAGGAAACTGGACCTCAAAACGCAGCATGGAACTACCCTGGAGAAGATCATATTGTGACAAACTACGCTACTGGGCCTCATTTTGCAACATGACAAACTACGCTACTGAGCCTCATTTCACAGCATGACAAACTACGCCGCAGGAGGTCATACTGTGACATGGGAAATCTCCCTACTGGGCCTCATTTCTCAGCATGACAGAGTATCATGCAACCAAAGGAGAACATACAGTAGCATGGGAAATTACCCTACCTGAACTCTCGTCTCAGCATGAGAAACTACGCTCCTGGGCCTCATATCACAGCATTTCAAACTACGATACCGCTCACCATACCACAGCATAGTAAATTACTTTACGGCATCTAATACCAAAGCATAACAAAATTCGATACCGGACCTCATACTGCAGCATAGCAGATTTCGGTATCGGATCTGAGGTATAAAGAATAATGATTCATATTCAGACTGTAAACGGATGCAGTATCATTTAGGACTTATTTATGAGATTCTCAATGTACAGTTGTTATTACGGTCGACTTGGAAACTCATATAATAGTGTAACAGTAAGTTTTTTCTTATGGTCGGAGTGGAAACCAAGTTGATGGAAGTACCTTAATTGCTTGTTTTTACCGGGGGTGTGGAAATCATTTGGTTAAAGTATCAGGCTGTACCGTATGAAATGTCAGTTTTGGACTTGCCGATTTCCTTCAAATGTCTTGAAACTGTCGTGGCCACTACTCCGAGTTCTTTGGCACATTCCCTAGTGCTTTTTGAGGGACAAGCTTCAGACCATTCTTTCAGGTGGTTATTGTCAAGCTTGGTTTCTGGCCTTCCTCGCTCCTCGTTGTCAAGGTCAAAATTTCCACTTCTAAACCTGGAAAACCACCGGTAAACCGTTCGTTCATTCACCGCGCTATGACCGAGCTTAAATTCATAACGAAAAATAATAAGGATTTCCGTTGAAGTCATAATAAATTATGACTTCAACGCCATAAAAAATTAAAACTTAAAAGTTTTATTTTTTTCTCAGAGGATCGTTCTCACAACCGAGTACGCAAGTCACTGATTAAATAATAGGAATAAAAGAGCTTTAATTCTATATGAATAACAATGATGTTTGTAAATAATGAAATAAAAAAGGGAAAGGATTAAATCGCAAAGTAAACAAAACTGACATTTCATACATTACAGTCTGATATCATATTATATTGTCCTTATTGTCGAGGAAGGTTAACGGAGAAACCAAGTTGATAGTAGTCTCATAGTAAGGTCTCCTTATGGTCGACTTGGAAACCCATTTGATGGTTATGTTGTGCTTAAGTTCGACGGAGAAACCATGTTGATGGTAGTATCATAGTAAGGTCTCCCTATGGTCGACTGGGAAACCCATTTGATGGTTATGTTGTGCTTAAGGTCGACGGAGAAACCATGTTGATGGTAGTATCGTAGGGAGGTCTCCCTATGGTCGACTTGGAAACCCATTTGATGGTTATGTTGTGCTTAAGGTCGACGGAGAAACCATGTTGATGGTAGTATCATAGTAAGGTCTCCTTATGGTCGACTTGGAAACCCATTTGATGGTTATGATGTGCTTAAGGTCGACGGAGAAACCATGTTGATGGTAGTATCATAGTAAGGTCTCCTTATGGTCGACTTGGAAACCCATTTGATGGTTATGTTGTGCTTAAGGTCGACGGAGAAACCATGTTGATGGTAGTATCATAGTAAGGTCTCCTTATGGTCGACTTGGAAACCCATTTGATGGTTATGTTGTGCTTAAGGTTGACGAAGAAACCATGTTGATGGTAGTATCATAGTAAGGTCTCCTTATGGTCGACTGGGAAACCCAATTGATGATGCTATAACTGAATCCAGTAAATGTTTCAAATAAATCATTACAAAAAAAAAAAAAAATCAGTCCCGTTATTGGCCTTGAGGGCAAAGAGAGGCAGATACGGTAGATTTTTCTGATTATTGACCATATGGCACACCAGGGAGATAGTGTGTCAGTACTATGCTCCGGCCGCCTGATTTTTACCTTTGCAAGTACCAATTAATTAATTTAGGCTGGGTGAGCCTAGGGGCGATCTGGGACCCCAAATCCAACTCTAGAACGACAACACTAGAAGATAAAAATCTTCATAGTGCGCTCGGGGTTTGAACCTGGGTCCTCCAGACTGGAGGCTCCAGTTCATTAGTCAAGTGTTCTACCACTGATCTACCCTGTATTCAAATAAATGCTCTGTGAACATATTACAGAAATCCTTCTGAAAGAGAAGAAACTCGGAACATTTTCTTGTGCTGATTTAGCCTAAATTTCTTCGCTGAGGTATTATTTTTGAAACGAGTTATCAAATATTTTAATATTTTTAAAAAAACTTCAGAAATGACAGCACATTTCATATTTTGCAGTTTTCCCTCCTTAGGCATCCATTTTAGTGAACAAGCCTAAAATAATTATGTTCTGAAAATACCTTGCCACATCTACTTTGTTTTACTTTTTTAGACTATAAAATTATTTTTTCAAAAGCTGTTAATGGAGGAATATTTAATTCATTTCCTTAATGATTATTGTGTATTATTTTGAATAGTGTTTTTATGGTCAGTATGAATAATAATAATTATGTAGTTTTAAACTCCATATAGTTATTTTTATATAATTAAAATACATCCTTTACCAGTGGAAGCAATTTTATTTGACGTGAGTCTCTCTATTTTTTCATTTCTAAGTATGAATAAAGTCCGTCACGCAGGAGCTGCATAACTAAGCACTTTCCTCAGAATTTGGGTAGTGTAGATTGCTTTCCAGAACAACAATTTGCTTAAAATATCCTACATAAATAAAATAAAAACATGAATAGTTCTCTTTTAAATTTGTAATGAGTAACTGATCAATTAATAATTTGCTTCCAGAGTTATGTTTACACATGGTACCTATTACACTACGTAATAAATACAAAAAAACTCATATTATCGTATTTTGATCTAACGCAGGAACAGGATACAGTCACTCTAGTGGTAGAAAGCGCTCCTTGCGGCGGCTTTGTGAACCTACGTCTGGTGGGCTTTTCTTTTGAAATATATTACAAATTAATCCCCCGCTTTCCGATTGACCGATTCAGCTCATTTTTACAACACTTCTTTCTCATGAGTTACCCACGACGTATACCGCGTTTCGTTACAATACAGCAGAAATTACGACCGGTATGAGTATATTAAGAATTTGGGACCCCCCCTTCTAATGAACCGATTTAGTTTATTTTTACAACACATATTTACCTGTAGATTACCACTACGAATACCGAGTTTTGTCGAAATATACCAAAAATCACGGCTGGTAGTGGCGAATTGGTATTGTGGGTCCGGGGTAAACCCCCCCTCCTAATGAACCGATTTAGTTTATTTTTACAACAGTTATTTACCTGTGGGTTACCACTACGAATACCGAGTTTCATCGAAATATACCAAAAATCACGGCTGGTAGTGGCGAATTGGTATTGTGGGTCCGGAGTAAACCCCCCCTTCTAATGAACCGATTTAGTTCATTTTTATATCACCCTTTTCTCACTATATTACCACTACGAATACCGAGTTTCGTTGAAATATAACAAATATTACGGCTGACATAGTCAAATTAGTGTTTTGGGTTCGGGGTAAACCCCCCCTTCCGGTGGACCGACTTTGGTGGTTAACGAACTCGTTCAATCGTTTGCTAATTGAATGCTATATACCAAGTTTCGTGACGAAAAAACAAAAACTCTGGCCGCTATCGTGTTAACAGACACATATATATATATGCATATATATATATATATATATAGATATATATAAATTTTAACGGGGGTCATTTTCGGTGTCTACTAGGTAGGATCGATAAAGATTTGAAGAAATTTTTCAAAAATTCCGTCATGAGTCCAACCTCAATAGCTACTTTCCTTCGGAGGAAAGTGCTAAAAGCGGTTAAATGAACATGACTTAAAAAAAACCTCTTCAATCAATGTCTTAAGTTCTCACAAGGAGATCCTATAACAGTATTTTCGTTCTTATTTTTCCCCTTTCTGAACATTGATTGAAACTTTTGTCGGGAATTAATTGAGGGCAAGGCAAACGCTTGCAGAAATTGCTTTGATTCAATATATAGGGTTTGTCCGACCACTGAAGGGTCTCGGAGCTTATTTGCTGTTGCTCCCCCTCTTCCGGGCACCTTTCTCCCGACCCCGTAAATTGGTTTTACCTCCCAGAAGACCCCTCCTTCACCTTAAACACTCCCCTCAGAACCCCCGCTGTTTACAGAGAACACCTCTATAACGCCTTTCTTATCAGACCCACTTGTTCCGGGAGTGTAACTCTCCAGCTAAAAGGTATAGTGTTTCCTTATGCTCTTAAGAGTCGAGTGTTTAAAAGAGAAAGAATTACTCATTCGGCAGTCATTCGGCAGACTCATTAGTGCGCTAAGTGCATTGTCTCGAGCAATTTAAGGATCTGATAGTCTGGAACGTTCAGTCGTCCGTAACCTATTTAGAATCCATCTGTAGAAAATATTCGTGGATCTAGGCGTAAAATTATTCTCATCCGCTTGAACGCTAAGCCTGAGTATACTCTCTCGAAGGCTACATCCTGCTTTTAAAGCTACGTTCATGGTGAAGATTCATTCTGCGATGCTATCTTAGCTACCTCGATGAGCGCTTCCCCGAAGTCACCGCGATGTAAAACAAACACATGTATTAAGGTGGGAGCGTTAATAGTGAAGATCTTTACTTACGATGCTATCTTAGCTACCTTGATGAGCGCTTCCCCGAAGTCACCGCGATGTAAAACAAACACATGTATTAAGGTTGGAGTGTTCATAGTGAAGATCCTTACTTACGATGCTATCATAGCTACCTCAATGAGTGCTTTCCCAATATGACCGCGATGTAAAACAAACACATATATTAAGGTGGGAGTGTTCATAGTGAAAATCCTTACTTACGATGCTATCTTCGCATCCTCGCAGTGGCCGCGGGGAGTAACAAATATTTTGTATTATCCTCGCAGTCAGGAGGGAAGCCGCGATGTTGGGTGGACTCCGATTGGCTCCTGATTATGAAGGAACCAATCACAGTCAACCGTACGCTGATGCGCAGGTTAGCCTCCTCTCTTCTTTCGTCTTTGTATTAAAAAGTATAGTCTATGAAAAATATATTGGAGCATATAATTACATAATTCAACCTAAATATTCAAAGCTAAGTAAATGATTAATAAAATTAAGCTTTCCTATTTGAAATATTATGGGAGGAAATATATATATATATATATATATATATATATATATATATATATATATATACACATTTTTTCAATCATTGTTGACCTTCAACTTCATATTATTGTTGTTGTTACAGCCAAAAGGTCTTAAATTATATACTTCTCACTTTATATCCTATATTCCAACCCTAACCGGTTTCCAGCTATTCTGCTCCTCCTCAAAGGGTATTTCCTACAATACTTTTTAGATGTCTAATAATTTGTTCACACTAAATACATATTTACATTATAAATGTGTTTACTTACATCCATGGGGTTATCACATCACGTACATTTGTAAAACGTAATTTGATATTGCTTAGCAATATACGTCCTAGAGTTATGAAAGATGTACCCAACTTATGAAATAAGTACCCAGAAAAAAATACTGACTTACAAAAATATTTGTTGCACTTTTCTTAAAAACGGTTACAGATATCGCCTTAAAAATGGTTTCATTCATTTTCCTATGTTAAGAAACCTATAAAACAAGTACATGCAAGCATATGAACTCAAAAACGTAAGCGTTACGATTTTATCACTTTCCTCCGAAGGAAAGTAGCTGTTGAGGTTGGACTCATGACGGAATTTTTGAAAAATGTCATCAAATCTTTATCTATCCTACCTAGTAGACACCGAAAATGACCCCCGTTAAAATGTATATATATATATATACATATATATATATATATATATATATATATATATATATATGTGTGTGTGTCTATTAACACGATAGCGGCCAGAGTTTTTTTTTTCGTCACAAAACTTGGTATATAGGATTCAATTAGCAAACGATTGAACGAGTTCGTTAACCACCAAAATCGGTCCACCGGAAGGGGGGGGGGTTTACCCCGAACCCAAAACACTAATTTGACCATGTCAGCCGTAATATTTGTTATATTTCAACGAACCTTGGTATTCGTAGTGGTAATATAGTGAGAAAAGTGAGATATAAAAATGAACTAAATCGGTTCATAAGGGGTTTACTCCGGACCGACAATACCAATTCGCCGTGATTTTTGGTATATTTTGAGGAAACTCGGTATTCCTAGTGTTAATCTACAGGTAAATATGTGTTGTAAAAATAAACTAAATAGGTTCATTAGGAGGGGGGTTTACCCCGGACCCAAATTACTAATATACTCATACCGGTCGTAATTTCAGCTGTATTGTAACGAAACACGGTATACGTCGTGGGTAACTCAGGAGAAAGAAGTGTTGTAAAAATGAGCTGAATCGGTCAATCGGAAAGGGGGGTTTACTTTGTAATATATTTCAATAGAAAAGCCCGCCAGACGTAGGTTCAACAAAGCCGCCACAAGGAGCGCTTTCTACCACTAGAGGGACTGTATCCTGTTTCTGCGTTAGATCAAAATACGATAATATGAAGTTTTTTGTATTTATTACGTAGTGTAATAGGTACCATGTGTATGTTTTTATTTTATTTATGTAGGATATTTTAAGCAATTGGTCTGGAAAGCAGTCTACACTACCCAAATTCTGAGGAAAGTGCTTACTTATGCAGCTCCTGCATGACGTACTTTTTTATTTCTTGCGCGAATTTCGTCCCATCTTCCAGTGGGCAGATTCTGCTGGTTAACGAACTTGACCTTTGAAATTAGATGTCAGATTTTTGTATCAAATTTCATCAAACTCGGACCATTTTTGAGCTTGCCAGAGAGCGAACAGACAAACATATATATATATATATATATATATATATATATATATATATATATATATATACAAATTTGAACCACCTACATTTTCGTGATCTATGGGGTCTGAAACGTGAAAGTTTCTATTCGGGACTTCTGGATTGCGTCATGAGGTCAACCTCATAAGCGGGTTCTCCCTATGGAGGTAGGGAGTAACCGCACTAACAAGGACATAAAATACTTAAATAAGGTCTTTCAGAACCTAGTATTAGACAATAGAAAGGCTGGGTGAATGTAGACAGGTTTACAGGGAGGAAGGTTAGGAAGGTAGTGTTTCATAACTCTAAGACGTATATTGCTAAGCAATATTAAATTACGTTTTACAAATGTACGTGATGTGAAGAGCCCATCGATGCAAATAAACACATTTATAATGTAAATGTGTATTTGGTGTGAATTAATTATTATACATCTAAACATTATCGTAGGAAGCCCCTTTGAGGAGAAGCAGAATAGCTCGAAACCGGTTAGGGTTGGAATAAAGGATATAAAGTAAGAGGGGTTTACTCCGGACCTAAAGTACTAATATACTCATACCGGTCGTAATTTCTGCTGTATTGTAACGAAACGCGGTATACGTCGTGGGTATCTCACGAGAAAGAAGTGTTGTTAAAATGAAGTAAATCGGCCTATTGGAAAAGACGGTTTAATTTAAACTCTGTTTCATTAGAATTAGCCTGCCCAACGTAGGTTCACAAAGCCGCCGTGAGGAGCGCTATCTTCCACTAGAGGGACTGTATCCTGTTCCTGCTTTAACCAGTGAAATCACGCCAACCTTATTGACGGGAAATGAGCTACTCCTGCCACTAAAAAGAAGAATAAAAGTAAACTGTGAAAATATGTGGAATGAAGGAGAAGGTAATAAACTAAAATACATAAAAACCTCAGTAGACACCTGGCACTCCTCGGCGAGGGAAAATAGAAGAGAGGAGGTAGTCATAATAAGAATGAGGATCGGACACACAAAAACCTCAGTAGACACCTGGCACTCCTCGTCGAGGGAAAATAGAAGAGAGGAGGTAGTCATAACAAGAATGAGGATCGGACACACAAAACTCTCACATGGATATTTAATGGGAAGAGAGCAACCTCAAAAATGCCCAAGATGTAATGAACCCTTTACAATAAAGCATTTAATATCCGAATGCCACCAATTCAGAGTAGAATTAAACGAATTGAATATCCCTCCAGACATAAGAGAGGCATTAGCAGACAATGCAAATATGCTGGATAAAATAATAAGTTTTCTAAAAAAAGTTGTATTATACAACGAAAAATGTATAAAAAAAAATGTATATATATACAAAAAGTAAATAAATAAATAAAAAAAAGAATAAGGAATAATTAAAAAAAAAAAAAAAAAAAAAAAAATTATTACTTATATTTAAAAAGTATTTATGCGTGTATATGTATATATGTATATATATATATATATATATATATATATATATATATATGTATATATATGTATATATATGTATATATATATATATATATATATATATATATATATATATATATATATATATATGTATATATATATATATATATATATATATATATATATATGTATATATATATATATATATATATATATATATATATATATATATATATGTATATATATATATATATATATATATATATATATATATGTGTGTGTGTGGATGTGTATATGTGTGCATGTGTGTATATATATATATATATATATATATATATATATATATATATATATATAAATGTGTGAATATCTAAAGAAATACGATTCATTCAAATAGAAGTTTCTATACTAGTAAAAAAAAAAAAAAAATAAAAAAAAAAAAAAATAAAATAAAATAAAAAAATAAAGCAAGAAAATAAATAATAATAACTGTAAACCATAAGTATATGTTTTCCGAGAAAATAAAAACGTGAGTGTGACATAAATGAGATCGGGGAATGAAGCTCTGAAAGCTGTTTGCCCTAAAGCCCAATCCATCCATCCATCCTGTTCCTGCGTCAGATCAAAAGACGGAAAATGTTTTTGTGCAGTTATTAAGTAGTACAGTATCATGTATTAACATAACTCTGGAAGCAAATTATTTACAAAGTTAATAATTGAACAGTTCTCATAATAAATGTAACTGAGCAGAAGTATTCAAGTTTTTATTTTATTTATATAGGTTATTTACAGCAAATTATTTACAAAATTAATAATTGAACAGTTCTCATAAGAAATGTAAGTGAGCAGAAGTATTCACGTTTTTATTTTATTTATATACTTATAGCAAATTATTCAGTATTGTAGTAGTCTACACTACAAAAATTCTGAGGAAAGAGCTTAGTTATGCAGCTCCTGCATGACGGAATTTTTAATTCACTAGTTAGTTTATTGCATACTTTGATTCAGAACATGGGTAAAAAATAGGTTTGTATATATTTTTGTTTACATAAAGAGTGTTTAATTATGAACTATAGTGGGGATAAAATGAGGCTACAACTTACAACTAAAACTTCTGCCTATGTAAAACAAAATGAAAACAAGTTCTATTAGTTTTAATAATTCACTTAATTGTCAAAATAACGTATGATTTACATTAATTCACGTTATTTTTGTGAAATGAAACTAAAATAAAGCTTTAATTCAGTTTTTAATCAATTCCTAATGATTTCGTTTTAGTTTTAGTTAAACAAATATCCATTAGTTAATTTAATATTTTTTTTTTGGGTTGCAATTTTTAGTTTAGATTTATTTTAATCTAAAAAGTGAATGTAGTTTTAATTCTAGTTTTAGTTTTTAGTTTTGCCCAACATTGCCTGTATGCTGATAAGGGGGTTTTCAGCCCCTGTAGTAAAAAAAAAAACAGATTTTAGAGGTAAAAATAAAATGCACAAACATTATGTATGTATTGTTATTAGTTTATGCATATATGACAAATAGATCTGTTTCCTAACATTCCTAAATTTTAGAGAGAGAAGTGGCTAAAAGATGTGTATGGGGGCATCAAATTCTCACCCCCTTGGACAATACAGGGTTGAGAACACAGAATCGCCTAAAATGTCACTTTATTGATAATATAGCAACGCTTAGCAATTCGCTTATAAAAACGTTAACTTTTTGATCTAACTTGCAGACAGTACTGACCCATTTCAGCTTGAGATATTTCAGCAGAGAGAATCAATGTTGAAACAGATAAATTATGAATGAGAGTAATGTGGAGATGAGAACCTGGTTAGTGTTTTCTTGCGTGTCAGAATGAGATAGAGAGGAGTAAAAGCGATAAGAAGTCAGTACGGGGGAGTTAGAACGGCCCAAGGGGTCTTTAGTAACACATACTATAGTCCCAGGGGAGTCTTAACTCCACGTCTCACTCTGTAATTATTTATAGCTGACTACTAGGGCTGTCTTTGGGTATACGGATCGATAAGGGATTATCTCTGGCTGTCTTTAGGTTCTAAAGACCTTTCTATGCGCAAGGCCGCCTTAGATACATTAACACTAGAGTGGACAACTGCATAGGTTATGTTCAATCATATTTTTCTCATTTAAAAGCATTTTTTTGTTTTAATTTAAATTTGAGCATCCAAAAGATTTGCTTCAAACAATTATTGCATATATACATCAGTTACAATATTAAAATATATTATTATTAGCTACGGAAGACCTTCCACAATTAGGGCCACGTGGCACGGACGTGGCCCTACCTGTGGAAGATCTTCCGTAGCTAAGGCTAAATTTATGTATATAGGATTAAGTTGCTCCTGAAGAGGCGCCAAGGGACGCGAAACATGTAGAGCATAAAATAAAGTGAAGTTGACGAGTTTATTATATGTCTGACCTTCCGCCTATTCAAATAATATGTTGAAAGAAAAAAGGGTCACAATTTAAAATATAAACTATAAACAAGTGGTATTATTCATATACATCTGTCTGGTCAATTAGTTATACATCGTATTACATAATTAGACAATGTTACATATTCATTCATTACATATTACATATTCATTCTTTACACTGTAAGAAGGTATCTCGTTACTTTTTAGCGCGGTTACTCCCTACCTCCATAGGGAGAAGCCGCTTATGAGGTTGACTTCACGACGCAATCCGGAAGTGCCGACTAGAAACTTTCACGTTTCAGACCCTATAGATCACGAAAATATAATATATATATATATATATATATATATATATATATATATATATATATAAGCTTGTCTGTTCGCGCTCTAGCAAGCACAAAAACGGTCCGATTTTGACGAAATTTGGTACGAAAATCTGTCGTCTAATTTGAAAGGTCAAGTTCGTTAAACAGCAGAATCCGCCCACTGGAAGATAGTGTTTGGGGCGAAATTCGCGCGCAAAAAAATCGTAACGCTTACGTTTTTGAGTTCATATGCTTGCAGGTACTTCTTTTATAGGTTTCTTAACATAGGAAAACGAATGAAACCATTTTTAAGGCGATACCTGCAACCGTTTTTGAGAAAAGTAGAATCAATGTTTTCGTAAGTCATTATTTTTTTGTGGGTACTTAGAATCGCGGGATTCAATTGAAATATTTTCTATATCTTGGAAATTAATTCAAACTGAGATGTTTAAATTTAGGTTACATTTGGAGTTAAGGAAGTATGCGAAAAAAAAAATTTATTAATAGACATGAAAAGTTTTCAAATCTTCATGAATTTTTTTTAAATATCTCGCAAACGGTTGGGCAATCGTGGTAAGTGGAAGGTGACCATTCGAATGCTTACTAAATTCTCTACAAAAACGGTTCTGAAGCAATATTCGATGAGGCAATGCCAATCAGAGATATAAGCGCTTAAAACTTAAAAAGTGTTTGTTTAATTGTTTTGAAAGGGTTTTTAGCGCGGTTCCTCCCTCCCCCATAGGGAGGAACCCCGCTTATAAGGTTGATACAATGAAACAATCCGGAAGTGCCGACAAGAAAATTTCGCGTTTCAGAACCCCTAGAGACCGAAAATAACGGTGGTTCAAATTTGTATATATATACAAATTTGAACCATATATATATATATATATATATATATATATATATATATATATATATATATATATTTGTCTGTTCGCTCATTTCTGGCTTCCCTGATGGTCCGATTTTGATGAAATTTGGTACAAAAATCCCTCGTCCAATTTGAAAGGTCAAGTTCGTTAACCAGCAAAATCCGCCCACTGGAAGATGGCGTTTGGGGCGAAATTCGCGCAGAAAAAATCGTAACGCTTACGTTTTTGAGTTCATAAGCTTGTAAGTACTCTTTTTATAGGCTTCTTGGGCTAGGAAAACGAATGAGACCATTTTCAAAGTGATAGCTTTAACCGTTTTCGAGAAAATTGGAAAAGTAGTTTTTGAATACCGTTTTCGGTTTGGGTACTTAGAATCACAGGATTCAGTTGAAACATTATCTGCATGTTCTACTTTCATTAAAACTAATATGTTAAAAGTTATGTTACGTTTGGAGTTAAGGAAGGGTTAGAATAAAATATTTTATGAACAGACATGAAAAGTTTTGGGAACTTCGTATATTTTCCTTAATATCTCGAAAAAGGTTGAGAAAATTGGTAAACGAACGAATACCATTAGAAAGCTTACTAAATGCTCTACAAAAAAGGTTCCGATGAAAATTGTGATTAGGCGATGTCAATCGGTGAAATAAGTGCTTAAAACATTAAAGTAATTGATTTTGCTTATTCGAACTGTTCTTTTTGTCTGTTTTTATTCCTTGTTATTTTTTTATTGCTTATAGTTGGATAATTTATTTTACAATAAAACAGATTAGGCACAATAAGAAAAACAATTCATTGTTAGAAATATAGCTTGCCAAGAGAAAAAGATTCGTCTTTTGAATATTTTCAATTGCCTTTATGCTGTTGGTTTTTTTATTTTATTTTTTAATTGATTTTATCTGTAGAATTATTACTATAGTAAAAGAACACAGGAATGTGTGAACATTTTTGATATTTTCCAATTCATTGAAACGTATGAAGTGAAGTATCGGTAGAAGAGGATTCTAGGGTCTTGCGGACCTGACCCCAGGTATAGCCATAAAACCCTTTGAACATAGGCCGAGGAAAATACTATCTGTTTCTATTCTATGCTTTTCAAATGAGAATAGAGATATGAACAGGAACCGGGGTCTCCCGTGGTCTAATGGCTAGCGCCTTGGATTCATAAGCGGGAGATGGTGGGTTCGATTCCCAACCTCCGGCAGGAATTTTATCATCCCACGGCTCGCTGGTGAAATTCCTCGCTACACCCTGGATGTCGGCACTAATGACCTACATGTAGATGAGCCGTGAAAAAAAAAAAAAAAAAAAAAAAAAATGAACTGGAACCGCGCTAAGATGACGCAGTTCCTGCGAGTCGGACTTTTTGGTTTGGGTACTTAGAATAACGGGATTCAGTTGAAACATTATCTGCATGTTCTACTTTCATTAAAACTAATATGTTGAAAGTTATGTTACGTTTGGAGTTAAGGAAGGGTTAGAATAAAATATTTTATGAACAGACATGAAAAGTTTTGGAAACTTCGTATACTTTCATTAATATCTAGAACACGGTTGGGAAATCGTGGTAAGTAGATTGAAACTATTTGAAAGCTTACTAAATTCTCTACAAAAATGATTCTAAAACTATTTTTGATTAGGTTATGTCAATCGGAGAAATAAGTGCTTAAAACTTCAAATACGTCTGTTTTGTGTCTGAACGGGTTTTTGTCGTTCTTTTTGTAATTTTTGTCTCTTTCCCTTGGTTTTTTATTGCTTTTTATTTTTGTAATTTCTTATGTTGTATTTGTAAGGAAAATGTATGTGTGTGTAAAACAGGATAGGTAAAATGAGACCAATTTTCTGTTGTCAGAAATAATGAAAAGTTTTGGGAACTTCGTATAATTTCTTAATATCTCGAAAACGGTTGAAAATCTTGGGAAGCGAAAGTTTACCATTCGAAAGCTTACTAAATGGTCTACAAAAAAGGTTCTAAAGAAAGTTTTGAATAAGCGATGTCAATCGGATAAATAAGTGCTTAAACTTTGAGGTAATTGATTTTGTTTATTCGAACGGTTCTTTTTGTCTTTGATTTTGGTACTTCGAATTATGGGATTCAGTTGAAACATTTTCTGCATGTTCTAATTTCATCAAAACTAGTATGCTGAAAATTTACTTACGTTAGGAGTTAAGGAAGGTTTAAATTAAAATAATTTATTAATAGAGATGAAAAGCTTTGGAAACTTCGTATACTTTCCTTAATTTTTTTTTTTTTTTTTTTTTTTACGGCGCATCAACAAATCGTAGCTATTAGCGCCGACATCCAGGGTGCAACCAGGAATTTTCTCAGCGAGCCCTGAGATGAGAAAATTTCTGGCGCCGGTGGGGATCGAACCCACCATCTCCCGCTTATGAATCCAGCGCGCTAGCCACTAGACCACGGGAGGCCCCACTTTCCTTAATATCTCGAAAACGGTTGAGAATCTTGGTAAACGAATGGTTACCATTCGAAAGCTTACTAAATGCTCTAGAAAACAGGTTCTGAAGAAAGTTTTGATTAGGCGATGTCAAATGGAGAAATCTACTATATATTTGTCAAATACCACTCACTCACTCACTCACTCACTCACTCACTCACTCACTCATCTATCAACGCCCAGCCCAAACCGCTCGACAGAAAATGTTGAAATTTTGCATGGACACTCCCTATATAACGTAGGCACTCGCTAAGAAAGGATTTTTTGATATTCGTATTTTTAAGCATTTTTAGGGGGGTTTAAAGTTTGAGTTGGTTAGAGAAGGCAAGCCTAGGCAGCCTGCGTTGCTAGGACGTTAAAGAACAGCTGTTACCTTACATTATCTATCTCATAGTTTTATTTCTAATTGAGGTTAATTTCAACTATGATGGCAGACCTTGAATTACTAGAAATTAATTGTCCCTCATAGAGTTTTAATTGCGTTTCTTTTCTGCCTGTCCCCGTCAGATAGGCGTGCCATATTTTTGGAGAGTTAAACCGGGACACATTAATATGGGATGGGCCTACCAGGGGGGGGGATAAAAAGAGTACAAATTATAAGCAAAATGGTTGGTGAGTTTTAAGCCTAGCAACTAACGGGAAGGGGGAATCCTAAACTGTTAGTCTACCCAAACCTTAAAAGTCCGACTCGCAGGAACTGCATCATCTTAGCGAGGTTCCGTTCTTATCTGTAGACTCATTTAAAATGATTAAAATAGAAGCTGTTATTATTTTGGGTCCACATTTCTAGAAAGCATGAAGATTAGATAGTTAGCCGTCGAGGTGATAAGTAAAGATGGAATCGTTGGGATTCGGCTAAAGAAACCTCAATACGATTTTTGTTAAAAAATCTATATTTAGGACGTTTCAGCTACTCATTGGTAGCCTTCGTCAGCATTGAAAGTGCCGGGAGCCAGAGGAGGACCAAAGTTGACAGTTCCATCTTTACTTCCAAGAAAGGTCTTATTTACGATCTTACCTGGATAGGCCAACCCGCCCTAGGAAGGACCCCGCTAGGCAGTTGAAAAGCTATATCTCCATATAGTCCATATCTCTAAGATTAAATTGTTTTTCTTATTTTTCTTAACCTGATTTATTATAAAATACATTATCCAACTATAAGCAATTAAAAAATAAGAAGGAATAAAAAACAGACAAAAAGAACAGTTCGAATAAGCGAAATCAATTACTTTAAAGATTTAAGCTCTTATTTCTCCGATTGACATCGTCTAATCAAAACTTTCATTATAACCTTTTTTGTAGAGCATATAGTAAGCTTTCTAATGGTATTCTTCCGTTTACCAAGATTCTCAACCTTTTTCGAGATATTAAGGAAAGTATACAAAGTTACCAAAACTTTTTATGTCTGTTAATAAAATATTTTATTCTAACCCTTCCTTAACTCCAAACGTAACCAAACTTTCAACATATTAGTTTTGATGAATTTAGAACATGCAGAAAATGTTTCAACTGAATCCCATGATTCTAAGTACCCAAACCAAAAACGGTATTCAAAAACTATTTTTCCAATTTTTTCAAAAACGGTTAAAGATATCGCCTTGAAAATGGTTTCATTCGTTTTCCTAGCCCAAGAAGCCTATAAAACGAGTACTTACAAGCTTATAAACTCAAAAACGTAAGCGTTACGATTTTTTTTGCGCGAATTTCGCCCCAAACGCCATCTTCCAGTGGGCGGATTCTGCTGGTTAACGAACTTGACCTTTCAAATTGGACGACGGATTTTTGTACCAAATTTCATCAAAATCGGACCATCAGGGAAGCCAGAAATGAGCGAACAGACAAATATATATATATATATATATATATATATATATATATATATATATAAATAAATATATACATATATATATATACAAATTTTAACCACCGTTATTTTCGGTCTCTAGGGGTTCTGAAACGCGAAATTTTCTAGTAAGTACATATAACTTAGAAGTTTGATAAACGATAATTGATTTCGTTTATTTATACGGTTCTTTTTGTCTGTTTTTATTTCTTGTTATTTTGTTATTGCTTCTAGTAGGAGGATGTATTTCTCAATAAAACAGGGGAATAAATACAAATTCTTTGAACCTGTAACAGAACTGAAAACGTAGAGTCAGTCCGGGTCGAGGTAGTAGGCCGGTTCAGGTAGGCTTTTATTGCACTTCATAAATCAAGATTCAATGTTCTCATCAAGCATTCTAGGACAGCTGACAGTTACCTTTACCTGTAGGAAGTCATGCAGCCAAATTCTATACTAGAAATATAGTTATATTTTTTGAGAGGAGATCGTTGACCGTTGATGATGCAAGGTAGGGATTGTCGGGGTTCGGTCACTGCTACTTAATAAAACTACATTTTATCATAAAAATGGTTTTATTGTGCCGACGTTTCGGCTTGAACTTCAAGCCTTCATCAGGGCTGTAAAAAACAAGTAGGACGGATGTAGTACTGAAATATACACACATATATATATATATATATATATATATATACATATGCCTACAAACATAAATACACATACATATATACATACATACATATGTGGAAAAAGACAAAAACATAAAATACTAGAACATAATATATAGAAGTGAACATAATATATAGTGTTTGGATTATTAGGAAAACAGATATAAGAATAACAGATTACGTATTAGATTAGATATAAGAATAACAATATGGGCTTACCGATGGGAAGATAGAGAACTATTCCTCACAAATGCGGGATCATTTCTGACAGTTAATACAGGGAAATATAGGAAGAAAGGAGTTGGTGAGGGGGAGGGGGGTTCTGGACCACCCAATGGACAGAGAACATAGAAGATGAAAGAAAGAGCGGCAAAGTACAGTAAGGGGTCATAAAGTCATAAAATGCTGTGTTAATGGAAAGTGAGGCAGGTATAAAGGGCTATATTGCAGGCGGTATAGGGGATTAGGATGGAGTTTTTAATAAATGGAAGATGTTGGAGTAGGTAGAGGAGATGACTTCTTTGTCAATTTTGTCATTAACTGGATTATTTTCTAGGTGGATAAAAATTGATTCGGAAAGGAGGCGTTTTTCTTCGTTGGATTCAGTGGAAAGGATGGAGTATTGGTCAAAACCAAAGTCATGTCCGTCTGTGATGGCATGTCTAGTTAAAGCTGTCTTTATGTCTTTATTCCGTACATCATTTTTGTGGTTGTTGATACGTTTTCTTACTGGGTTTTTAGTCTGTCCAATGTACGCACTATTGCAGTTGGGTGTGATGCAGGGGATTCTGTAGACTACATTGGTCCTGTCTTTTTGTGGGATAGGGTCTTTAAGAGTCGTATGTAAGTTTTTCAGTTTGTTCTGTGTCGATAGTCCTAGTTTTAGAGTGGGGAAAGTATCGCGTAGGGATTTTTGGATTTTTTCTGTGAGGTTTGGGATATATGGGAGGCCTCTGAATTGAGGGACAATATTATCTTGGGTAGTGGGGATGGGTTTAGGGTTATTAAAAGAATTTATGAGACGGGTGATAATGTTCGTAGGAAATCCATTGGTAGTAAGAATATCGAGTAGTCGGGATTTGTTGGCAGGGTGAAATTTGGTGTCGGATAGGGAGAGGGCTCGATTTATTAGGTTGCTGGCAGTATTGAGGATTTGGTGTTTGGGGTGTGAGGAAAGGTAATGGAGAAGTCGTCCCGAGTAAGTGGGTTTGGTATACCAATCAGTGGATATAGAGCCGTCTGTATTTCTAATAAGGAGTATGTCAAGGAAAGGGAGGGAGTTGTTAGTTTCGGTCTCGATGGTGAATATTAACCGGGGGTGGTAGGAGTTAAAGGCTGTTAGAATTTCTGGAATCTTATCAGGATTAATTATGAGGAAGAGGTCGTCAACATATTTTTTAAGGAAAATAATATCGTCGGGGAACATGGGGAGGATTTGGTCAAGGAGGTCATTAAGGGTAATATTGGAAAGGTCAGGAGCGAGGCAGTTACCCATGGCGAGGCCAGAGATCTGGTTGAAGAATTTATCTTGGAATAGGAGGTATCCGGATTTGCAGCAGAGGGATAGGGATTCAAGATAGGAAGATCGAGATAGCTTGGTGTGTGGTTCGAGGGTGGTCCAATTCTTGTCAATAATTTCGAGGGTTTTATCTATGGGAATGTTTGTGAAGAGGGACTGGGCATCTAGAGAGGCTAAAATGAAATTAGGGGGGATGAGAAAGGAGTGTAGTTGTTTTTTAAGGTCGTGTGCATTCTGTACATCATAGGGGTTATTGTGACTTAAGGTCTGGAGGGAAGTAAGGAGAAATTTGCTTAGTTTTGAGGAGGGGGAGTTTATATTAGAAATGATGGGACGTAAGGGATTATTTTCTTTATGGATTTTCGGGAGGCCATAGCATCTGGGGGCTTGGGAGTTATGTGAGATGAGGTGTGAGCGGGTCCGTTGGTCAATCTCTTTGTTGTCATGTAGTTTATGTATGTGTTTGTTAAAGGATTGTGTGAGGGAGGGGGTGGGATTTCTGTTATGGGGGGTCGGTAAGTAAGTGGTGTTGTCAGAAAGGAGTGTGATCATTTTTTCCGTGTATTCAGTCCTGTCCATGATAACGGTTTTGTTCCCTTTGTCAGCCCGGGTAACGATTAATTCGTTATGGGATTTAAGGAAGGAGCGGGTGGTTCTTATGTCTTTGTAGAGTAGGGGAGAAATTTTGGGGGATTTGAGGGAAGGATGGTGTAGGTGGTTTGTAATAACGTTGGAAATGCGTATTCGGGATAGTTCTCTCTCTTCATCATTTACAATAAGTGTCTTATCTCTATGAATGTATTCTAAATCGGTGATAAGCTTTGGGACCAATTTGCCCAGGTTCGTGACAGGGGTGGCAAAATTGGGCCCAAGTGATAGAATATTGTTCACTTCGGGGGGTATATCGATGGAGGAGATATTATGGACCCATTCTGGTTTCCCAGAGGGGAATGAATTATGGTTATATTTCTTGAGTAGGATTGTATCAAGTTTGGATTTAAGGGTGTGCTTTTTTTGTTTTTTTTGTAAAATCTTTGGTTGTTTCCATGATGGAAACAAACGAGCTATAATCTCCTTCATCGATATTTTCCCGGAGTGAGTGGTGGAGGTTTTCTAATTTAAAGTCCGAAAAGTAAATTTTACTATTAATTTCTTTTATTTTTAAATTCAAAATTGATTTTTTAAATTGATGTTTGGCTTCATCTATTTTTTCAGAGTAGTGTGGCGGGAGGGAGATTTTGTTCAAGCAATGTTCGATAAATGTGGGGAAAACATTTTTGCTGCGGCATTTGAGAAGGAAAATTCTCTGTTCCCGAGCAATCGTGTTTGCCTGGGTAAGCCGGGATATTTTGTTGATGAGAAATATATAGGCAGGGAATTTCGTTTTGATGGAGCTAAAGGAATGATCTACCACGGTTTGTTGAGAAGCTTGATTCCTCTGTTGTAAGGTGGGTTCAGGTCCTGAAGCGATGGATGTGGTGAGAGAATCTGCGGAGGAGTTGGAAGGAGAGCTGGAGGTTCTACTGTGTTGAGCTTGGAGCGAGGACTGCATGGCTAGTCGGGCTTGGAGTCTGGTAGTCATTCTCGCTGTAGTAGTGTCCATTTTGTTGTTGTTGCCCCTTTTCTTCGTGTAATTCATTGAGAGGAGATCGTTGACCGTTGATGATGCAAGGTAGGGATTGTCGGGGTTCGGTCACTGCTACTTAATAAAACTACATTTTATCATAAAAATGGTTTTATTGTGCCGACGTTTCGGCTTGAACTTCAAGCCTTCATCAGGGCTGTAAAAAACAAGTAGGACGGATGTAGTACTGAAATATACACACATATATATATATATATATATATATATATATATATATATATATATATATATATGCCTACAAACATAAATACACATACATATATACATACCTACATATGTGGAAAAAGACAAAAACATAAAATACTAGAACATAATATATAGAAGTGAACATAATATATAGTGTTTGGATTATTAGGAAAACAGATATAAGAATAACAGATTACATATTAGATTAGATATAAGAATAACAATATGGGCTTACCGATGGGAAGATAGAGAACTATTCCTCTCAAATGCGGGATCATTTCTGACAGTTAATACAGGGAAATATAGGAAGAAAGGAGTTGGTGAGGGGGAGGGGGGTTCTGGGCCACCCAATGGACAGAGAACATAGAAGATGAAAGAAAGAGCGGCAAAGTACAGTAAGGGGTCATAAAGTCATAAAATGCTGTGTTAATGGAAAGGGAGGCAGGTATAAAGGGCTATATTGCAGGCGGTATAGGGGATTAGGATGGAGTTTTTAATAAATGGAAGATGTTGGAGTAGGTAGAGGAGATGACTTCTTTGTCAATTTTGTCATTAACTGGATTATTTTCTAGGTGGATAAAAATTGATTCGGAAAGGAGGCGTTTTTCTTCGTTGGATTCAGTGGAAAGGATGGAGTATTGGTCAAAACCAAAGTCATGTCCGTCTTTGATGGCATGTCTAGTTAAAGCTGTCTTTATGTCTTTATTCCGTACATCATTTTTGTGGTTGTTGATACGTTTTCTTACTGGGTTTTTAGTCTGTCCATTGTACGCACTATTGCAGTTGGGTGTGATGCAGGGGATTCTGTAGACTACATTGGTCCTGTCTTTTTGTGGGATTGGGTCTTTAAGAGTCGTATGTAAGTTTTTGAGTTTGTTCTGTGTCGATAGTCCTAGTTTTAGAGTGGGGAAAGTATCGCGTAGGGATTTTGGGATTTTTTCTGTGAGGTTTGGGATATATGGGAGGCCTCTGAATTGAGGGACAATATTATCTTGGGTAGTGGGGATGGGTTTAGGGTTATTAAAAGAATTTATGAGATAATTATATTTTGTGGTTGAATGTGGCCGTAGTTCAATAAAAAATAACACTACTTTCTCATTTTCATGTACAATTTTATTTTGTTTAATTGCATTTAAAAGTAAAATGGATATGTTAGCACTGCAAGTTAAGTAAATTAGAAATATATTCGTAGAAGAGTCTTCGTAGACCGAAACTTGGGACGGCAGAAAGAGTAATTTCTGCTTAGGATAGTTTCATCCCTAGCCGAAAATCTTGTTTTTTTTTCCATATTTGTTTACATTAGGAATGATCCAAACAATGTAATAACTGTTTCTATTCTAAGTCTACAAAATAACACTAGGGATATGAATGGAACCGCGCTAAGATGACGCAGTTCCTGCGAATCGGACTTTTTGTCTTTGTTTATCTCACTTATTAGTGATTTTGACGTAACTTGGTCCACAGGTAGATCTTGATACGGGGAGTGTCATAGGCTACAGTTCGGAGGTCAAGGGTTTGAAACTTATTTGGTTTCTAATTTAGTTTTGCAGAAAGTAGGTGTAGCATGGCACGCCGGGTAACAGCTAGTTTTGCAGAATGTAGGTGTAGCATGGCACGCCGGGTAACAGCTAGTTAGCAATAAAGTAGGTGTAGCATGGCACGCCGGGTAACAGCTAGTTAGCAATAAAGTAGGTGTAGCATGGCACGCCGGGTAACAGCTAGTTAGCAATAAAGTAGGTGTAGCATGGCACGCCGGGTAACAGCTAGTTAGCAATAAAGTAGGTGTAGCATGGCACGCCGGGTAACAGCTAGTTAGCAATAAAGTAGGTGTAGCATGGCACGCCGGGTAACAGCTAGTTAGCAATAAAGTAGGTGTAGCATGGCACGCCGGGTAACAGCTAGTTAGCAATAAAGTAGGTGTAGCATGGCACGCCGGGTAACAGCTAGTTAGCAATAAAGTAGGTGTAGCATGGCACGCCGGGTAACAGCTAGTTAGCAATAAAGTAGGTGTAGCATGGCACGCCGGGTAACAGCTAGTTAGCAATAAAGTAGGTGTAGCATGGCACGCCGGGTAACAGCTAGTTAGCAATAAAGTAGGTGTAGCATGGCACGCCGGGTAACAGCTAGTTAGCAATAAAGTAGGTGTAGCATGGCACGCCGGGTAACAGCTAGTTAGCAATAAAGTAGGTGTAGCATGGCACGCCGGGTAACAGCTAGTTAGCAATAAAGTAGGTGTAGCATGGCACGCCGGGTAACAGCTAGTTAGCAATAAAGTAGGTGTAGCATGGCACGCCGGGTAACAGCTAGTTAGCAATAAGTAGGTGTAGCATGGCACGCCGGGTAACAGCTAATTAGCAATAAAGTAGGTGTAGCATGGCACGCCGGGTAACAGCTAGTTAGCAATAAAGTAGGTGTAGCATGGCACGCCGGGTAACAGCTAGTTAGCAATAAAGTAGGTGTAGCATGGCACGCCGGGTAACAGCTAGTTAGCAATAAAGTAGGTGTAGCATGGCACGTCGGGTAACAGCTAGTTAGCAATAAAGTAGGTGTAGCATGGCACGCCGGGTAACAGCTAGTTAGCAATAAAGTAGGTGTAGCATGGCACGCCGGGTAACAGCTAGTGTAATATAAAACTCTATTATATTCAAGAAAAGTAAAAAGGAAGTTATCTTGTCACTTGGTAAGGAATGAATATGTAATAATTTGTAATTGCGTAATTCCATGTATAATTAACAGGGATCGAAACAGTTATTTTTTTATCGAAAAAGATAAAATTGAAATGTTTAAAAAAACCTTTTATTTAAAAGCTTTAAGAGTATAAGTTATTTAGGAATTTCTAAAATACATGAAAATAAGAGTTAATGTAATACTTTTACTTTTTTGAATGTGAAATAAATGTTTTCAGTATTTTAATCAAAACTTTTTTTTTTTTTTATTTATTAAAAGTTTCGCAGTTTTTAGCGATATACTCTATAACAATAAACGATGATTACATGATTACAAAATAAATGATGATTACATAAATGATAATAACAGTGATTACAATAAATGATGATTTAACAATAAATGGAGATATGATGATTTGACAATAAATGATGATGACATGATTACAGAATTCATAGACGTACATATGCGTATATTATTGCACTATATCTATATTGTTTATATTTACATTATACATACATTATACATTATTATTATCTATAGACTTATAGCGTACATTATTATATCTATATAATTATTTTATTCATTAATATTATTATTATTACATTTATTCCTTATTATTATATATATACTTATATTACACATTATTATTATTACATTATTCCTTTTCATTATCCATAAACTTATATTGCACATTATTACTACATTGCTTGTTTTTATTGTTATTGTTTTTCGCTACACAGTAATTTAGCAATTAAAATGTATTTAATGCTGCAATTTGTTCATAGCAAACAGTTTAGTTTGTGTCTGTATTGTTTATGTTCAGATTTAGTTAATGCTTGAAATAGATTGGTGTAATATTATTCTCAAAGATAGATATATCTGGTTTTCAGATTACCTGTATAAATAATGTTAGACAGATACGTAAATAGAGGATCTCATTACGCGACGTATAGTCACAGTTTGTTAAATATATTTGTATTTTTTAAATATGTGTATATCTTGTCTATATACTGGCTTTTATCTGATAGTAGTTGAGTCATGTTGTCCGGTAAGTCATAGTTTTCTCTCAACCGACATTCAGTCAGGATGTGTTTTATTGTCAGTGGAGTGTTACATACTTCACATGTCGGTCTGTCCTGTCTCGTCATGAGGTGTACGTGCGTCAGCCGTGAATGGCCTATTCTTAGGCGGCATAAGACAACTTCTTCTCTTCTATTCTGCCTTATGCTGGATGACCATTTACCGACTGTTTGTTTAATTTCTCTTAGTTTGTTGTCTATTGTCATGTGCCAGGATCTCTGCCACTTCTCTATAACTATTTTCTTGGCTTCATTCTGCATATCTCTGTACCAGAAAGAAAATACACAGTTCCGTACCTATATTAACTAGCACTTATCCTAAACTCAATTAAGTAACAGAAACTTTTCAACCCTAAAGTCAATATTAAATTATTATAAATATAATCTAACTTCCCCCAAATTACAAGATAAATTATTATTGAAATTTAATTAATTTTCAAAATTAGTGAAATGTTCTTTTTTTAAAAAATTATTTTTGTTTATTTATTGAAATATATTTGTTGATACAAAACAAAAAATAAACATTAATAGCTTTAATTTATACCTTTAAACTTTTTCCTATTATGTATTTTAAAAACAATTACTTTAAAACATTTTATTTTTTAAGTTAAAAAATAACGGTAAAAATAAAACTTTTAACGTAAGAAAACTTTAAGTGTAAACCAAAAAAGTTATTTTCGAACTTTTAATTTTTAAAAATGAAAATAAAATTAGAAGTTTAAGAATTGATTTTTTAACATAAGACTTAAAAATTATTTTCGACCCCTGATAATTAATTCCATAACTTGATGTTTATTCATGAATAAAGTAAACTCTTAAAAAATCCTACGTAATATATTACAGACAGTATTGACAGCCATACATTCCTTGACTGGAATCTGCTGGTAGTAAACAAGCATACACTGACGTCGCATTTGCGTATGTGAGCAGTTTGCTCATGACACCAATCACGTCATTAGGTCTCTCGTTTTTTTTTTTTTTTGGTTTTCTTTTTTTTTTAGTTTTACAATTTTACAGGATAAAACGTAAAAACAAAATTTCTGTATAAAATATCTGTATACCGCCATGTTCGTACAGGATTTTGTCTAAAAATTGGAATTTCTCATACTTATCTTTTAAAATAAAAGTCCGAATTGCAGGAACTGCGTCATCTTAGCGCGGTTGCGTTTTTATCTAGTCTCATTTGGAATGATTAAAATAGAAACAGTTATTATTTTGGTTTATGACCTTTCTGTTTACGGCCTTACCTGGATGGGTCGGTCAGCCCTACAGAGATACTTATTTGAGAGTTCAATGCCTTTAAAAATATTATATTCACATTTTCTTGTGTTTTTTCTACTATAGTACTAATTCTATAAATAAAGGCAATTTAAAAAAAAAAAAAAAAAAAAAAAAAAAAAAAAAAAAAAAAAAAGTAGTTGAAAATATTCACAAAGTGTCTTCGAATCTTTCTCTTGGAAAGCTATATTTCTAACAATAAATTTTTCTTTTCTTATTTTACGTATGCTGTTTTATTGTCAAATACATTCTCCTACCACAAGCTATTAAAAGATAACAAGAAGTAGAAACAGAGAAAAAGAACCATTCGAATAAACGAAATCAACTACTTCGAAGTTTTAAGCACTTATTTCTCCGATTGACATGGCCTAATCAAAACTTTCTTAAGAACCTTTTTTGTAGAACATTTAGTGAGCTTTCGAATGGTTACCTTTTCTTAACCGTTTCCCAGATATTAAGGAAAATGTACGAAATTCCCAAAACGTTGTATGTCGATTAATAAAAGATTTTATTCCAATCCTTCCTTAACTCCAAACGTAACCAAAATTTAAAAATCTTTGTTCATAAGAATTTAAAACACGCAGAACATGTTTCAACTGAATCCCATGATTCTAAGTACCCTGACCAAAAACTTTTTTCTACAAGTATGTTTAGCATTTTCTCGAAAATAAACTCCTCGTCAAAAAAAACGCAACACCCTAAAATTTATTAATTTCACTGGGTTTTTACTGAAGCAGAGAATCATACCTTATTGTGTCTTATAATACAAGTACATAGGAGTAATAAAAAGTGTATTTCAGAAAAAAAAAATTAATTCCTTTAATTACAAACAAAAAATAAAAATGTATCCTAAAAATGAAGAAACAAAATTTTAACTTTTTTAGAATTAAATTGACTATTCTTACACTAATAACCAGTGTTGCCACCTCTTGCTCGAACGACAGCCTCCATACGTGTGGGCATGCTTCTGATCAAGTCCTGGATGGCCTCCTGAGGTAATCTTTCCCACTCTTCCAAAACGGCAGCCTCAAGCTCCCTGAGGTTGAATGGTGCTGGTTCCCTGGCTCGAACACTTCTTTTTAGTCTGTCCCATAAATGTTCTATGCAATTTAGGTCAGGACTCCGCGCTGGCCACGGCAATGTGTCGATATTGACTTCGTTTAGGTAGTCCCTAACAATACGGGCAACATGTGGCCTTGCATTATCATGCATAAGAAATGCATTTTCACCAATAAATGGCATATATGGCATGACATGGTCCTCCAAAATGTCTGCCACGTATCTTTGTGGAGTCAAAGGGCCCCCGCGAATCGAAACTAACTCCGTGCGAGCTTCCCATGAGATGCCACCCCAGAACATCACGGAGCCTCCACCATAAGGCTCCCTTCCGACTATACAACATTGGCTGTATCGCTCACCTGGCCTCCTCCACACTCTTCTGCGTCCGTCAGGAGAGTTTAGCGCCACTCTGGTCTCATCGGTAAACAGGACTCGTCTCCAGTCATCGACAGTCCAATCTCGGTGCTCCTGAGCAAACCTAAGGCGGGCTCTTCGGTGTTCTCTGGAGAGAAGTGATCCAACCATGGGCCTTCGTGCCCTCAGTCCAGTATTCCTCACTCGTCTCGTAACTGTTGATACCGAAACATGTAAGTTTCGGACACCAGCGGCCAAGTTTCTGAAGTCGTTTGCTGTTATTAGCCGATTTCTGAGAGTCTGGAGCCGGATAAAACGGTCGTCTTCCGCTGAGGTGACCCGTGGTCGGCCCGATCCAGGTCTTCTTGTGTATCCTCCTGTCTCTCTGAATCGTTTCAAGGCCCGCGCGACTGTTGAAAAATGGACCCCAAGTCGATTAGCAATGTAACGTGTGCTACGGCCTTCTTGGTGCATCGTCACTGCCCTAATTGTGTCATCTCTATCTAACCGTGCCATAATTACTAACGAATTCTAAAATAATGCGTATTTGATGAAATTAACACTGATACTGAGCCCTAGTAATTTTTTTTTTTGCATCGCTAAGTCGATAAGAATGACTATGGAATTAGTGCTGTTTATAAACAATAGGATTAAAGATAAGAAGAAGTGCTGGAATTCAAATGAAATTGTTGTTTTTCTCCTCCTATGTATTTGTCTGATAAGAAACATCAACTTAATATTTTTTATTTCAATTAAAAACTTGTGTAATCAATAAATTTTAGGGTGTTGCGTTTTTTTTTGACGAGGAGTTTAGTTAAAGCTATCACCTTAAAAATGGTTTCATTCGTTTTCATATGCCAATAAACCTATAAAACGAGTACTTGATAGCATATGAAGTAAGCGCAACGATTTTTTTTGTGAGAGTTTTGCTCCAAAAACCATGATCCGGTCGATGGATTCTGCTGGTTTCAAATTGGACGAATGGTCCAAATTTCATCAAAATCAGACCATTCGTCTTTGACCTAGAGGCCGAAGAGTCAAATATATATATATAAAAATTTGAACCATCGTTATTTTCATTCTCTGGGGGTTCTGAACGTAATATTTTCTAGTCGGCAGTTACGGATTGCGCCATGAGGTTAGCCCAATAAGCGCGGTTCTTCCCTATGGTGGGAGGTAGGAACCGCGCTAAAACGATAAAGGGTACGAAAATCTTCACTCTTCCAGCCCTTTGTTGAATTTCTCCCCACTGAGGTCTCTTTAAGAGACGAAAAAACATCCTTTTGTGTACAGGAACTCTTTAAGAGCGGTTTGAATAATTTTTCTCCTCTCGCCGTATCGCATCTTCACGGTCCGGATAGCTCGTCGGCTTGTGCACCTTTTTAGCATGCCTCGTTATAATCTCGTTTTTCATCTCTTTTCATGTCCTCCGTCCTCAGATTCAGAAAAAAAATCAGAAATTTATATAAAACAGTCTCGCTCATATTTTCCGTATTTCAAGCCGTTTTGCTGCAACTTACTATCTTTCAGTAGGCATTTATTGAGTACACACTTCTGTACGAATACAAAAACCATAAATTAATGACATAATAATGTAATATTAACATAAATCTTAAATCACTAAATTATCCATATTAATAGCCATTTAATGAAATTGGTTAAAATACCTTGTAGGCACATAAATACAAGCTTGTTTATCTACTCACGGTATGCGTAGTCCAAGTTAGAGGCTTTGTTGTACAATATATATATATACATAAAACATTACTTAACTTAACAATCCGTTCGAAGGGTCGTGGGTTCGATTCCCACTGATGGCTTTTCTTTGGAAAAAAAAGAGAAGCCATCAGCCCTATGTTGGTGTTCCGGTTATGAGATAACATAACAACGCATGTTAATTCTAAATTCAAAACATACATTTTTAAAAAACGTTGAGGTTGCTGGCAGAGAAGGAAGATCTTGAGGTAAATGAAAAACGTCCTGTTCCTTCACAAAAGTTTATTTTTTATTTTTTATTTTTATTTTTTATTTTTTTTTATTTTTTTTTTTTTTTTCGTGGTAAGTAAGTGTCGCGTGCTAAGTACCGAACATGTAAGTCCTACCAACGAGAAAGAATTTGCGACATTCAACGGAGCGTACTTGACTAGTAGAATTGACAGCATATCGTATGCGTGACGGTGATTGCGAGGAGCTAGCACTCAGAGTAAATCAGCCGACGATCACCAATATGTTAAGGATTTTGCAGAACGCCCAGAAGATCTGCCGAGCTACCGAAGAGGCCATGTTAACTGAGAGGTCAGGTACTGTGATATGCCTACGGGAGCCTGCCGTGAGAGTAGTGTTGTTAAAAGCGAGCCCTGACTAGAGGCTTGACGCCTGAACCATGAACCTAACCTCTACAGCCGGAGCTCTGAGGGCTCGATGAAGGCTCCGGAATGAGGCTTCAGCCTAACCTTATCAAGCCCTGAAGGTTCTCCATCGAGCCTTGAAGGCTCTGCCTTGGAGCCCTGGGAAGGTAGAACTTTGGCAAGCACGGTTATAGTAGTATAGTAGTAGTACGACAGTGTTGCCATCACCGTCTCACAGAAGAGTTTATTTTTTAGGAAAAGTTACTATTTTTACCCAATTAGTGATCCATATAATTAGTTTATCAATGAAATGGTAAATTTAAATGCCAGCGAATAATTTCAATGTGGCGGAAAGAATTTAGGACGAATCTACTAAAGTATATTTCATGAAACAGCTGTTTCCCCGCCGTCCGCCATTTTGGAAATGAAAAGTAAAAGGCTTCAAAGCATGCGCCTTCTCCCGAGGCGAACCTTCAAGGCTCGCGCCTTCTACCAAGCCGAGCCTTCAAGGCTCGCGCCTTCTATCGAGCCCTGTCCAAGCCCTGAGAGCTCGAGCCACTATGAATTCTCAACGAGTAATGTTGCTGTAATGTCCGTAGGACGCGGGAGCTCCCCTCTGTATGCAGTTTCGGCTTGTTTTACACCACGTCAAGCGCTGCGGCCTACCTAGTAGGTACTGGAAAGAATTTAAAAAAAGGCTAAGCATAATATTGTTGTAACGGCTGACGTCAACACATGGAGCACACTCTGGGGATCCTGCGGGGTAGGTTTTTTGAGAATTGGAGATGTGGCTGACATGTTTGAACCACACGTCCTCGAACCCTACTTTCTCAGGACCTCGTGGAATGTCTCATATTAATGTAACGGTATCCAGCCCCGAGCTTAGCCCCAGATTCTTGGCGTGGAATGTCAAACACGATACTTTAAGTGATCATGCTATCATAAGGGCCGAAGTACGTTGGCTGACTTACAAGCTGACTTATTTCTTTTTTTTTTTAATAAAAATTCCACCACCGTTATTTACGTTTCACTGACCTATCATCGCTCAGCCCAAACCGATTGACAGACAAATTTGCATAAACACTCCCTTCAGGATGTAAAGACTCGCTAAGAAAGGATTTTTCGATATTCAAATTTTAATTATTTTAGAGAGGTTTTAAAGAGTGATGCATGCGTTACTAGGACGATAACAGATCAGCTGTTATCGTACTGTCTCTATTTTATGATATCTACTATATATTTGTCTAATACCACTCACTCACTCACTGACCAATCATCCCCCAGCCCAAACCGATTGAAAGAAAAATACGTTAAAAAGCGTTACGATTTTATTTTCGTCAATTTCGCCCAAACACCATCTTGTAGTGGGCGGATTCTGCTGGTTAACGATCTTGACCTTTCAAATTAAACGACAGATTTTTGTACCAAATTTCATCAAAATCGGACCATTTTTGAGCTTGCCAGAGAGCGAACAGACAAACATATATATATATTATTATTATACAAGGGTTAGGCAGAGAGTAACCCTTGTATTGTAAATAAACAAGCCGAGCATATATAAGGCCCGGCAGGATTAATAAAGTCAGTTGAAGTTCAGTCTCCGTGTATTGAGTGTCTAGCCCTCTTCCCGTGTATAATCAATTTTTAAAAACCTTGTCTAGTGCTCGGAAGACATAACTGGTGCCGAAACCCGGGAAAGTTTTGTGCGATACCGATCGGTACATAGCTGCGCGTGAACTCCGACGACTTGAAGAACAGTGGGGGAAGCGAGAAGTCCGCAAGTGCAATTGTAATTTGTTGACGCTAGGTGGTGAGTGCGCGGTGGAAGGTGAATTCGAGCTACCCATGGACGACTGGGGAAGAGAAGGCGAAAGTCTCGTTGTGCATGTCATCTCTGTCATTAACGGAGAGTACCAAGGGATCCTAGGATGCGACGCTCTTACCCTACTTGGCGGCGGCATCGAATCGAACCAAGGGTGGAGGAGAGTACATATCGGTAAACAGGCGAACCACGCTAAGTCGCCCGAGAAATGCTTACAAGTCAGCACAGTGGCCACAGATAACACCGTGTGGGAGGAAATTAAGAGAGAGGCTGCAGATGTGTACCACCGGGATGGGGAACCTCTGGGAGCAACGGGAAAAACGATGCACGAGATCAACCTCAGTTCGGATCGAACGGTCTATGTGAAGGAGAGAAGATATCCGCAAGCGATGAAGCAAGCTATCCAGGAAGAACTTCCGGACCTATTGACCCAAGGCATTATTGTTCCCAGCCGATCAGCCTTTAACAGTCCATTATGGGCGGTCCCTAAGGCAGGAGCGCCTGACAAATATAGAGTGGTGGTGGACTTTAAACTAAATGATTGCACACTGGATGAGAGATACCCACTTCCAAGACTGGAAGACATCCTAGATCGTCTCAAAGGAGGGGTAGTCTTTAGCACGTTGGACTTAAAAGCCGGATATCACCAAATCCACATGCACCCGAAAGATGAACATAAGACGGCATTCTCATTTGAAAGGGGGCATTACCAATTCACGAGAATGCCGTTTGGACTTAAAAATGCGCCTGCGACGTTTCAGAGGTAAATGGATGAAGTACTGCGGGAACTGAGCCCCGAATGGTGCCAAGGCTATATGGACGACATCCTGGTCTTTTGTAAAACAGTAGAAGACCACAAGAGCCACCTAAGGAGTGTGTTTGATCGGCTACGTCAGTTTGGACTCAAACTTTCAGCGGAGAAATCAAGACTTGGGTTAACGGAAGTGAAGTTCTTGGGCCACGTCATCTCAGGCAGCGGGATCCGGCCTGATCCAGCGAAAGTGGAAGCGCTGGTGGGACTTAAACAGCCGACTACCGCCCATGAAGTACGCCGCATATTAGGAGCTCTCAACTACTACAGGCGATTCGTCCCTAGTATGGCTAAGAACGTTGCAGCACTTAACAATCTCCTCAAAAAAGGGAGTAAAGTTCGAGTCACAGAGCAAAAGCAGAAGGGCGTGGAGGAATGTGTAGCCACGTTGCGGGAAACACCGGTGTTTGCACACCCAGATTTTGTCAAACCATTCATTCTCACCACAGACGCCAGTGATAACGCCGTGGGTGCGGTGTTGGCACAACACACTTCACTAGGAGAACAACCTATAGCATTTGCCAGTCGACGGTTAACTGACGCCGAAACGCGTTACAGTGCCCTGGAAAGAGAACTATTGGCGATCGTGTGGGCTGTTGAACATTTTCGGCCCTACTTATTTGGCCGACAATTTGTGGTGCATTCCGACCACAAACCCCTCCAATGGCTGACCAATCTTAAAGAAACCTCGGCGAGAGTGTCCCGTTGGAAGGAAAAGTACGGCTCTCGCGCCTTCAGAAGGTCAACGTGACACAAACAAGACAAGGCGAAAATGATCAATCGTTGCACCAAAATTTTCTTAGAGTGGACACCTGGAGAGGGAGAAGCTGCCCCACCTGGAGGTAGCGAAGGGACAGTCTCTGCAGACGAAGACGACCAGCTCATCCAAGAGGTTGACGAGATAGTGGTTGCAAAGAGTCGACAGATTGTTTGGAAAACCACGGCGTCAGGCTCCCCTCAGAATGTGTATGGCAGACGTACTCGCTCGAGCCTGAAATGTACTGTCACGACGATGGAAGACATCTCGGACGATTCTGTGTGTAGACTGCTGGAGGATTCTTCTGTTCCGAGGTCGACAACATACTTGTATGTTCGGAGCCCAGTTATTTGGGCACAGATAGTCCGACTAAAGGAGCAGGGCCGCATCGGTGGAGATCGGAGGTTCGTCAGATGTTTACGTCTCGGAGAAGTCGTGTCCGACGCCCAAGTGCAGAAAGACGTTACGCTCGCTCATCATCAGGGCAAGACGAATCACCGTGGAATAAACGAGATTCGCCTAGCTCTGAGGAGGCAATATTATTGGAAAAACATGGAGCGGACGATACGGGAGATTGTGGCTGCATACGAGGTGTGTAACAAGGTTAAATATGACCGGAGACCCGCCCAACCCCAACGCGACGTCACATTCACGCCTCGAGGACCTTTACTAGCACTACAGGCGGATACGTTCGTGTGGAAAGGACAGTCTTGGGTAACCATTGTTGACGTCTTTAGTAAACTGGCGATGGCTGTACCTGTGTCTGCGAAGAGCGCTGATGAAGTCCGACAAGCCTTATGGGCCTGGAGCCAGTGTTATGGTACCCCAGAGCTCCTAGTTACTGATGGAGGTCGGGAATTTCGGAACGACACGATCAAAGAACTTCTCAAAAAGTGGGGTAATACTCTTCACGTGACAACCGCAGGACATCCTCAAAGCCATGGTGACATCGAGCGCGTCCACAACAAGCTGAGCGAACATCTCCGGCTCATCCAGGCTGAACGCGTCGTGTCAGGAGAAGAGGCCATGGCCATAGCAATCACCGCCTACAATCACTCTGTCCACAGTACAACAGGATTTACCCCCCATGAGGTCATCTTCGGGACGTGGAGATTAGGCAGACATTTGTCTGATACGGCTGGAGGTCCAGGAGATGTTGACACCGTCCTTCATCTTCGGGTCAACCAACGGAAAAGGTTGCAGAGAGAGGTGAGAAGGAGCAGAGAACAGCCAAATATAATCAACAAATTACAACCCCAGCTAAGCCTGTTAAACCCGGCGACATCGTTTACAGGCGGATTCCTACCAACCGACCGAAACAAGATCTGCGTTACGACGGGCCGTACAAGGTTACGGCCATCCGAGAACACAATGTGGTCACCATTAAGATGCTTTCACCTCCCTTCAGACAACGTAACGCACACATCGATCAGCTCAAGATTCCTCTGCAGAAGGCTGAGCAGTAACTCCGAAGGGCTAGTGTAGTGACAGTGACAATGCCAGATATTGTGGACTCTGTGTGCAGATTTTTTATGAGCATATTGGTATGTTCCTTCATTAATTTTGTACATATTTCTATTATGAATATTCTGTAAAGCGTAGTTTTTCTGTTTGTTGAACGTGTAGTTTTTGTTTTGTTCAAATAGTTTTTAGTATAGTGAATTTCTTTATATTTATTGCGAATAATTTCTTATATGATTATAATTTTTATTTTTTATCGTATATACCTTATTGGGTTAGGTTTAAGTAATGCTGAGTGTATCATATATTTCTTATTTTATTTTTATTTTTATTTATGATAAGTTTCTGGGGAATTTCCAGAAACTCGGGGGGGCTGTTAGGCAGAGAGTAACCCTTGTATTGTAAGGCCCGGCAGGATTAATAAAGTCAGTTGAAGTTCAGTCTCCGTGTAGTGAGTGTCTAGCCCTCTTCCCGTGTATAATCTATTTTTAAAAACCTTGTCTAGTGCTCGGTAGACATAACTTATATATATATATATATATATATATATATATATATATATATATATATATATATATATATATATCCATATATACAAATTTGAACGACCTATATTTTCGTGATCTATGGGGTCTGAACGAGAAAGTTTCTAGTCGGCACTTCTGGATTGCGTCGTGAGGTCAACCTCATAAGCGGGTATCCTCCCTATGGAGGTAGGGAGGAACCGCGCTAAATGTAGTTTTATACAACATATGATCTTTTGACAAATAGATATATGGCTCCAGATTCTAACCTCTTCCAGAAGTTAATTCCAACATTCAATTCCAAATGACATCGTTTGGAGCAACGGAAATAGTAAAACATAATGCTGCAAATGGTCAACAATTTAATTCAGCAATCAAAGTCAAAGGCCAAATTTATCACTAAGTGGGATCATTGCTGCCAATACCAAACGAACCACATCAATTTTTACAAATCTATTTTATGGGAGGTGAGGACTCCGAAAGCGCACTCGCCAATCGCTTGGATGTTGTTGGGGCTTCATTAACCTCAATTAACGGTTTGCAGGCGCATCGTCTGTAAGCTGGACGATCTATTGAAGGAGCAGAATGAATTAAATCACACATGCACCAATTACAAAATGGTAATCACGCTATTGTCATCAATCATGATAAAAAAGGGATAGTTAAAATAAAAAATGCGCCTGTTGGTGATGACGTTGCTGGAATCATGGTTGTCGACCTTGCAGCTATGCGAGAAATCCTGATTCAACGAAGATTAATAATCTAGGCAATGGCTAATACAAACCATTTATACGACGCTATCCAATATTCGCTAATGTTCTGGAAGGGACAAGACGGATATTGCATAAATATGAAACAAAAAGATCCCGCAACAGGTACGGGATTATTATTATTCACTACCAAAATATTCGTATATGGCAAAACAACGTTTGCCGTGTCAGCTAGTATATATATATATATATATATATATATATATATATATTTTCCAGTTGGCAGCTCCGGATTGCGTCATGAGGTCAACCCCATAAGCGTTCCCTCCCCATGGAGGGCAGGATAAACCGCGCTAAAACAACATTAAATTTATTTGATTAATATTAAATAAATGAAATATATTCTTTAGATAATAATTGGTGATTTTCGATCTCATTATTAATTCATCTGATAATGTAGTTTGTGGACCTTTTAGTTTTTCTTTTAAGAAAACCATTTCCAAATCTCTCGCTGCCTCCTAAAGGTCTAAATGGAACTACAAAGGCGCCTCACGTACTTCCCTCGGAGTATCCACCGTGGGCGTAGAGGGCTGGGATATGATAATGGATACGAGCAGGCTTAACTGCTTTAGTGTCCCTCCAGGTGTGGGCTTTTACTGAAGCAACCCGAGAGCTTTGCTTCTAATGGTGTTTCGTCGGAATGGAAGAGAAATGCCACGGACAGTGTACGACACGTAGTTCCTGTTTCATACAGATCATTGGACATCCATGGCTCCTTGCAAATGGATTTAGTCATTAGAATTCTTCTAGTGCATCAACAGGGTTTCGTTAATTGATTTTAATTAGTTATTTGGTAAATTTATAGATTACGTAGGTACAAACAACATTACTATTGCCAAACAAGTCATCACTTCCCGATTCTATTCTGTCGCATAGTTTTTAAATTAAAAGCAATAAACATGCAAGTCCAGTAACCTAAAACAAAAAAAAAAGTCCGACTCGCAGGAACTGCATCATCTTAGCAAGGTTCCGCTCATATCCCTAGTGTAATTAGAAAATCTTAGAATAGAAATAAACTCTTTTGTTTAATATATCTCGTAAACATTCTCTCGAACATCTCGAATAAAAGTGAAATTAAGGCGTTAGGGAAACCGACAGTCGCTGACAGGGCTGCAACCCCCCCCCCCCGCAATCGGTACAAATGTGTCGTAAAAACCTTAAAAATAATAATAAGATCACTCAGTTAAAAAAGAAAAATAATAATTTCGTTTGTGTGTAATTAATTGTCTAACTATTCCATGTTCTAGATTGTTAGTATTTCATACCCCTAAAATGCTCTCAGCCCCCCCGGAAATTCTCCAAGCCCCGCCTAAATTATTTTCTATATACGCCTGAACATGCCACTCATTAACTAGCCTTGTTTAATTGAAAACAAATCAGAATATCAGCAACCAATTAAAAAATAAGGCATACAACATAAAAAAAAATTAATGACTGAAGTAAAAAGAGACAAAAAAAGAGGAACTACTTCATGAGTTTGTTTGAGTTTAATATTATCAATGTCAAACACGTCATTTTGCGAGGTTTATGGCTGGATCTAACGGTACTATTGTCAGACCCTTAGAAAGAGGAGCAGGTAGTATAGTATTGTCCCCTCGAGAACCTACGAGTGTAGTCTGGTATATTATGTTGAATAAAACTAAAGATAATTCTGGAATCGCCTTATCTCAGAAATGGTTAATCTAATGAAAAAAAAGTGTGGGGATACGTTTTGTACATAATTGCACGATAACAATTTTGTCTGAACTATTTTTACCATACAACTAAACGTTTCGCTGAAAAATCCTAAAAACCTTTTTTTGCGACTTTGACATCGAACAAAATTGTTTGCACTCTTGGAATCGATAAGGACTTTTCCCAATTCCATTATAATGTGCTTACTAGAAAAGTTTACGTCTCAGAACCCCTAGAGCGCGAAAATAACGGTGGTTCAAATTTGTATATATATATATATATATATATATATATATATATATATATATATATACATGATATAATAAGCCAGGTAAACAGACACAAAAGCCTGTACAATAGAACCAGACACCTTTGAGGTTTTAAGGAATTACTTTTTCGCCTAATAGAAAACTAAGTAAAGTAAGCCTTTGAATGGTCACTTTTTACTTACCACGATTCCCCGCCGTTTTCGAGGTATTGAGTAAAATATACGAAGATCCTGAAACTTTTCATGTCTTTTAATAAAATATTTTTTTTCTAATACTTCCAAATATCCAAACGTGACCAAAATCTGAACATCTTAGTTTCGAAGCAGATCAAACATGTAGAAAATATTTTAACTGATTGTCAAGATTCTAAGTGCCTAAGCCAAAAATAAGTTACAAAAACTAGTTTTTTTTTTTCACTTTGGTCAAAAACTGACACAGATATCGCCTTGGTTTCATTCGTTTTCCTACGTTAAAGAACTTATTCAAAATGTTGCCATTCGAACAATGTTGCAGTACGCAGTTTCTGCTGGTTATCGAACTTTATCTTTTAAATTATTCAAAGTATTTTTGTACTAAATGCCATCAATATCGGCCCAAAGAAGGCAGTTCCTTTTTAAAAATTAATGAAACGAAAATAAATTAATTAGCGAACGCTTCTCGCATTTTCACGCATGCGCGAAAGTATGCTATTTGAATTTGTAGTAAAAATTAGAGGAGATGGATGTAAATGCATGAAGTATTCTTATAACCCCTTACATATGGGAGACGGATGTAAATGCATGAAGTATTCTTATAACCCCTTACATATGGGAGAGGGATGTAAATGCATGAAGTATTCTTATAACCCCTTACATATGGGAGATGGATGTAAATGCATGAAGTATTCTTATAACCCCTTACATATGGGAGATGGATGTAAATGCATGAAGTATTCTTATAACCCCTTACATATGGGAGATGGATGTAAATGCATGAAGTATTCTTATAGCCCCTTACATATGGGAGATAAAATTGAACAACCATCATTTAAGATACACCATGTTCAAATATTTGATACCAAAACAAATATGACTTTTTATAAAAATGTTTTGGCATGAAAACCTTCATCCTAGATGTATGAGTAGTAAATCTCCCACATTTTACGATTTTATTTCAACAACTTCAAAATCTTCAAGCGCTCTATAGAGCTTTAAGCGCATTTAGACAATTATAAGCCCGAAAATTTAATCCAGCTTAGTAAAAATGTTACTCAACATTTTTTTACCCAAAATCCAAAAGGTCATGCAAATTTCTAGTTCAAATTAATATTGCATAAAACATGAAATGTTGTTCTTTTATTAACTTTTGACCCTATCAATACTAAATATATATATATATATATATCCGGTAAATTCTTCCGACCATACTATCTCCCTAGTGTCCTGTATGGTCAATCATCAGATACCTCTACAGTATCTGACACTCTGGGCCCTTGTGACCTCTAAAGGGACTTATATATATATTTGAACGTGATCAGAACAATGAATGGAAAATCACCATCCTAAAAATACCGGTATAGTAGTATCATACCTGGTATCGTCGGCCACGACGATACCAGGTATGATAATACTATATTCGTCCCTAATTTCCCAGGACCAATGCCTGACGACACGAATCTCCTCCAGACATGCAACTAGCTCGTTCGAGATGAATAATTACCCGTCGAAGAAAATGACTAAATCATATTACAACCAATTGATCAAATTAATCATTTTTTTTTTTTTTTTTTTATTAAAACATCACATGAAATTTTTTCTATGCAGGATAGTAACTCGAACTTTTGAAAGAACATTCTTGATAATACGACACTAACGGCGTTTTTGTGAACGCCATCAAAGTACTCTAATAAAATGAAAAATAAACAGATGAATGAACAATATTCAAAAATGACAACTCGATTACTCTGAAATAATAAATAATGAAGTAAAACGAGTTGAAAGATAGTTTCGCTAAAAACAAATTAAATAATTAAAGGTGAATGCAAACTATTGTTTTAATTCTGACGCGAACGTTTTAATTTAACTCATACATTTTTTTTATGGCGATTATAAGAACGAACGAAAAACGAACGGCGCTGAAAATATAGATTAGTTCTTATCTTCGTGTTAGGCGGAAGGTCAACAAATAAAATCTTCAACACTCAGTATCACCAACTTTATTTCATCCCTACATGTTTCACACCCTTATTGGTGCCTCTTCAGGGGAAAAAAATACAAAAATAAAACTTACAGCCTACACCTGAGGAGGATAACCTTCCACCAGTACGGCCACGTCAAGAATGGTGGAAGGTTATCCTCCTCAGGTGTAGGCTGTAAGTTTTATTTTTGTATTTTTTTCCCCTGAAGAGGCACCAATAAGGGTGTGAAACATGTAGGGATGAAATAAAGTTGGTGATACTGAGTGTTGAAGATTTTATTTCTTCACCTTCCGCCTAACACGAAGATAAGAATATTGAGAAAAGGGTCAGTTGAAGAATAATTATAGATATGGTTGTTTCTAATAGGAGGAAATAGACTTGTACATCAGACAACACTAATCATAACCTGGAACGTAGGCTACACAATACTCAACACACGACACAAATAGTAATAAAAAAAGTCCGTCACGCAGGAGCTGCATAACTAAGCACTTTCCTCAGAATTTGGGTAGTGTAGACTGCTTTCCAGAACAATTTGCTTAAAATATCCTACATAAATAAAATAAAAACGTGAATAGTTCTCATTTTGTAATGAGTAACTGATCAATTATTAATTTGCATCCAGAGTTATGTTTACACATGGTACCTACTACACTACGTAATAAATACAAAAATCCTCATATTATCGTATTTTGATCTAACGCAGGAACAGGATACAGTCACTCTAGTGGTAGAAAGCGCTCCTTGCGGCGGCTTTGTGAACCTACGTCTGCCGGCTTTTCTATTCAAATATATTACAAATTAAACCCCCGCTTTCCGATTGACCGATTCAGCTCATTTTTACAACACTTCTTTCTCATGAGTTACCCACGACGTATACAGCGTTTCGTTACAATACAGCAGAAATTACGACCGGTATGAGTATATTAGGAATTTGGGTCCGGAGTAAACCCCCCCCCCCTTCCAATGAACCGATTTAGTTTCTTTTTACAACACATATTTACCTGTAGATTACCACTACGAATACCGAGTTTCGTCGAAATACACCAAAAATCACGGCTGGTAGTTGCGAATTGGTATTGTGGGTCTGGAGTAAACCCCCCCTCCTAATGAACCGATTTCGTTTATTTTTACAACACATATTTACCTGTGGATTAGCACTACGAATACCGAGTTTCGTCGAAATATACCAAAAATCACGGCTGGTAGTGGCGAATTGGTATTGTGGGTCCGGAGTAAACCCCCCCTTCTAATGAACCGATTTAGTTCGTTTTTATATCTCACTTTTCTCTCTATATTAACACTACGAATACCAAGTTTCGTTGAAATATAACAAATATTACGGCTGACATAGTCAAATAAGTGTTTTGGGTTCGGGGTAAACCCCCCCCCTTCCGGTGGACCGACTTTGGTGGTTAACGAACTCGTTCAATCGTTTGCTAATTGAATGCTATATACCAAGTTTCGTGACGAAAAAACAAAAACTCTGGCCGCTATCGTGTTAACAGACACACACATATATATATATATATATATATATATATATATATATATATATATATATATAATATATATATATATATATATATATATATATATATTCCTTTTTTATCCTAGGAGGCATGGGGACATTAAGCAGTCTTCCTTTATTATACTACTTTATTTATTGGGCCCGACATGTTTCGTGCATCTTTTCTTCGCACCTCTTCAGGGGCACTTCTACAACAAAATATAATTTTTTGCACATCCACACAAACCTTTTTTTACTATATTAAAACTATCAAATTTGAACTGTTCCACAAAAGGCATTAACATTATCATGCTCATTAAATGTTACTTCTACCCTACATATTGCAATAATTATAGCTAAATTACATATTTTTTATAAAAGGTGTTGAGTCCTACCTTGCAAGGAAGTCCTCCAGTTACCAAGTACTCCCTCTGGAGTCCTGCTTAATACTAACCCTGTAAGTGGATGGCCAAAATGGCCCTGTCGTTATCTGTCCTTTGTTGTTGTCCTAGTAAAGTCTACTCGTCAAATATTGTTTTATACATTTTTGGGTATTAATCTATTATTCCATAGAAAATTTGGTGAACATTTTTCAGATCGTGCCCCTGAAGAGGTGCGAAGAAAAGATGCACGAAACATGTCGGGCCCAATAAATAAAGTAGTATAATAAAGGAAGACTGCTTAATGACCCCATGCCTCCTAGGATAAAAAAGGAATTTTGATATTTTGGGTCATCTATAAGAATAAATAATATATATATATGCATATATATATATATATATATATATATATATATATATATATATATATATATAGATATATATAAATTTTAACGGGAGTCATTTTCGGTGTCTACTAGGTAGGGTCGATAAAGATTTGAAGAAATTTTTCAAAAATTCCGTCATGAGTCCAACCTCAATAGCTACTTTCCTTCGGAGGAAAGTGCTAAAAAGAAAAGAAAAGAAAAAAAAAGTTAAATTGCTGACTTTTTCGAAGGGTGGATATGTAATAGTTTAAATGCGTAATCCCTATTATATTTTAAGACATGTAGCACATATGTTAATTAAACGTGTATATATTTAAAAACAAAAGACACACAGTGTGAAAAAAGTCCGACACACCGGAACTGCGACATCTTAGCAAGGTTCCGTTTTTTATCACCAATGTCATTTGAAAAGCTTAAAATAGAAACAGTTATATCCTTCAAGGTCGTTGTATCGACCTTTCATGAAATACTTTTATAGCCCAGATACTTCTCGGATGTCAAAAATGACCCCTGTTCATTTCCCTCTAGGTAAATACTAGTACTATTTTTCATTTTCCTGTCTTTTTTTTTTTTTTTTTATTATTATAATACCACTTTCTCGGATAAATTCAACTTAAAGCAAAAACCAATTAAATAGTGAGTTAAACAACACCAAAACCCAGTTCAAAAGAACATAACAGACACGTTCGATGTTTTAAGCACGTATTTCTCCGATTTACAACACATAGTTAAAAATTTCTTCAGGACTTTTTTTGTAGAGAATTTAGTTAGTTTTTCGAATGATTACCTTCCACCTACCACGATTTTCCAACCGTTTTCGAGATATAAGAAGTTTCCAAAACATTTCATGTCTGCTAATAAAATATTTTATTTTAATCCTTCCTTAACTTTATTTGTAACCAAATATCAAAATTTTAGTTTAGATGAATTTCGAACGTGCAGAAAATATTTCATCTGAATCCCATCATTCTAAGTACCGAAACTAAAAACTTTATTCAACAACTATTTTTCCGATTTTCTCGAAAACGCTTACAGATATCGCTTCAAAAATGGATTAATTATTTTCTCTATGTGAAGGAACCTATAAAACCTGGAGTTTTAGGGCAAATTTCGCCCCAAAAACCATGTTCCGGTGGATGGATTCTGTTGGATAACGAACTTGACCTTTCAAATTAGACGAAAAATTTTTGTGCCAAATTACATTAAAATCGGACCATTTTTGAGGTCGAGAGAGAGGAAACAGACAAATCGCAATATGTATAATTTGAACCACCGTTATTTTTTAGTTCTATAGCTTCTCATAGGTGAAAATGGATGTCAGAATAGTTTTTAGCTCATTAAAAAAACCCTATATTCAAATTTTGGGACGTTCGAAAAAAAGAAAAAAAAAATGTATTTTAAATTTTGTGAATACCCTTAAAATTCAACGATCCGACCATATTTCAAAGAACATTTACCCGATTCAACCCACACTTGGAGGGTCAATAAAGGCTCTAAAGTGACACAATTCCCTCCAATTGGGGTGTTTCTATATGCTCTGGGATCGACATAATATACAAAAACTTTTACATTTTATTTATATTATGAGGGTCATTTTTTACAAGTACGATACAATAACACAATACAATAGTCATTTATATGGTTAGAAATAGAATCTTTTATTCTTTTGAAATAGCTCAAAGACGTAAAAATAGGATTAAGTCTAGGCGAGATATTGAATTTCTAAACGTCACGTTACTTTTTCGCTTACACATTTTTAGCGTCTTCCGGACAGGGAGAAATTATTATTTTTTTGTTTTCCATGATATTTACCACATTAAGTTTTCTTGGGGTACTGATTTTAAAATTGGCATTATTTTTGGTGTTAAAAAATCATTTAATACTAGTTTACTGAGCTAAGGTTTGAATTTATTTGTCGAAATATAAAATATTGTTTAACAATTGTATTTTTCTCAGCCCACCCCTTATATACGCTCATGGCATATGGTGCTTCGATAATATCTTAAAAATAATGGGGGAGATGTTGGAATAGTTCTCGAAATATTCAGCCCCGGTCTCCCGTGGTCTAGTGGCTAGCGCGCTAGACTCATGAGCGGGAGATGGTGGGTTCGATCCCAACCGGCGCCAGAAATTTTCTCATCTCAGGGCTCGCTGAGAAAATTCCTGGCTGCACCCTGGACGTCGGCGCTAATGGCCAAGATTTATGTCGATGCGCCGTAAAAAAAAAAAAAAAAATAAAAAATAATAGTCCGTGTGCATCTGAGAATATTAACATGTCAGTCGTGGCCACTGAACATGTTCAGGCGAAGGTTTAATTTTATTCGGCTGTTATTATTTCAACAGAGGATTATGAATTGAGCTGGGGTCTAAGAAGTCCATTCAAGCGTCGGTTGGGTTTCATATTGTTATCTGACGGGGAAACTGGTGCCTCAACGAAAAGCACACTTCCCAGAATTGTCTGATAACTGTTAATTGTTTTTCGTCAATGAACTTCTACACAGGGAATATTAATTTACATCAATTACATTTATGAATTTCTCCTGGAACTGTAAATTACTGAATTCCCCACCACTTCTGTTGTCAAGTGTGTTCAAAATACCAAGCAGAGCTGAAACTTATGCCTCGTTTCCTCGAAATTAATATTTCTGTTTAGTGCTTGTACCTCCCACTAAGCTAGCGTTACGACAACTAATAACTGCTTATTCACAAATAGTCAGTGTATTATTCACAGGACAAGTAGGTTTAATACGGTCCGTCCATACTTTCCACTCTCAATTTTTTTTTTTATTTATTTATTAAAAGTTTCGCAGTTTTTAGCGATATACAATAAATGATGATTACATGATTACAAATTTACCTAATTATAAAGTTACACAATAAATGATGATTAAATGATTACAGAATTAAATTTACACATTGTGTATATGGAAACAATGGTATTATGTCATATATTATATTATTATGTGTATATTAATATATAACAGTATGCCTATACCCATATATACATATATATATATATATATATATATATATATATATATATATATATGGGGGCGAGGTTAGCTCAATGGTAGAGCACTGGACTAATAAGCTGGAGGCCTGAGTTCAAATCCCGAGCAAGCACTAAAGATTTTTTCTTCTAGTGTCTTCGTTCATGGGTTGAATTCGGCCTCCCTGACCGTCCCTAGGCCAACCCAGCCTTTAATTAATTTAATAATGGGTACCTTGGGTGCTAATGACTCTAGCAGTCGAAGCAGCCAAGGGGAAAATCAGGCGGCCGGAGCATAGTACTGACCACACTATCTCCCTAGTGTGCCGTATGGTCATGAATCAGATACCTCTATAGTATCTGCCCCTCAGGGCCCTCGTGGCCTGTTGCGGGACTGTTTTTTTTTTTTTTTTTTTTTTTTATATATATGTATATATATATACACACACACATTTACGTTCACTGACTACTCATGAATATAACTGGCATAGTGACAATTGACAAGTACTCGTTTATACGTAGTGAACAAGTGCTTTCACAAAAGTCCGTTTTTACTTTCCACTGTCACACTTAGAGATAACTCTTCACTTCTCATACCCTCCGGAAGAAAATTAATGAAAAAAAAAAATTAGTAAGCTGCTTATTACAAATATAGATGGCCAAAACTGTTCATGTTTTTCCTTTACGGATCAAAACATGTATATTTTTAAAGAAATTATACATGAATGTCTTTAAAACCATTAATGATGGATAATTAAAACGTTTTTCTTTTTTATTCTTTCCCTAACTTCTTTTCCTTCTGATTTATTTTCATGAGAAAGAGGTTTATGGTAAATTGTATGGCTATTTATAGGACCATGTTTGGGCCATCACTTTACCTACTGAGTGTAAGCTAACCCCGGAAGTGAGCACACTCCAATAAGTTCGGTGTAGATGAGCAGTCTTAGCTAGAAATCGATGAGCCGGAAGGAGGCGATACATCGGCCTCTCCCCTAACTAACAGCAACTATTTAACCGATCAAAACTATCGGATCGTTACTGAGAATTATCTGTTTTTCAGAAAATTCAAAATGCGTATTTGCTATTGACGACTGTATGACGAAAATTTGAACACTCAGAAAATTAGACAAACTTAGTAGTACAAAGAAAAAATTAATAGAACAATAAAAAAAAAAAAAAAGAAAAGAAAAGAAAGCGTCCGTCACGCGGGAGCTGCATAACTAAGCACTTTCCTCAGAATTGGTTAGTGTGGAGTGAATTCCTGAATAATTTGCTTAAAATAACCTATATAGATAAATAAAATAAAAACATATATAGTTCTGCTCTTTTTAATTTATTATGAGCACCTGTTTCAATTACTAGTTTTCCAATTAATTTCCTTCCAGAGTTTTGTGCATGCGTGGAACTACACACACAAACTTTTTTCGTATTAGATACCCAAAATGTATACCGCGTTTCGGTACAATAAAACAGAAATTACGACCGGTATGAGCAAATTAGTAATTTGGGTCCGGAGTAACCCCCCCCCCCTCCTAATGAACCGATTTAGTATATTTTTACAACACATTTTTCTCTTTAGTTGACGAAAACGAAAACCAAATTTCGTTGAAATTTAAAAAAAAATTACGACTGGTATTGGCAAAGAACTACTTTTGCTCCGGAGTACCCCCCCTCCCTCCGGATGGACCGATTTTGTTGGTTAACGAACTCGTTCAATCGTTTCATGGGGAAATACTACATACCAAGTTTCGTGGTGAAAACACAAAAACTCTGGCCTCTGTCGTGTTAATGCATATCTATATAACTATATATATATATATATATATATATATATATATATATATATATATATATATATATATATATATATATAAATTTAAAATTGGGTCATTTTCGGTGTCTACTTGGTATGATCGATAAAGATTTGAAGAAATTTTTCAAAAATTCCGTCTTGAGTGCAACTTCAACAGCTACTTTCCTTCGGAGGAAATTGCTAAAACGTAAATAACACTCTTACTCAGTTTCTTGACTTCCTTTAAAGCACATAAATTATGTGTGAATGCGCTCTGCTTTCAATTTCTGTTCATTTAGCAGTGGGCAACTAGCCACTACTGGTGAAATGGGTAGCTATTGGACTGTAAGAATATAAAAAATACTTATTATGGGTTGAATAAAATGTAATTAACAAAAGTGCCAACGGCCATAGCCACGTTGAATACACCGGTTCCCTTAGATCACCGAAGTTAAGCAACGTCGGGCGTGGTCAGTTCCTGAATGGGTGGCCACGTGCTGTTGGCATTCGAAAAGGGTGGCAACCTGTAGATAGCCCGGCGCTAATGACCAAGATGTAGATAAGCCGTTAAAGAAAAAAAAAAAAAAAAAAAAAAATTAACAAAAGTCTGAACTAATATTATAGTAATTGGAGATTTAACTGTAGGATGAGATGATGATTATGTACATGGTGGAAGAACTTGAAGATCCTGGGGTGACTGGTACTTCAATTTATCTAAGGTAAACATGGTGACGTTGGACAACATATTGTTCTTCTCCTGGCCCAGCAGGCCGGTGGAGAGCTTCTTTAGCCGATTATTGTATTATGGAAATTCACTGAATAAAATTCATCAATGTGAGAGAGTCCAACTTGTTCTAGGAAAAATTTGTGAGAGGGAACATTTGTTTTTTGTTTTTTTTTTCTTCGGAGTCTTGATTCTCTATGGAGGTAGGATATAATGGTTATGAGCGAGAAGGGGTCTCCAGTCTATAGTTCCAACAGATACTATAGAGTTTTTAGGAAGGAATTTCATGAAAAGCGGACAATTTGTCTGTCCCCTAGAGAGCGAACAGACTGTGGTATGTAAGGAGCGGCTGTTCTGATATTGGCAAAAATTAGAAATCATACATTCCTATAGTTGTTTGGAGGCATACGTTTATGACTCTAGAAACGAATTGTTATTCAAACAATTCAAAATAATATAAGCTTGTGTAAGTATGTGTTTATCCTTCCATGTCCAGTTAATAATTGTGTCGTGTAGAAGTCACCACATGTATGTTTTCCGATTATGTAAGTAGTCCTTTTGTAGAGTTTCCCCATTGAGTTTGCCAGTGCTCTGCCAGTATTTCATGTGTGCCTTAGATATTTTGTTGTACGTTACTGGTTTATTATTGTCTTTGGGCGCTGATTTAGCGAGTCTGTCGGCTATCTCGTTTCCTTCAAGTCCTTCGTGTGCTTTGACCCATTTAAAGTGTGCAGTTATGTGTTTTATTTGAGTTCGAAGTAGTGTGTGTCTTTTTTTTTTTTTTTTTTTTTTTTCTTTTTTTTTTAAGGCGCATCAAGAAATCTTGGCTATTAGCGCCGAGTGTGTCTTATTTGTTCAATTATTGCTTCGTGTAGTTTCCTATTGGTCAATTTGTATAGTGAAGATTTACTGTCTGTGCATATTTGAACTGTTGAATTTGTCTCTGCTTGTGTGTTGATGAAGTCTAGTGCCTTTAGTATTTCTAATTGTTCTGCTTGATTGTTCGTACAGTCCTTTCCTAGCCTATATTTTAGTTTGTCTATGAGTATGTCTTGTTTATATACTACTACTCTACATCCTACTGAGCTATCTCGTTTGCTACCGTCTGTGTATATTTCGTAGTCAGTCGGGTCTTTCGTGTAGCCCTTAATATTTGGGAATATTGCGGGATGTGTCCAGTTTGAGTAGAGTATGGGGTGTTCTTATATCTTCTGTTTTTAGTGTACTTGTATCTAGATGTAATTTTGTCAATGTACTGAGTTGTGTGTTGTTCGGAAAGTAGTGAAATTGGTGTGATTTTTGCAAGAACACAGGCTGCTTCCTAGGAGACAGTGATATATTTCGTATGACAGTGAAGGTAATAATGCTCCTTTGTACAAAGTTTGAAGTGCTTCTGTCTGTAGTCCCTACGTGTTTCATGCAGCGATTGATGGTACATTTTTTTGTTTTATTTTTTTTTTTTATTTATTTATTTTTTTTTTATTTTATTTTTTTAACGGCTTATCTACATCTTGGTCATTAGCGCCGGGCTATCTACAGATTGCCACCCTTTTCTAATGCCAACAGCACGTGGTCGGTCACCCATTCAGGTACTGACCAGGCCCGACGTTTCTTAACTTCGGTGATCTGTGGGAACCGGTGTATTCAACGTGGCTATGGCCGTTGGCTGATGTTACATTTATTAATTTTATCAGTTTATCTTGTAATAAGTCTGTATGTTTTGTCCACGTCACACAGTGGTATTTTTAACTGATCTAGCTGGACAAAACTCCAAAAATTCATGAAAACAAATCTTAAATTGGACCTTGCAGTATTTTCCTAGATAGTAAATAGATTAGAAAACAATCATAAGTTGGCTCAAATAAGTCAACATTTAGGGATTAGGGATTATTTACAGTAGGGTTACTAACTTCATTACGGATTACGGATCACGAATTATTTACAGTAGGGTTACTAACTTCATTACGGATTAGGGATTATTTACAGTAGGGTTACTAACTTCATTACGGATTACGGATTATTTACAGTAGGGTTACTAACTTCATTACGGAATAGGGATTATTTACAGTAGGGTTACTAACTTCATTACGGATTAGGGATTATTTACAGTAGGGTTACTAACTTCATTACGGATTACGGATTATTTACAGTAGGGCTACTAACTTCATTACGGATTACGGATTATTTACAGTAGGGTTACTAACTTCATTACGGATTACGGATTATTTACAGTAGGGTTACTAACTTCATTACGGATTACGGATCACGAATTATTTACAGTAGGGTTACTAACTTCATTACGGATTAGGGATTATTTACAGTAGGGTTACTAACTTCATTACGGATTACGGATTATTTACAGTAGGGTTACTAACATCATTACGGAATAGGGATTATTTACAGTAGGGTTACTAACTTCATTACGGATTAGGGATTATTTACAGTAGGGTTACTAACTTCATTACGGATTACGGATTATTTACAGTAGGGCTACTAACTTCATTACGGATTAGGGATTATTTACAGTAGGGTTACTAACTTCATTACGGATTACGGATTATTTACAGTAGGGCTACTAACTTCATTACGGATTACGGATTATTTACAGTAGGGTTACTAACTTCATTACGGATTACGGATTATTTACAGTAGGGTTACTAACTTCATTACTTCATCTTTAGGTGAATACTGAAGTTTAGAAACTGCTTTGTTAGTTTAGAGTACTATCAACTTGGAATAGTTTTAGGCAAATAAAACGCTATTACAACTAAAATGAAATGATCTTTGGAATGAAGAAGGAATGGATCAAACCATTTTAAGGTTTTTAAGACACATTTTTACCCTCACATCAAAATTTCGGGGGGGGGCTGCACATTCCTCAGTTCTTCTTATATACGCCCACGCTGGTAACCTATAGATAACGGGTTATCTATACGTTATCTGTTTTTTGATACTGGTGCGGAGCATCCCAATGTCAAGAAACATTATACTTTGATTACTTATAAACTGATGAATAACATATAGTATGATTGGAGCCGTGCTATAATAAACTGCACAAAATTATGTAGGAGTGTTAATGATGATTTTTGTGTGTAAAATGGTAGTTTGTTGTGTTCTGACCATTGTTCGACTGTCTGTATTAGTGTGTTTATTGATGTTTGTATGTGTTTTGTGTACTTTGAGTTATTATAATTATAACATCACCTGCAAACGCTATTATTTCAACGTTTTTCTTTTTTAGTAACTCGTTAATAATTAAACTTCAAATAATGGTGAACATGCTGATCCCTGTGGTGACCTAGTGTTTGTGTTTTACCCCCCTTGTAGTTGTTAGTGTTGATTATTGTTCCTCTGTCCCGAAGGTAGTTGTCTACCAAATTGTAAATATTTGTGGGGCAATTGTGTGTGATGAGCGAGTATACAATTGATGGCCACCACGCATTATCAAAGGCTCGCTGTATGTGCATTGAAACAATTAATACATCTTCTTTCTTTTTTAGAGCCTTGCTAATAAGGTTGTAGGTATTTTGTAGTTCATCTGGGGCACTATTTTGAAGAGTAAATCCAAATTGCTTTTTGTGCATTTTATTGTTAGAGTACAAGAAATTACTCAACCTTTCATATATAATTATATAATATATATATTTATTTATTTATTTTTTTTTTTAGGCGCATCGACATAATTCTTGGCCATTAGCGCCGACATCCAAGGTGCAGCCAGGAATTTTCTCAGCGAGCCCTGAGATGAGAAAATTCCTGCCGCCGGTGGGGTTCGAACCCACCATCTCCCGCTTATGAATCTAGCGCGCTAGCCACTAGACCATGGGAGACCCCGGGGGTCACTCATGTTCCCAGGTTTTTTTAATCAATACTAGTTTAGGTTTTTTCCAAGCTGAAGGAAATAAACCCTTATCGAAACAGTAGCTATACAATTTGAATATGAAGCTCGGAAGGCAATAGTAGGTATTTTTAATTTTTATTCCTGATATTCCATCTATACCAGGTGATTTTTTAGGATTAAGATTACTTATAATATGAGCTAATTCATGTTTCGTTATTAGAATGTCGTTGCTAGTGCAGGGGTGATTTTTGCAAGTTACATCTCGGTATGTATTAAATGGTCAGTGGTGAAGTCATCATTTTTTACAAGATTGTCAAGTAAGTAATTGTAAGTTGAAGTTATGTCAGTCGGTTCTGTCCCATCGTGCTTTTCTATTGATTTTAAACTAAATGCCTCTTTTAATTTCCCTGATGCGTACTTATACTATGTTTACAAATTTGAACCACCGTTATTTTCGTTCTCTAGGGGTTCTGAAGTGCAAAACTTTCTAGTCGGCACTTTCGGATTGCGTTATAAGGTCAACCTTATAAGCTGGGTTCTTCCCTATGGAGGGAAGGAGGAACCGCGCTAAAAGTCTCAGACAACTCTTGTCCAGTCCATATTACGCCTTCGGTTTCTTCATTTTAATCAAAGCATTTAAAAATGCCCCTGACACACCATTTTTAACTAATTAATAAAACAAAGCATCCCTGTTCACCTTGTCAAAAGCGGCTTTGATGCCATCAAATAAGTAATTAAATGTTAAAAATCGAATGAAAACATTTCAAAGGTCATATCTATAATGATTGTGGGATAAAATGATAAAAAAAAAAAAATTAAAACTAGATTTTTGTACGATTTTTTGGATTTATTTCTATATATCTCGAATCCAGCTGGGAAATCGTAGCAAACGTATTTCGGCGTTGGTGATACAAAAGGACCGAAACAAGAATAAGGTTCTCATGCTATACTTGATAAAGCCAACTAAGCTACTTTCCATTCAGAGAATCCCGTCCTAAAATGGAGTAACTTCCTCGTAGTTATGGATAATTGTACAAGTAATTATGGAACTATGGATAATTATACTCCTCCTAGTTCAGGATACTATTACTAGTAATTATGGTATAACTAGTAATTACTAGTAGTTAAGGACGTTACTAGTAATTTCCTCCAAGTTTCCTGTTATGGAACCTAATATCTTGCTTAGATTTGCGGATTTGTTTTCAATTTGTTGCGAACGATTAAGAAAACAGATTACCTGTTTCCATCCCAGGCTTCCCAAATGAAACTAAGGATGACAACAGGATCGCGCAGTTTCTACAACACGGAATGTTTTAACACGTTGGCTTTTGTACGGGACATATATCGTCCCTGCCATGTTGAACTATCGAATATGCAAAATCGATAGTTTTTAGATTCGGGACTTTGCTCAGTCCCGAATCAGTGGACGATACGGCTTGTGGGAAATTGTTGCAACTCTAACCATTTTATAGAACAGCTTTCAATGCGGTAAATAAAGTATCGAATAAGACCATTTCTAAATATATTTCTTTGTCAATGGATAGAATATGTTTCCTCCGATTTGCTTATTCGATAGTTTGACATGGTAGGGATGATGTCATCGTTGCAAATGTAAAGTATCGAATGTGAAAAAACGCCTTTTTCATTTCCAATCTTTACTGATTGCTGGTTGACTGATGCACAACAAAATCTTGAATCTTATTTCACTCAGTGAAAGGGGAATGTAACCACTGTCAAAAGGTCGAATCTGCTGACTATTTGACTTTCCAAAAGCAAAGTAAGAAATAAAATTACTTTCACTCTGCAAACTGGTGATTTTCACATTCGATACTTTGCATTTGTATCGACGATATGTCCCATATTGGCTATCGCTGAGGAACGGCGGAACAAATAGCCCAAGTCCCTTAACTTACGATGGCTGTAACTTGGCAAAAAAAAAATAAATAAATAAAAAAAAACCCACATAGTCCAATAGATGACAGAAATTAAACAAATTATTGGAAAGTACGAGACTGATAAGTCCCATAAAGTACACTTATGAAAGAAATCGGCACACGGGCCACCAGGGTCCCGTATATATGTATAGATGTTTACGGGACATAAACGGGCCTCATGCACCCGTACCGAACCTACGACTAAACACTGAAATTTCGTGCCGAGGTTAACGCGCTAATATATAACTCCAGAAGAGCATATCTAAAATACAACTCTAACCATCTTCTCGAAGCGGTCGTGGTCCTTAAATAGAATTAGCCCTTTTATCTCTTCCCGGAAAACTGCTTTGATTTCAGAAGGAGTAGAGGAAATAGTCTGTGGATCTATTTTAGTTTAAAGTGATTAATTAATTCCAATTGACACTTTGAGTGACTAAAGTTTATCACATTTCCTCCCACCCTCCACAAGGAAGACAACCATTTATTTTTATTATTTGAAAATGATGCATGGGCGTATATAGAAAATATTTTCGGAGGGGGCTGGGAAAATTTCGGGGGGGGGGGCTGAGACCATTTCCGGTATATGGAATTCTAACAATTTAGATCTTGGAAGATTTTTAGCCAACTAAAACGCTATAACACCCAAAATGGAATATTTTTAATGAACTAAATGATCTTATTTAATTTATTTTTAATGATTTTATGAAATTTTTACCGATCAACTCAAAATTTCGGGTGGGGGGAGCTGAGGGGGCCATATACGCCCATGAAATGATGCAGGAATATATGTTTTCTTTTCAAAAATCCTCTTTATAATCAACTGTTTACGTTTACTGGTTTATTCCTTTGTACGAATGCCAACACTTACTAATCCTCTTCTAAACGATCATGTTTGTTTTCCTCTGTAGCATTTCGATACTTGGAAGAATTTCAGTCTTTCTTACGATGGCATATCATGATTTTCGTACGATTTTCTTTTACGAGTTTAAACTCGACCGAGGCGGAGCCCAGACTACTAGAAACATCAACCAAGTCTGGGGTGAGGGTAGAGTTAATGAGTGCACTGTTCAAAGGTGGATTAAAAAATTTTGGGATGATGACTTCCTGAATGACGCGGAAGGATGATGATGTTCTGCGATCATCGGTGCAAGAAAACTCTAGAATAACTGTTCTGTAATATGCAGAAAAACTTTAGCAAATTTAGCAAATCGACCGTCCATGACCACTTATAGGCGATTAGAAAATTGAAACAGCTTTAAAGTGGTAGGTGTTACACTTCTTTGCCGAAACAAAAATGACCCTCTTCTAGCTACATCCCCGCCCTACTCTCCGAACCTCTCGCCTACTGACTACCATGTTCTTAAGACACCTCAGCCACTCCTTACAACACAAAATATGTATGAATCGGAGGGAATTAGAGAATGCGTTTATTGACTTTATAAATTCTAAGAATTCTGAATTCTATTCAGACAGTGTTCAAAAGTTACCAATACGGAAGAAATTTATTGAGAGTATGGGAGACTATTTTGATTAAAAACACATATATAAAATACTTTTTTTATAATACCAACCGATGAGAAAATTTCATGTTTCGGAAACTATAGACCACGAAAATGACGGTGCTTTGTATATATATATATATATATATATATATATATATATATATATATATATATATAGGGGAAGGTGTTGTACCTCTGGCCGTCTTGTACCTTTGACCACCGATTTTTTGTATTCTTACAAAAAATACTTATCTATTTCTATCATAAAAATGTAAGTTATTTATTGATGACGTTTTGCCTCATAATATTTTTTTTGTATTAAGTCTTTTTAGATGGAAATCATTTGACAATGTAGCAACTACAATAAGAAACATGATGTAGCTTCTTAAATTAATTTATCTTAACCCTAAAATTGTTAGCATGCTTTTAAATTTGCACTACCAGGGTGTTGTACCTCTGACCACGACTAGTTGTACCATTGACCAGGTCTAAGGTACAACATACCCGAGTAATTTTTACATAATTCACCTTTTATATTCTTCTGCTTCAAATTTAAAATTTTTTGGCTTCTTCAATTGTTCAAAGAATTTAAAAAAATATAAATTAAATCAGTTAAAACTAACTTTATTAATCCTCAGTGTAGGAGTTCGAACCTATCGCCCCTTATCGTTCCACTTGAAGTTGTAAGACCTCATCGAAAAACGGAGGAGAGAAAAATGTCAAATAGGGGACGGCCTAAAGGGGCAGATATTCCTGAAAATCTAATTATTGAAGGTGAAAAAAAAAAAAAAAAAAAAAAACGAAAGCACCACCCTAAACGTAAGACACCACATACAAATAAACCCCTGCCTAAAAAAGTGGAAAATAAAAAGAAAATTATTCTAATAACAGTTCAGATTCTGATACTGACACGGAAATTTCTTCAGGAGAAAGTGATGTTGATCTGTCTGATAAAAGTCGTGAGTTAAGTCGATGGCCAGTAACTATTTGAAAAATATGATTTGGAAAAAGGAAATTTTGTACTTGTTAAAAATAAAAGTAAATAGACTATTACATATTTAGTCGCAGAGATCTGTGGTATTAAATGTCCAATGTTTAAGATCCAATATTCGAAAAAAACAAACTTTAAGTGCCAAGTTTACGAGAGAAGATGAAAATCTGTATGATATTGATGTTGAAGACATTGTGGCTAAACTTCCATACCCTACTATTGCTAGTGGATCTGCTTGACAGTTAAATCGATTGGACTGGATTTTTCAGCATATCAAGCATAACATAATATCAATAATAGCTTTTTTATTATTCTTAGCTGCTTTTCCTGCATAAAATAAACTTACAATTATTTACAATGCTCCTGAATAAATTGTTTTCCCTTTACTGGTGTGTTGTTTTTACGTGGTCAGAGGTACAACACCCCATGGTCAACGGTACAACTACATGTTGTACCGTTGACCACTGTAAGATTATTTTTTAAAAAATTAATAAAAAATATTAAATGTAATGTTAGAACCTTGAAAAAATTAAATATTATAAACAATAGAATACTAATTACAATGAATTTAGCCTTAATATTCAAGCTAAAAAAAATTCAATTGTGCAAAGTGGTCAAAGGTACAACACCTTCCCATATATATATATATATATATATATATATACGGGGTGTCCCGAATTTAAATGGCAAAACTTCAGGAGCGTGTAGGGGACCAAAAAATTAAGAAAAAAAGTCCTTTAGGGTTTTACTCGTTTTTGCTTAGTTTTGGAGAAAATAGATAAAAAAGAAAAGAAACACATTTTCATTTGTGTACGTAGGTACTTCTATAAATTTCAATGGAAAATTGTCATTACGAATTGTTTTGAGAAACCTTACTAAAATTCAATCTCTTGATGCTGATATAGTTTTCGTGTAAGGTTTCTACCAGTGTTGGGCAAAACTAACGTTAGTTTTCCCTAACTAAAACTAAACTAATGTTATATTTTTAGTTTTAGTTTTAGTTTAGTTATAGATTTGCATAATTATTAATCATGTGGACTCCGTTTTTAGTAATGCAATTAGTTTAGTTTAGTAAAAGAGTCCTAAATTTGTGATTTTAGTTTAGTTTTAGTTTTTAGTTAATTAATTTAGTTTATCAAAGAACATATGTTTTCAAATTACGAGAAAAAGCCACAATTTCTTATTCTTAAGCAAGTTCTATTAGTTTTAATAATTTACTTAATTACACAGGTCTACAACCAAAAATTTGATTTGATGATTTTGGCTAATCTCTGTGTTTCTCGGTGTGCTGAGGCCGAGAATGAAGTCCGTTTTTCTCTATCACGTACAGATTTTTTTCAAATACATAGAACATAATATACCTGCTATACACATATATTTAGTAAGAAGTAGTTTTTTTTTTTTTTTTTTTTTTTTTTTTTTCCAAACGATTTCTCTTTTTATAAACAGACATCTTTCACTAGGTGGTGTAGGCAATGTCTCCCTCAGTAGATGTTGTAGGCCTGAGGGTGTCTAGGCACGACCTGTTCAGACAGGAACGTACTTGTTTGGTCTCAGATGTCACCGTCTGAAGCTAAACGAGATTGAACCTGTTGTATCAGGAACTTGGAGCTAAATTTCTGTTCATTCTCTCAGTTCAGTAGTATCAACTGAAGTGAACACATTCACTGAGGTCTCTTAGTTGTGTCAAAGTGATTAAGAACGTATTTTAAGGTTTGAAAGTGCATTTAGAAAAAATGTCTCATCGTCGTTGTGTTACCAGTCCAGACTACTTCTGTTTTATCTGTGGTGAGTACACAGTTAAGAAATACCAACGAAATATAACAGGTTTTGTCAAAAATGTATATTATGCATATTTTGGCTTGAGAATAGGAGAAAGTGTGGGTTCCTCACAAAGTATGCCATAGCTGCGTAGAAAAACGTCGCTTATGGTACAAAGGAGAGTTAAAATCTTTCGGATTTGCTATCCCAAAGATGTGGAGGGAGCAAAACACGTTAATGACTGTTACTTTTGTAATTTTCATGCTCAAGGCTATAATTCCAAAAATCATAAGCTCATTAACTACCCTAATGTGGAATCTGCTAGTCGTCCGGTACCACACGGTCCTGGATTGACAGTTCCTCAGCCCCCTCGTGACTTGGGCAGTATAGATAGGGAAGCTAATAGAGAAGACTGTATGTCGGAGAGCGATGAAGTACACAGTGAGTTCAAAGCAAGCAGTTCAGAAGATGAACCTCAGCTTATTTCTCAACAGGAGTTGAACGACTTAGTGAGAGATCTTGGACTTCCAAAAGATGCAGCTCAGTTACTTGGCTCCCGTCTTAAAAACAAAAATTTATTACAGCCAGGCACTTCCTTTTCATGGTATTGACACCGTGAAGCAGTTTTTGTTCCTTACTTTGCTCTGGATGAGAATCTTATTTATTATTCTTGGTCTTATTTATTATTGATGGGTCAATTTGGTATACAATATGACCCGATTCATTGGCGTCTATTCATAGACTCATCAAAGCGAAGTCTAAAGGCTGTTTTGTTGCACAATGGCAATACTTATGCTTCAGTTCCAGTTGGCCATTCGGTACATTTAAAAGAAACATACGAAAATTTGTCATTAGTTCTCGAACGAATTCATTATAATGAGCATAAATGGTAGATATGTGGAGACTTGAAAGTACTTACTATGCTCTTAGGTCAGCAATCAGGGTACACCAAGTTCCCTTGTTTTTTATGTTTATGGGATAGCCGAGACAGAAATTCCCATTGGAACAACAAAGACTGGCCATCACGAGGAGCTCTGTCGCCAGGCCAAAAAAATGTAATTAGCAGGGTTCCTTCTGATAAAATCCTGCTACCTCCTCTACACATAAAGCTAGGGCTGATAAAACAATTCGTAAAGTCTCTCAATAAAGAAGGTGAATGTTTTAAGTACTTATGCTCCAAGTTCCCACGATTAAGTGATGCAAAGCTAAAAGAGGGGATCTTTGTAGGCCCAGATATTCGGAAACATTTCACAGATCCACATTTCACTCAGACCATGAATGAGAAGGAGAAGGAAGCTTGGAATTCTTTTAAAGATGTTGTTGAGAAGTTCCTTGGTAACGTGAAGGATCCCAACTACAGAAGTATCGTGGAACGCATGTTGAAGGCATTTCAATTACAAGGTTGCAACATGAGTTTGAAGGTTCACTTCTTACATTCGCATGTGGGCTATTTTCCGGAAAACTTAGGGGAAGTAGGTGAAGAACAAGGGGAAAGGTTCCATCAGGACATCCAGGAAATGGAACGTAGGTATCAGGGCAAATGGAACGTAAACATGATGGCTGACTATTGTTGGATGCTGCAGCGTGAATCATCTGAAGAGTCCTACAGCCGGAAACGAACATGGAGAAATTTTCAAGAGAAAAAAATACGTTTTCATAAAAATAATAACTAAATATGCCACAGTTAATTCTGAAGCTGTTATTTCTACACATTTATGTATTTTTTACAGTAAACAACATTGAAATAACTAAAAGATCATGGAAATAAATGAAAACTCTTATTCGCCAATTCTGTTTTCTTTTAATGGTAGTACCTCTGCCCTTACTTGAGATTGAACAATTTCCTTACGTGATAGAGAGGGACTGACCTCATGTTCGGCTTCAGCACGCCAAGGAGCATAGAGATTGACCAAAATCATCAAATCAAATTTCAGAAAGATTATTTTTGTAGCCCTGTGTTATCGAAATAACATATGATTTATATTAATTCATGTTATTTTAGTAAAACTAAACTAAACTAAATTTTTAGTTTAGTTTAGTTTAGTTTTTAGTCAATTCCCAAAGATTTAGTTTTAGTTTTAGTTTAGTTAAAATCCATTAATTAGTAAAATTTTAGTTTTAGTTTTTTTTTAGGTTGCAATTTTTAGTTTAGTTTTAGTTTATTCCAAAAAGTGAATTTAGTTTTAATTTTAGTTTTAGTTTTTAGTTTTGCCCAACATTGGTTTCTACAACGGTAATGGTTTAGAAGCGGTGCGAGAGTATGCGCGCCGATTCACAAATAGAAGAGCACATGAATCCCAGTCTCTCGTGGATGAAGTGCATCAAATATCTTTAGAACAGTGTTTAGTTGCAATTTATCAAGTCAGTGCTTGATGTAATTCTCGCGCTTCTCTAAGAGGGCTACATTTTAAGCAATAGTTAAATAAAGAAATGATAACATAGAAATGATGTAAATAAAAAAAGTCCGTCACGCAGGAGCTGCATAACTAAGCACTTTCCTCAGAATTTGGGTAGTGTAGATTGCTTTCCAGAACAATTTGCTTAAAATATCCTACATAAATAAAATAAAAACATGAATAGTTCTCTTTTAAATTTGTAATGAGTAACTGATCAATTAATAATTTGCTTCCAGAGTTATGTTTACACATGGTACCTATTACACTTCGTAATAAATACAAAAAACCTCATATTATCGTATTTCGATCTAACGCAGGAACAGGATACAGTCACTCTAGTGGTAGAAAGCGCTCCTTGCGGCGGCTTTGTGAACCTACGTCTGACGGGCTTTTCTATTGAAATATATTACAAATTAAACCCTCGCTTTCCGATTGACCGATTCAGCTCATTTCTACAACACTTCTTTCTCATGAGTTACCCACGACGTATACCGCGTTTCGTTACAATACAGCAGAAATTACGACCGGTATGAGTATATTAAGAATTTGGGTCAGGAGTAAACCCCCCCTTCTAATGAACCGATTTAGTTTATTTTTACAACACATATTTACCTGTAGATTACCACTACGAATGCCGAGTTTCGTCGAAATATACCAAAAATCACTGCTGGTAGTGGCGAATTGGTATTGTGGGTCCGGAGTAAACCCCCCCTCCTAATGAACCGATTTAGTTTATTTTTACAACAGTTATTTACCTGTGGATTACCACTACGAATACCGAGTTCCGTTGAAATATACCAAAAATCACGGCTGGTAGTGGCGAATTGGTATTGTGGGTCCGGAGTAAACCCCCCCTTCTAATGAACCGATTTAGTTCATTTTTATATCTCACTTTTCTCTCTATATTACCACTACGAATACCAAGTTTCGTTGAAATATAACAAATATTACGGCTGACATAGTCAAATTAGTGTTTTGGGTTTGGGGTAAACCCCCCCCTTCCGGTGGACCGACTTTGGTGGTTAACGAACTCGTTCAATCGTTTGCTAATTGAATGCTATATACCAAGTTTCGTGACGAAAAAAACAAAAACTCTGGCCGCTATCGTGTTAACAGACACATATATATGTATATATATATGCATATATATATATATATATATATATATATATATATATATATATATAAACTTTAACGGGGGTCATTTTCGGTGTCTACTAGGTAGGATCGATAAAGATTTGAAGAAATTTTTCAAAAATTCCGTCATGAGTCCAACCTCAATAGCTACTTTCCTTCGGAGGAAAGTGCTAAAAAAGACCCAGTCTCTCGTGGATAAAGTTCATCAAATATCTTTAGAACAGTGTTTAGTTGCAATTTATCAAGTCAGTGCTTCATGTAAGTCTCGCGCTTCTCTAAGAGGGCTACATTTTAAGCAATAGTTAAATAAAGAAATGATAACATAGAAATGATGTAAATAAAAAAAATGACCTAGTCTCTCGTTGTCTATTAAATGTTCACAAAAATACTTATCGATTAAGCATTCTTCTATTTGCGAAAAGGCGCGCATACTCTCTCACAGCTTCTAAAGAAACCGTACAGGAGCATTATATGAGCATCAAGAGATGGAATTTCAGCAATTTGCTTATTGAAACAATTCCGAAGACAATATTTTAAATACAAAAATTTAAATAAGTAAAGTACAAAAATGAAAACTTTTTTTGTTTTGCTATTTTCTCCAAAATGAAGCAAAAACGAGCAAATCTCTAAAGGACTTTTTGCCGTAGTTTTAGCACTTTCCTTCTTTTTTCGTCACGAAACTTGGTATATAGCATTCAATTAGCAAACGATTGAACGAGTTCGTTAACCACCAAAATCGGTCCACCGGAAGGGGGGGTTTACCCCGAACCCAAAACACTAATTTGACCATGTCAGCCGTAATATTTGTTATATTTCAACGAAACTTGGTATTCGTAGTGGTAATATTGAGACATTAGTGAGATATAAAAATAACTAAATCGGTTCATAAGGAGGGGGGGTTTACTCCGGACCCACAATACCAATTCGCTACTACCAGCCGTGATTTTTGTTTGGTATATTTCGACGAAACTCGGTATTCGTAGTGGTAATCTACAGGTAAATATGTGTTGTAAAAATAAACTAAATCGGTTCATTAGGAGGGGGGGGGGTTTACTCCGGACCCAAATTACTAATATACTCATAGTGGTCGTAATTTCTGCTGTATTGTAACGAAACGCGGTATACGTCGTGGGTAACTAATGAGAAAGAAGTGTTGTAAAAATGAGCTGAATCGGTCAATCGGAAGGATTACATTGTAATATATTTCAATAGAAAAGCCCGCCAGACATAGGTTCACAAAGCCGCCGCAAGGAGCGCTTTCTACCACTAGAGGGACTGTATCCTGTTCCTTCGTTAGATCAAAATACGATAAT
>OX328123.1:163999328-164083981 GCA_946811695.1 Gonocerus acuteangulatus
ACAATTCATGGAAAGTAAATTATAGTAGACTCTTATACAAAAAAAAAATAAAATAAAATAAACTTTTATAATATAAATTAATTAAGAACTGATTGTTCGGTTCAGCCACTATTCGTTGCGGTTGCCTCTTTTCTTCAGTATATTCTCCAGGTAAATGCAAAAGGCATTTATATCGGTGATGTTAGAGGTGGTCAGGAAATAATATGTTGCAGAGTTGTTGGTGTGTTCATCAATAATAGGTTTCAGAGTATTTCTGAGATTGGAGTATTGAGGACATCGCCACAGCAGATGCTTCAAGTCTTCTTGTCACAATTCACAGTTGCTAGATATTTTGTTCGTTTCTATTTTGAATCTTTGACGGCGGATGCTGAGGTAGAGTATATTCTTGTTACAATTCACAGTTGCTAGATATTTTGGTCATTTCTATTTTGAATCTTTGACGGTGGATGCTGAGGTAGAGTAAATTCTTGTTACAATTCACAGTTGGTAGATATTTTGTTCGTTTCTATTTTGAATCTTTGACGGTGGATGCTGAGGTAGAGTATATTCTTGTTACAATTCACAGTTGCTAGATATTTTGGTCATTTCTATTTGGAATCTTTGACGACGGATGCTGAGGTAGAGTATATTCTTGTTACAATTACTGTTGGTAGATATTTTGTTCATTTCTATTTTGAATCTTTGACGGCGGATGCTGAAGTAATGTATATTCTTGTTACAATTACTGTTGGTAGATATTTTGTTCATTTCTATTTTGAATCTTTGACGGCGGATGCTGAAGTAAAGTATATTCTTGTTACAATTCACAGTTGGTAGATATTTTGTTCGTATCTATTTAGAATCTTTGACGGTGGATGCTGAAGTAATGTATATTCTTGTTACAATTACTGTTGGTAGATATTTTGTTCATTTCTATTTTGAATCTTTGACGGCGGATGCTGAAGTAAAGTATATTCTTGTTACAATTCACAGTTGGTAGATATTTTGTTCGTATCTATTTAGAATCTTTGACGGTGGATGCTGAGGTAAAGTATATTCTTGTTACAATTACTGTTGGTAGATATTTTGTTCGTTTCTATTTTGAATCTTTGACGGCGGATGCTGAAGTAAAGTATATTCTTGTTACAATTCACATTTGGTAGATATTTTGTTCGTTTCTATTTTGAATCTTTGACGGCGGATACTGAAGTAAAGTATATTCTTGTTACAATTACTGTTGGTAGATATTTTGTTCATTTCTATTTTGAATCTTTGACGGCGGATGCTGAAGTAATGTATATTCTTGTTACAATTACTGTTGGTAGATATTTTGTTCATTTCTATTTTGAATCTTTGACGGCGGATGCTGAAGTAAAGTATATTCTTGTTACAATTCACAGTTGGTAGATATTTTGTTCGTATCTATTTAGAATCTTTGACGGTGGATGCTGAAGTAATGTATATTCTTGTTACAATTACTGTTGGTAGATATTTTGTTCATTTCTATTTTGAATCTTTGACGGCGGATGCTGAAGTAAAGTATATTCTTGTTACAATTCACAGTTGGTAGATATTTTGTTCGTATCTATTTAGAATCTTTGACGGTGGATGCTGAGGTAAAGTATATTCTTGTTACAATTACTGTTGGTAGATATTTTGTTCGTTTCTATTTTGAATCTTTGACGGCGGATGCTGAAGTAAAGTATATTCTTGTTACAATTCACATTTGGTAGATATTTTGTTCGTTTCTATTTTGAATCTTTGACGGCGGATACTGAAGTAAAGTATATTCTTGTTACAATTACTGTTGGTAGATATTTTGTTCATTTCTATTTTGAATCTTTGACGGCGGATGCTGAAGTAATGTATATTCTTGTTACAATTACTGTTGGTAGATATTTTGTTCATTTCTATTTTGAATCTTTGACGGCGGATGCTGAAGTAAAGTATATTCTTGTTACAATTCACAGTTGGTAGATATTTTGTTCGTATCTATTTAGAATCTTTGACGGTGGATGCTGAGGTAAAGTATATTCTTGTTACAATTACTGTTGGTAGATATTTTGTTCGTTTCTATTTTGAATCTTTGACGGCGGATGCTGAAGTAAAGTATATTCTTGTTACAATTCACATTTGGTAGATATTTTGTTCGTTTCTATTTTGAATCTTTGACGGCGGATACTGAAGTAAAGTATATTCTTGTTACAATTACTGTTGGTAGATATTTTGTTCATTTCTATTTTGAATCTTTGACGGTGGATGCTGAAGTAAAGTATATTCTTGTTACAATTACTGTTGGTAGATATTTTGTTCGTTTCTATTTTGAATCTTTGACGGGGGATGCTGAGGTAAAGTATATTCTTGTTACAATTCACAGTTGGTAGATATTTTGTTCGTTTCTATTTTGAATCTTTGACGGTGGATGCTGAGGTAAAGTATATTCTTGTTACTATTCACAGTTGGTAGATATTTTGTTCGTTTCTATTTTGAATCTTTGACGGTGGATGCTGAGGTAAAGTATATTCTTGTTACAATTACTGTTGGTAGATATTTTGTTCGTTTCTATTTTGAATCTTTGACGGTGGATGCTGAGGTAAAGTATATTCTTGTTACAATTACTGTTGGTAGATATTTTGTTCGTTTCTATTTTGAATCTTTGACGGTGGATGCTGAAGTAAAGTATATTCTTGTTACAATTACTGTTGGTAGATATTTTGTTCGTTTCTATTTTGAATCTTTGACGGTGGATGCTGAGGTAAAGTATATTCTTGTTACAATTACTGTTGGTAGATATTTTATTCATTTCTATTTTGAATCTTTGACGGTGGATGCTGAGGTAAAGTATATTCTTGTTACCAGAGTTGGGCAAACGTTAGCGCGCGCTAAAAGCTGATACCTCTCCGCTAATTTAGCGAAACTGTAGAAAGCCAGCGCTAATATTTAGCAGTTAGCGGCGGCAGTGCGCTATCCGCTAATCTATTTATGCAATATGGTAATTGCTGAAAGCTTAAGCTATAGTTACAACATTTTGTCATCTCAAAGCTCACTTCCGGTCTGCTCTGAGCACCCTCTCCCCTCTTCCACTTCCGCTTCAATCTACAGGATTTCCGATCACATGAATGTCAATTTCGGTTACTTCCGGTCGACTCATGCCTATAACTGACTAACTCCTGTTCGATCTGGCTCACTTCCGGTCACTCACAGACAATGGCACACTCTGACACTCCTTAATCTAGGTTACTTCCGGTCCTATATTCATCCCTGGGTGATTTCCGGAAGTACCCGAGGACCTTCCAGACACTCATGATAGACCGGAGGTGAACCGACAGTGACCCGGAAGTAATTGTAAGCAACCGGAAGTGAAACCGGAAGTGGTCCAGATTCATTCGGAAACTGTCCAGGAGTAATTTTGGTGACCAGGAAGCCATTTTGGGAACCCGGAAGTGAAAACCGGAAGTGACCAAAAGTTGTCCAGATTCATCCGGAAACTGTCCAGGAGTAATTTTGGTGACCCGGAAGCCATTTTAAGAACCCGGAAGTAAAACAGGAAGTGGCCAAAAGTTGTCCAGATTTATCCGGAAACTGACCATGAGTAATTTTGGCGTCCCGGAAGCCATTTTGAATATCCCTGGGGCATTCCCGGGCGAATTTGAGCAGCTTTTGCCACTTCCGGGTTCTCAAAATGGCTTCCGGGTCACTATAATTACTCCTAGACAGTTTCCGGATGAATCTGGACAACTTTTGGCCACTTCCGGGTTCCCAAAATGGCTTCCGGGTCACCAAAATTACTCATGGACAGTTTCCGGATGAATCTGGACAACTTCGGACCACTTCCGGTTGCTTACAATTACTTCCTGGTCACTGCCGGTTCACCTCCGGTCTATCATGAGTGCCTGGAAGGCCCCGGGGTACTTCCGGAAACGACCCAGGGATGAATATAGGACCGGAAGTAACCTAGATTAAGGAGTGTCAGAGTGTGCCATTGTCTGTGAGTGACCGGAAGTGAGCCAGATCGAACAGGAGTTACCCAGTGATAGGCATGAGTGGACCGGAAGTAACCGAAATTGACATTCATGTGATCGGAAATCCTGTAGATTGAAGCGGAAGTGGAACAGGAGAGATCGTGCTCAGAGCAGACCGGAAGTGAGCTTTGAGATGACAAAATGTTGTAACTATAGCTTAAGCTTTCAGCAATTACCATATTGCATAAATAGATTAGCGGTTAGCGTACTGCCGCCGCTAACCGCTAATTATTAGCGCTGGCTTTCTACAGTTTCGCTAAATTAGCGGAGAGGTACCAGCTTTTAGCGCGCGCTAACGTTTGCCCAACTCTGCTTGTTACAATTCACAGTTGGTAGATATTTTGTTCGTTTCTATTTTGAATCTTTGACGGTGGATGCTGAGGTAAAGTATATTCTTGTTCGCTAATCTTAGTTGACTGATGCTTCTGTGTTTATTTATGTTCATATTTACTAGAAGGTAGCTGTTGTAGGTGTGAATTGCACTATATATGGTACTGTAGGAGATTGTGTTGATATGGTCTAGGTTATCTTTAATCAGGTTTGCTTTTAATTTTGTGGCTATTTCTTTGAGTAATTTGAAATTTGGGGTTGGAGCTGGTCTGTTATATCATACTTTAATAGAAAATATTTTAACTTCCTTACCCAGTTTTGCGAAGATATATTGGTCGGTTTTGAGTCCAGGAGGAGTAATTTCTGAAAGCATAATTTTGGGTACCTTGTCTCATCCATGCCGAGTAGTTTCATCCACCATCGTGCAATTCTCTGTGCTGCCTGTGTTGAAATAGTGTAGTCATTAGTTTCTGTACGGATAAAACTGTGAGCTATAGATTGGGGTAGATTGAAAATTGATTTGTAATATTTGGAGGCCATTGTTTGAATTTGGTCAAAGTACCATAAGCCCCATTGTTCTGAGGAGTAGAGGAATACGGAATTGATAACTGTATGGAGATGTGCTTTTTTGGTGTCCCAGGAGTCCGATTTAGCGTTGAACAGTATCTTGTTCATCGCGGCTATGGCATGATTGGCATCTTCATCGCGGCTATGGCATGATTGGCTTCTTCATCGCGGCTATGGCATGATTGGCTTCTTCATCGCGGCTATGGCATGATTGGCTTCTTTATCGCGGCTATGGCATGATTGGCTTCTTCATCGCGGCTATGGCATGATTGGCTTTCGTTGTCTGAGCATTTAGTGTGTTTACGAAGATTCCAGTTGACGAGAAATTAACTTCAAGATAGTTATATTGTTTTACAATATCTATTTTATTTTTGTTGATGTAGAAATTAGGGTGGGCTTTATGTTTAGGGCTACGATGGAAAATGAGTATCTTAGTCTTCGATGTATTGATTTTAACATTGTTACGGAAGCAGTATTTTTCTAGTGTGTTTAATTTATGTTGGAGATCAGCTGGGGTACTTGCGAAGATAGCTATGTCGTCAGCATTGGAGAGCATGATGATGTCGTTCACATGGTCAATGCACACTCATGATTAAAGTAGTACTGTAGCAGAGTTGGGCAAACGTTAGCGCGCGCTAAAAGCTGATACCTCTCCGCTAATTTAGCGAAACTGTAGAAAGCCAGCGCTAATAATTAGCTGTTAGCGGCGGCAGTGCGCTAACCGCTAATCTATTTATGAAATGTGGTAATTGCTGAAAGCTTAAGCTATAGTTACAACATTTTGTCATCTCAAAGTTCACTTCCGGTCTGCTCTGAGCACCCTCTCTCCTGTTCCACTTCCGCTTCAATCTACAGGATTTCCGATCACATGAATGACAATTTCGGTTACTTCCGGCCGACTCATGCCTATCACTTGGTAACTCCTGTTCGATCTGGCTCACTTCCGGTCACTCACAGACAATGGCACACTCTGACACTCCTTAATCTAGGTTACTTCCGGTCCTATATTCATCCCTGGGTCATTTCCGGAAGTACCCCAGGGCCTTCCAGGAACTCATGATATACCGGAGGTGAACCGGCAGTGACCCGGAAGTAATTGTAAGCAACCGGAAGTGGTCCGAAGTTGTCCAGATTCATCCGGAAACTGTTCAGGAGTAACTTCGGTGACCCGGAAGCAATTTTGGACCACTTCCGGTTTCACTTCTGGGTTCACAAAATGGCTTCCGCGTCACCAGAATTATTCCTGGATAGTTTCCGGATGAATCTGGACAACTTTTGGCCACTTCCGGTTTCACTCCCGGGTTCCCAAAATTGCTTCCGGGTCACCGAAATTACTCCTGGACAGTTTCCGGATGAATCTGGACAACTTCGGACCACTTCCGGTTGCTTGCAATTACACACCGCCGGTCTATCATGAGTGCCTGGAAGGCCCTGGGGTACTTCCGGAAATGACCCAGGGATGAATATAGGACCGGAAGTAACCTAGATTAAGGAGTGTGCCATTGTCTGTGAGTGACCGGAAGTGAGGCAGGTCGAACAGGAGTTACCCAGTGATAGGCATGAGTCGACCAGAAGTAACCGAAATTGACATTCATGTGATCGGAAATCCTGTAGATTGAAGCGGAAGTGGAACAGGATAGAGGTTGCTCAGAGCAGACCGGAAGTGAACTTTGAGATGAGAAAATGTTGTAACTATAGCTTAAGCTTTCAGCAATTACCATATTTCATAAATAGATTAGCGCTGGCTTTCTACAGTTTCGCTAAATTAGCGGAGAGGTATCAGCTTTTAGCGCTCGCTAACGTTTGCCCAACTCTGTACTGTAGTTATTATAATATAGGTAAAAGGTTGAAAATTTAGGCTTGTATGTATTTTGTTATGCCAAATCTTAAAAAAATAAAAATTGAAATCCATAGGTAAGGCTCCGTATTCCCTTGGACTTTGTTTAGTGAATGTTGCGTCTGAGTTGTTAGAACCGCACCTAGCTGATTTGTAAGGTTTCCCGGAAGGTTTAAGACCCGACGAGTGTCTCGTCTAGCCACGTGCTAAAGCAGGGGTGGGGTTAAAAGTGTATAAAGAGCTGGCTCACCTCTGACGGTTCATAGTCCACGCCCGATCCTGTCAGCTCAAAATTATTCTCTAACCTCCCCGATCGGGAATAGATGCCAACTCTAACTAGCTGACTCTCTTTCACTTAACCTTTTCTCTCTTCTTAGCGATGGTTTATGATATTTATTTATGTATTAGTAACCTCAGTGTAAATTATAGTTTTGAAAGGAATTTCCGCTTCTCTAAAATATTTCCCCGTTATCTTGTTATGTTCCACACCAAATTGCTAATGAAAAAGGTAAGAAAATATTTATGGAAAATGGTGCCGAACACAAAGTGCCTTTTATTAAGGCTAAATAATTGAAAAGATTGAATGTAAAATAATAATAATAATAATAATAATAATAATAATAATAACTTATATATTTTCGAAAAACAAAAGAAAAAATATCTCCTTGTGGAGCAGATGCTGGTTAGTGTTGTTAGTGGAAATTAAATATAATATAAGCTTATGTGCAAATAAAGAAAATAAGGAAAATAACAATTATGTATAGTTGACATTGGGTGAATAGTGGCTGCTGATGGTTTTATAAAATGGTTGAGGTCTGGCTTATCTGTGTAGTGATTCTGCGTCTCCGCTGTAGCCACTGACGCCAAGTTGAAGAAGGAGCTTGACGGGGCTTAGAAAAAAGACACCTCCAAAGGGTGTATGCAGCAAGTGTAGCATGAAGGGCCGCACTAAGGGCCTCAAGGCTGTACTTCCTTAGTGCGGGCAGCTCGTAAATCAGCTTTAATCTGGTGACGAGCCCGTTTGGTGCTGCCTTCAGCTTGAAGATAGCACCAGGAGGTGGCGATCTCTGCACGCTTCACGTCGAATCAGTCGTCCTATCGCAAAGATAGCGGTGATCCGAAGAGGATTAGAGATGGAATGATAACCTCCTCAGGATCTGTTCCTCAGCTGCCACACGATTCCCCTGTAGCTAGACGCTACGATACTTCATTACAACAATAAAATATTAGGAAATAAATAATAGCTAGTTTATCCTACATGGTCTCTAACAATCTATTCCTCTAAAATTCTCGTGTCACCGTTTTAGTGTTTATAATCATCCGAAACGGCTTCACCGATTTTGATGAAATTTAATATGTATATTCAGTAGCTCTGAGAATACGTTTATAACTATTTTTTATTACCCTACGTAATAAGCGGAGCCCACCCCAAAAAAAAATATTTTTTTTATTTTTTCGACAAAATATTTAAGTTTTATTTTTTTATGATTTGGAATAACAAAATAGATGCAACCCTAAATTTTCAACCTTCTACCACCAGCCCTCATTTTACCGTCATTTATTACTACTTTAATCATAATAAATACATTTTAATTAGAAAATTTAGTTTTATTCAACAAATGATCTTTTCACAAAGAGAAATATGGCTCCAGATTCTAACCTGTTCCTGAAGTCAGTTACAACAGTCAATTCATATTTCTAAATGAAATCGTTCGGAGCAACGGAAATAGTTAAACATAATGCTGCAAATGGCCAGCAATTTAATTCAATATTCAAAATCAAAGGCCATGTTTATCACAAAGTGGGATCATTGCTGTAAAACGAACCATATCAATTTTTAGAAAATTTACTTTATGGGAGGTGAGGGCTCCAGAAAAGCACCCACCTATTCCGTGGTATTAACCTCAATTGACTGTTTGCCATGCGCATCGTCAGAAAGCTGGACGACCTATTAATGAGCAGAATGAATTGTCGAAATTATTTAAATAACACATGCACAAATTACAAAGTGATAATCACGCTATTGTCATCAATCCTGATAAAGAACCATTTGGAGAGTATATTCAATACACCTGTTGCTGATGACGTTGCTGGAATCGTGTTTGGTGACCGTGCAGCTACGGTAGAAATCCTGATTCGAAGAAGAAATAATCTTGAGTCCATTGCTGATACGCGCCATTCATACGACTCTATCCAATATCCGCTAATGTTCTGGAAAGGACAAGACGGATATTTCGTAAATATTAAGCATCGAGATCCCGTAACAGGTACAGGATTATTATTTGACTGCCAAAATATTCACTACAAATGGTCTATGTGGCAAAAAAGCGTTCGCCGGGTCATCAAGTATATATACATATATTTAAATGAAAGAGACCTAGATAACTTGAATCACACAGCAGTAGGGCGTAATCAGTCTGTTGGAATAGAAAACCAATTGCTTCAACCATTAAATCCTTCGCTTAAAAAAGCGTCTAAAGAAACAGACACAGACCGGCCAGCAATAAATTCCTTCTTTATCGACTGCCATAAATTTAAAATCTAAATAGAAATCTATATAAATTCTGAATCAAAGCCTTACCATTTTTAATCACCTCGATCCGGAGGGGGAGACTTCAAAGCCCTTGTGATTCCGTTGAGGCAGTAAATTCTTTCAAGAAGGGGAAAAGGGGGGGGAGAGAGGGGAGAGAGAGAGAGAGAGAGAGAGAGAGAGAGAGAGAGAGAGAGAGAGAGAGAGAGAGAGAGAGAGAGAGAGAGAGAGAGACCGAGACCGCTTCGGATTTAGATCTGTAACAGCTCGTGGTCTTTTAAACGCTCCTGAGAAATGTCTTTGATTTGTTCTCTTCTCTCTCCATTGGCAGTCAAACAGGCTTTTACACTCAAACAAACTCTTTAAGGACATAAGGTACTCGAATATTGAAAAAATGTAATTATTAGCAGGGTTTATCCCTACCTCCATAAGGGGGAACCCCGCTTATAATGTTGACCTCATCCGGATGTGCCGACTAGAACCTTTTCCGTTTCAGAACTAATAGAAAGCGAAAATAACGGTGGTTCAAATTTGTATGTATGTATATATATATATATATATATATATATATATATATATATATATATATCTTTTAACGCTCTCAGAGCCTCAAAAAAGTGTCTGATTTTGATGAAATTTGATACAAGAAAAGAAGAAAAGAGAAAAAGAAAGACGTTTGGGTACGTAGAATTCTTAAAATCTCGAAAACGCTTGGGAAATCGTGGTAAGTGGATGGTGGCCATTCGAAAAACTAACTAAATTCTCTACAAAGAAGATTCTGAAGCAATTTTTGATGGGATGGTTACATTTGGGAAAAAAATAAGTGCATAAAACTTTGAAGAATTGATTTCGTTTATTTGACCGGTTCTTTTTGTCTGTTCTTAATTCTTGTTATTTTTTTAATTGTTTGTTGAAATATTAAAACAACAAAAAACTGTTTCTATTCCTTTAGAAATGTCACTAGGAATAACAAAGGAATCGTGCTAAGATGACGCAGTTCCTGCGAGTTGGACTTTTTCATATTTTGGTTATTTTAATTAAATTGTTCCTACAAAATAGAACTATTCAAATATTTGAGTTATACCTACAGCTTGCTTCATGACAACTTTATTATTTTGGTTTAAATAGTTTTACAGGATTTCATGGTTCTTTAACTATTAAATGACATAAATCATCCAACATTTAGCAATACCAGTTATTCTTAGCCCCCCCCCCCACTCCGATGCCGTTTCTTTTTTCCAAAGACAACGCATTATCCTTAGTGGGAATCGAACATACGACATTAGGTACGGAGTGATCACGCCCTAGCACTCACGGCCACCATACCTCCCTGACACAAATTATTAAACTTCTTATTATTGGCCTATTTTAATTAATTTTTATAATTACCTATGATCACTTGAACTTCAATTTTTAACAAAACATAACTGTAGCTGTTATGTGATGGATATTATGTGGGACTTTAAGTTGAAAGGGTTAGGGGCAACAAGATTAAGTAGCAAACAGAGCTTGTAGTCATATTTTAGTAGCATTTGCATCATAGACTGATAGTCTCACATAATATCCAACATACAGTAGCTACAGTTAAGTTTTGTTATAAATGTTGCTTGGCACTGTTTTTCCCGAACCCTTCAATTATAAAAGCCACGGATAACAAATTCCTATTCAATATCTTTGACATTTGTTAAAAAAAAACAAAACAGAAACAAAAAAAAAAACATTAATATGAAATTCTTAAAATGTATTTCAGGAAGTCGTAAACGATATAATAATGAATGTATGAGTATATAAGCGGATACGCATGCTGAATAGGGGCCAAACAGTGGATAAGAACGCAGGAAATAAATTAAGAAGCTCCCTAGAGATCCTCAGTACGGTACGAAAGCTGGAACACTGACATCATAATAAAAGTCCGTCACGCAGGAGCTGCATAACTAAGCACTTTCCTCAGAATTTGGGTAGTGTAGACTGCTTTCCACAACAATTTGCTTAAAATATCCTACATAAATAAAATAAAAACATGAATAGTTCTCTTTTAAATTTGTAATGAGTAACTGATCAATTATTAATTTGCTTCCAGAGTTATGCTTACACATGGTACCTATTACACTACGTAATAAATACAAAAAAACCTCATATTATCGTATTTTGATCTAACGCAGGATCAGGATACAGTCACTCTAGTGGTAGAAAGCGCTCCTTGCGGCGGCTTTGTCTTTGTACGTCTGGCGGGCTTTTCTATTGAAATATATTACAAATTAAACCCCCGCTTTCCGATTGACCAATTCAGCTCATTTTTACAACACTTCTTTCTCATGAGTTACCCACGACATATACCGCGTTTCGTTACAATACAGCAGAAATTGCGACCGGTATGAGTATATTAGGAATTTCGGTCCGGAGTAAACCCCCCCTTCTGATGAACCGATTTAGTTTATTTTTACAACACATATTTACCTGTAGATTACCACTAAGAATACCGAGTTTCTTCGAAATATACCAAAAATCACGGCTGGTAGTGGCGAATTGGTATTGTGGGGCCGGAGTAAACCCCCCCCCCCTTCTAATAAACCGATTTAGTTCATTTTTATATCTCACTTTTCCCTCTATATTACCACTACGAATACCAAGTTTCGTTGAAATATAACAAATATTACGGCTGACATAGTCAAATTAGTGTTTTGGGTTCGGGGTAAACCCCCCCTTCCGGTGGACCGACTTTGGTGGTTAACGAACTCGTTCAATCCTTTGCTAATTGAATGCTATATACTAAGTTTCGTGACGAAAAAACAAAAACTCTGGCCGCTATCGTGTTAACAGACACATATATATATATATATATATAGAAACTTAGTATATAGCATTCAATTAGCAAAGGATTGAACGAGTTCGTTAACCACCAAAGTCGGTCCACCGGAAGGGGGGGTTTACCCCGAACCCAAAACACTAATTTGACTATGTCAGCCGTAATATTTGTTATATTTCAACGAAACTTGGTATTTGTAGTGGTAATATAGAGGGAAAAGTGAGATATAAAAATGAACTAAATCGGTTTATTAGAAGGGGGAGTTTACTCCGGCCCCACAATACCAATTCGCCACTACCAGCCGTGATTTTTGGTATATTTCGAAGAAACTCGGTATTCTTAGTGGTAATCTACAGGTAAATATGTGTTGTAAAAATAAACTAAATCGGTTCATTAGGAGGGGGGGTTTACTCCAGACCCACAATACCAATTCGCAACTACCAGCCGTGATTTTTGGTGTATTTCGACGAAACTCGGTATTCGTAGTGGTAATCTACAGATAAATATGTGTTGTAAAAAGAAACTAAATCGGTTCATCAGAAGGGGGGGTTTACTCCGGACCGAAATTCCTAATATACTCATACCGGTCGCAATTTCTGCTGTACTGTAACGAAACGCGGTATATGTCGTGGGTAACTCATGAGAAAGAAGTGTTGTAAAAATGAGCTGAATTGGTCAATCGGAAAGCGGGGGTTTAATTTGTAATATATTTCAATAGAAAAGCCCGCCAGACGTACAAAGACAAAGCCGCCGCAAGGAGCGCTTTCTACCACTAGAGTGACTGTATCCTGATCCTGCGTTAGATCAAAATACGATAATATGAGGTTTTTTGTATTTATTACGTAGTGTAATAGGTACCATGTGTAAGCATAACTCTGGAAGCAAATTAATAATTGATCAATTACTCATTACAAATTTAAAAGAGAACTATTCATGTTTTTATTTTATTTATGTAGGATATTTTAAGCAAATTTTTCTGGAAAGCAGTCTACACTACCCAAATTCTGAGGAAAGTGCTTAGTTATGCAGCTCCTGCGTGACGCACTTTTATTTGACTGAATATATTAAAGAATCAGATAGAGATAAATATGTTTTCGTACATTTAGGAAGTGTAGAGACAATTTTTATTTTGCCTTTTTTGCCTATGTTAAATTCCATTTCCCATTTTAAGATTCTAATAATTTAATTTATTTTATCATAAGATTTCAATTTCATTTCATCGTGGAAGCTATATGTGCCTATATATATAAACGTACGTGAGTGTACGTATACATCTGTATGTACATGTGTATGTGTTTTTAATATATATAATATGTGTTACACACAATGTATAGAAAGTAATGTTTATGTACCTATGTGTTTTTGTGTAATTTCGAAAACATATGTAATGTAATTATTTAGTAATGCTTTATTTATATATATATATATATATATATATATATATATATATATATATATATATATATATGTGTAAAGTACTTTCATTGTCTCACGTAAATTAATGTCTTACCTTATATGAAATGTTAATAAGAATAATAACTGTTTGTTAATAAGAAAATATTTGTAATTAAGGTGCGAATCATCTCACTTATGGCACTCGACATTAAAAAAAAAACGGTTTAAAAAAAGTGATTATTGTAACATTCTAGGATTTCATACAGAAATAATTAAACTATTATCTCTTCCGTTACTTAAAAAAGATGGTAGGAACAGCCATTTATGTGTAGATTTGTAAGCGATAAACTTCCTGTGAGTAGGCCCGTTTTCATTTCCCGTTATTCGTATTAAAAGCTTTCTCAACTCCCTCGAAAAAAGATGGTAGGAACAGCCATTTATGTGTAGATTTGTAAGCGATAAACTTCCTGTGAGTAGGCCCGTTTTCATTTCCCGTTATTCGTATTAAAAGTTTTCTCAACTCCCTCGAAAAAAGATGGTAGGAACAGCCATTTATGTGTAGATTTGTAAGCGATAAACTTCCTGTGAGTAGGCCCGTTTTCATTTCCCGTTATTCGTATTAAAAGTTTTCTCAACTCCCTCGAAAAAAGATGGTAGGAGCAGCCATTTATGTGTAGATTTGTAAGCGATAAACTTCCTGTGAGTAGGCCCGTTTTCATTTCCCGTTATTCGTATTAAAAGTTTTCTCAACTCCCTCGAAAAAAGATGGTAGGAGCAGCCATTTATGTGTAGATTTGTAAGCGATAAACTTCCTGTGAGTAGGCCCGTTTTCATTTCCCGTTATTCGTATTAAAAGTTTTCTCAACTCCCTCGAAAAAAGATGGTAGGAGCAGCCATTTATGTGTAGATTTGTAAGCGATAAACTTCCTGTGAGTAGGCCCGTTTTCATTTCCCGTTATTCGTATTAAAAGTTTTCTCAACTCCCTCGAAAAAAGATGGTAGGAGCAGCCATTTATGTGTAGATTTGTAAGCGATAAACTTCCTGTGAGTAGGCCCGTTTTCATTTCCCGTTATTCGTATTAAAAGTTTTCTCAACTCCCTCGAAAAAAGATGGTAGGAGCAGCCATTTATGTGTAGATTTGTAAGCGATAAACTTCCTGTGAGTAGGCCCGTTTTCATTTCCCGTTATTCGTATTAAAAGTTTTCTCAACTCCCTCGAAAAAAGATGGTAGGAGCAGCCATTTATGTGTAGATTTGTAAGCGATAAACTTCCTGTGAGTAGGCCCGTTTTCATTTCCCGTTATTCGTATTAAAAGTTTTCTCAACTCCCTCGAAAAAAGATGGTAGGAGCAGCCATTTATGTGTAGATTTGTAAGCGATAAACTTCCTGTGAGTAGGCCCGTTTTCATTTCCCGTTATTCGTATTAAAAGCTTTCTCAACTCCCTCGAAAAAAGATGGTAGGAACAGCCATTTATGTGTAGATTTGTAAGCGATAAACTTCCTGTGAGTAGGCCCGTTTTCATTTCCCGTTATTCGTATTAAAAGTTTTCTCAACTCCGTCGAAAAAAGATGGTCGGAACAGCCATTTATGTGTAGATTTGTAAGCGATAAACTTCCTGTGAGTAGGCCCGTTTTCATTTCCCGTTATTCGTATTAAAAGCTTTCTCAACTCCCTCGAAAAAAGATGGTCGGAACAGCCATTTATGTGTAGATTTGTAAGCGATAAACTTCCTGTGAGTAGGCCCGTTTTCATTTCCCGTTATTCGTATTAAAAGCTTTCTCAACTCCGTCGAAAAAAGATGGTAGGAACAGCCATTTATGTGTAGATTTGTAAGCGATAAACTTCCTGTGAGTAGGCCCGTTTTCATTTCCCGTTATTCGTATTAAAAGCTTTCTCAACTCCGTCGAAAAAAGATGGTCGGATCAGCCATTTATGTGTAGATTTGTAAGCGATAAACTTCCTGTGAGTAGGCCTGTTTTCATTTCCCGTTATTCGTATTAAAAGCTTTCTCAACTCCGTCGAAAAAAGATGGTAGGAACAGCCATTTATGTGTAGATTTGTAAGCGATAAACTTCCTGTGAGTAGGCCCGTTTTCATTTCCCGTTATTCGTATTAAAAGCTTTCTCAACTCCCTCGAAAAAAGATGGTAGGAACAGCCATTTATGTGTAGATTTGTAAGCGATAAACTTCCTGTGAGTAGGCCCGTTTTCATTTCCCGTTATTCGTATTAAAAGTTTTCTCAACTCCGTCGAAAAAAGATGGTCGGAACAGCCATTTATGTGTAGATTTGTAAGCGATAAACTTCCTGTGAGTAGGCCCGTTTTCATTTCCCGTTATTCGTATTAAAAGCTTTCTCAACTCCCTCGAAAAAAGATGGTCGGAACAGCCATTTATGTGTAGATTTGTAAGCGATAAACTTCCTGTGAGTAGGCCCGTTTTCATTTCCCGTTATTCGTATTAAAAGCTTTCTCAACTCCGTCGAAAAAAGATGGTCGGATCAGCCATTTATGTGTAGATTTGTAAGCGATAAACTTCCTGTGAGTAGGCCTGTTTTCATTTCCCGTTATTCGTATTAAAAGCTTTCTCAACTCCGTCGAAAAAAGATGGTAGGAACAGCCATTTATGTGTAGATTTGTAAGCGATAAACTTCCTGTGAGTAGGCCCGTTTTCATTTCCCGTTATTCGTATTAAAAGCTTTCTCAACTCCCTCGAAAAAAGAAGCTTACTGCTGTCATGAAAAACGTTTACTTCATCCAAAACATCGAGTAAAAAGCCTTTGTCAACAGGAAATACGCTTATTTCTATTTATTTCTTTTTAACGTTGTTGGCAATAGAGTCCACCTTGAGCACCATAGAATGTTGAGTAATTAACTTCTGCTTTAAATTGGCAACCGAAAATATCCTGTACATTTCGGAACGCTAATTGTTTGGACATTGCATTCTAAGTGTTAGGGTACAATCATAAACAGTAATTAAAAATTACTGTACGCCATATGTGCATGGGACCGACGCAAACTGGAACAAAATGCCTATTTTTGGGACATGGCTTTCTAAGTGTTAGGATACTATCATATATGGTTTGAAACTTTACTAATTAAATTTCAAGCCTGGGAATAAGGGGAAACCATACATTTTTGGGACATGGCTTTCTAAGTGTTAGGATACTATCATATACGGTTTGAAACTTTACTGTATTAAATTTCAAGCCTGGGAATAAGGGGAAAACATGCATTTTTGGGACATGGCTTTCTAAGTGTTAGGATACTATCATATACGGTTTGAAACTTTACTGTATTAAATTTCAAGCCTGGGAATAAGGGGAAAAATGCATTTTTGGGACACGGCTTTCTAAGTGTTAGGATACTATCATATACGGTTTGAAACTTTACTGTATTAAATTTCAAGCCTGGGAATAAGGGGAATACATGCATTTTTGGGACATGGCTTTCTAAGTGCTAGGATACTATCATATACGGTTTGAAACTTTACTAATTAAATTTCAAGCCTGGGAATAAGGGGAAAACATACATTTTTATACACATTTTTTTAATTTAGGTATATTTGTTTCTTTTTTTTTTTTTTTTTTTTTTACGTCCGTTGTTTGAGTGATCTATTGGTTCTGAAGCGTGAAATTATTTAGTCGGAACTTCTGGATTGCGTCATGAGGTCAACCTTATAAGCGGGATTCCTCCCGATGGCGGGAGGGAGGAATCCCGCTTAAATGGAGTACTTAGTTATTCTCTACAAAAGATACGTATATTAATTGTATAGGTATATAATAAATATTTGTAGTAGTGTGTAATTTGGCCAAACTTCCGTTATTCAGTTTTTGGGCCTAAATTAATGGGAATAACCTTGAACCAGGGGGGAAAAGTATGCTGTTCCTGGATTCCACAGTAATATAGCGTGAGAATCACAAACTAAATAATTTAATCACAAATAATGTTTATATATAATATATATATATATATAAATATGTTTTATTTAGAACAAATATACATTTACAGAATTTTTCTTTGCAATACGGATACATTGTTTTCTAACATTTTTACGCTACGGCCATCGGATTGTTATCATCACTGTCTTCGGGGTCTTCATGAACATCCTCACTAAATTCACCGTTTACTGTTATCGAGATTGTTTCAGGAAATAAACTTCCTGTGCCTGATTCGTATCCGTAGCGGGGTCTAAGTTAAGAAATATGAGGGTCTGATGAAATTTATAAGTTATGCAAAAAGTCTTCATTATTTTATAAACTATTCATTTTACGAGAAATTCTCTCGTTTTCCGAAATGTTTTTTTGAGAGATTCTTGAGATTCCTCTGGTATTTTTCCAATGGTTACCAAACAGTTTTAAATTATGTTTCGTTCATGAATTATCACTTAGTGTACTGTAAAAGGCAAACAGGACCAACCGTAATGGCTGACAAACAGCTCTCTTTATTTACAAACTGCCAAATACTGCGAATAATTCAAGTAGAAATCGTAAATGGAACAAGTCGATGTTTATTTCGAGGCAGATAATTATGAGATAAATGAAACGTAAACATAAATATTAATTTATCAGGGACAGAATATTTAATCTCACATGGGCTGACATAAATCCCAGGAAAATTCATCTGTGTGGCCATCAGTTTCAATTTATGGTAAAATCCTTGTTTTCTATTTATTAAAAACCGATTAAGTTATCTATTACAATTTTTTTTCAAGGTTAAACTAATGAAGTTGCCTATTATACTTGCTAAATATTTATTTTAAAAAAAATTGATATTTCGTTGCTTTATCAACCTCAGTTACAAGTCTGTTATACATGAGGTAGAAAGGTAATGTAAATACCTAATAAGATAGGTAGTTGAAGTATGCAAATATGAATTCCCAAACCAGCTTTGAAAATAAACCTCCGGGTATCATTTGCTTTTCTGTCCGACCAACTGGGGTGGAGCTACAGTACTTTGTAAAAAATTAAGCAATCTATAAAAAAAAAAAAAAAAACAGAAAAAACTGTAATATCTTCCTTACTGAAAATCGGACCATACTTTATGTAAACTGTAATATCTTCCTTACTGAAAATCGGACCATACTTTATGTAAACTGTAATATCTTCCTTACTGAAAATCGGACCATACTTTATGTAAACTGTAATATCTTCCTAAATGAAAATCGGACCATACTTAATATAAACCTTTTTTTGCTTTAAATTGCATCGCTGGGTATCACATGTATGTATGGAACGGCTTATTTCTCCAGCGGTGTCGCTCCTCTCTCCATCGCAATATTTCGTCGGGTTCATCTCCGACTTCTTCAGGCTGCTATGTGTCGTCCTCGGTGGTTATCAAGGGAATGGATATGTATATAATGGAATTAATATAAACTGTAATATCTTCCTTACTGAAAATCGGACAATACTTTATATAAACTGTAATATCTTCCTTACTGAAAATCGGACCATACTTTATATAAACTGTAATATCTTCATTACTGAAAATCGGATCATACTTTATATAAACTGTAATATTTTCCTTACTGAAAATCGGACCATACTTTATATAAACTGTAATATCTTCCTTACTGAAAATCGGACCATACTTTATATAAACTGTAATATCTTCCTTACTGAAAATCGGACCATACTTTATATAAACTTTCCTGTTCCTTTTAAAGCCAACTCCATTCTCAAAATTTGATCACACATTTAAGGGACATCCCGCATTATTTTTTCGAATACATAACTCAAAATGTAACCGAAATTTAAACATCTTAGTTTAGATGAAATTCAAAGTTGTAGAAAATATTTAAATTATTCCCATGTTTCTAAGTACCCACCAAAGAAATGAGTTACAGAAACATTTTACACTCATCGTCTTAAAAAATGTTTCATTCGTTTTCTATGTTAAGAAACCTATTAAACGATTACCTGCAAGCAAATGAACTAAGAAACGTTAGCATTACGATTTTTTTCTCGCGAATTTCGCTTGAAAAAACGCTTTCCCTTCACTAAATTTCCCTTTTCAATAATAATATCCGAGGAATCATTGGGTTATTCTCCAGACCACTTTCGTTTAATATTCTTGTACCGACATTTATTACTCCAACTCCAGAATCCACATCTGGAGAAGTAAGGACTTGATCATCCGTGAAACCAGGAAACAAATTTGAACAATTGTTGCTTTATTTAAATAGCACTTATTCATATTTTAATTGAATAAATAAAAAGGTTGTGATTTTTTATATATTTCATTCATATAGAATCACAGAGAAATGTATGTGACTGTTTATATTCTAATAACGTGTTTTCGAAAGCTGGGCTCTAATATGAGTGTGACTGTACATTTACTGCACTCTCATTTGGACTTTTTCCACTAAATATTTTCTGATATTTTTAACGACCTCTCAGTGAAGTATGATTTCAAATTTTAAATCTAAAATAGAGGTTGAAAATTTATTTAATTTTATTTAGGTAGGTACTTCTATTATTATCAAAACGTGCGACTGTTTTTTAATAAATTAACCACAATAGTCTTAACTTTTTATAATAATGTGATCCAGGATGTTGTCTGAGATCCAGGATGTTTAGATCTCATCTTTTGAAGAACGATTTGATCTGTAAATATCCACATAATTCGGGTTAACACTAAAGCCATGTCGTTGAACAAACAAAGCATTTTTTTTTCTATTTTCCCAGATATCTTCTGCTTTGTTTGTATAGCAAATTGACCCTGCTTTCTTTTGCTGCCATTCGCTTTTCTGTCCAATCAACTGGGGCGGAGCTAAAGTAGTTTGTAGAATAGCATAGAATAAATTATGACTCAAAACCCCCGCCAACACGGGGTGCACCTCGGCCAGTTGTCCTATTGTGCGAGTCCTGTATGCCTGCTTAGGCTTCTCTCAGACTTCTGATGAATCTCAGATAATGCCAGACTTCAGCCGACCTCCTGATCTCATCCTCTCCAAGACTGCCAAAATGCATGAACCGTCTCCTTCCTAATGTAACACATTCGAATATGACGTGCTTGGGTGTCTCCTCCTTGTCCTTGCACCACCTACATACCGGAGAGGACTTCATTTTCATAACATACATATGTTTGTTTATCGTACCATGGCCTCAGATCGTTGCGACCGTCTCCCTCAGGTCTCTTCTGGACATATCCAGAAAGATGTCCTTTTTACCGAATTTGTTAAGATCTATGAAGGACTTCGTATGGGCTATTTTCTGGCCCTCCCATAATTTTCCAAAGTTCTTTCTGGCTTTTGGTGCTATTGCTTCCTTGGCACAGGCCATTGATAATCCCACAAAAGGCATTGGACCCACAGGCGTCACTTCCGCTCCTGCCCCTGCCAGCCTGTCTGCCCTCTCATTACCTGGGATGCCTCTATGTCCTGGTACCCAATAAATGACAACCTTAAAGTAGTTTGGAACAAAGTAAGCTATCTACAAAAAAAACAAAAAAAAAAAAAAAAAAAAAAAACTTTAATATCTCACTTACTGTTGAAAATCGGAACATACTTTATATAAACTTTGTTGTTCCTTTTAAAACCTACTGTTCTTTCTCAAAATTTGATCACACATTTATAGGAAACCCTGCGTATTTATATATTTATATATATATATATATATATATACTTTTTATATATATTTATATATATATATATATATATATATATATATATATATATATATTTATATATATATATATATTTATATATATATATATATATATATATATATATATATTTATATATATATATATATATATATATATATATATATATATATATATGTATACGTAGTAAGGTCCATACGTTTCCGGCCTGTCCTGCTTCCCCTCCTTCAAACGTGCCGGGACCTGCACGCCTATGCAGGTCCATGCCTGCTCGCTCCATACCCATCGCCCGCACTTCCTCAGTATTGTCAGTCAGTGTCCAGCCTTGAAGGAAACTCCCCATTTTTACAATGTTCAAACTCGAGTACCGTGCGGTAATTAAATTCTTTTGTAAAGAGGGTCTTACTCCTGCGCAAATTAAAGAGCGCTTGGATTGTGTATAGGGGCAGTCCTCCCCCTCGTATTCCACAGTGAAAGAATGGGCAAAATTATTTAAGTTAGGGAGAGAAAGTCTAGAAGATGACCCACGTCCCGGTCGCCCATTGGAAGCTGTCACTTCTGAAAAAAAAAACAACTTTTGGAATCTGAATTGCTGTCTGACCGGCGACTAAAAACCAAGGAAATAGCAGCGAGGTTAGAGCTTTCAAAAACAAGTGTTTTGAGGAATATCAAAGAACATTTGCATATGAACAAGGTTAGTCCAAAAAGTCATTCAGCTGCTCAAAAACAGGAACGAGTTCATTGCTGCAATGAATTTTTACGCGAGTATAATGCCGACCCAAGGAATTTTTTGGACTCAATTCTAACTGGGGATGAGACAATGGTTCTATATTATGACCCACTCAGCAAAAGAGAATCCATGGAATGGAGAAGACCAGGAGGATATATATATATATATATATATAGATATCGACAGACTTATCGATGTAGAATCCAAAAATGATTCAAAAAGTTCTTTGGCGATTTTCTCGAATATGTTTATTTATTCTACATCTAGATGTAATTCTAAAATCTACATTAAATTTCCAATTAGAAACACCCGTTCTTGAAATATTGCCTTGTAAATTAGGATTTTCAAAATGTCCTCCTTTCTGTTGTCTACAAATATAAGCTCGACGACTATCAGAATCCAGGGCTATACGGAGGACGTTTTGTCTCTGGGTCTTCATGAGCTGGCACTGCTTATGGATTCTATTGATGAGTTAAATTATGTTTAGAACAATTATTGTAATTATTTTCAATATGTTCTTCTATAATATTTCACCCTTGATTCTAAAGTATTTCTCCGCCCTTATTCAGAGCAAAAAGAGTGTGTACGTAGTGTGGGAAGGATAAGACACCACAATTATCGTGCAAAATTAGAGAATGTGCTTAGAATGGCTCCTTCACCCTAAAGCACATTTATTGGTTTTGACTTACAAATCAGTAAAAATTAGATTCAACTAACTTTTTTTCTGAAACAACGAGGTAGCACTTTAAAGCTTATTAAATAAGGCACCTTTTGAGACGGAGACAAAACCTCTAAGTCTACAAAAAGCCGATCAAGAAAATATTGAATAATTTAGGAAAACACTAAAATCAATAGTTCACATCTATATGGCTCTTAGTATAGCTTCTAATTTACAAGTCAATATTTCACTAACGGGTGTTTCTTATTGGATATTTAATGTAGATTCTAAAATACTCATTTTTATTTACGATACATTAACCAGAAATCCGTATTTTTTTTTTTTTAATAGACAAAATGTTCAGATAGAACGTTCATTTCTACTCCCCTGAACTACAAGAATAAACCCCTAAAGTTATGACATCAAAATGCGAGACACCCTGCATAAAGAGAAAGATGTGTTTCTCGGAAACTGCTGCAGCGACATATTCGTGATTGGGTTCAACCTAGAGCAACAAATTATGGGACCAATCTGAATTTCGTCAGATAATTAGATCAAAAGTTACGGGGTGGCTGAGCTACCGTAATACTAGTATTACGGTAGCACAGCCATGTTTTCTCGGAAACGGCTGAAGCAACAAATTTAAAAATAGTGTAATGAATTAGCAACAAATTACTAAATATGTTAGAAGTTGGGGTTGCGATGTTGCTGTTCCTGCGTAATAGAGCTCTCCAGATGAACCAATTTTGCTGGTTAACGAACTCGTTCAGTCTTCGCTAGGGGAATACTATATATCAAGTTTCGTGATGAAAAAACAAAAAACTCTGGTGTTGCGTGTTAACGATAGTTCATGAAATGTTCGACGTGATTCTTTACATTGGCATAACGTTTTTATTTACGAACCGATTGACATGAAACAAACACTAAATGTTAAGTGAAGCTTACCACAATATATTACTGAGAACGACAACTAAATCGGATAAGCCGTTTCTGAGATTAGCGCGCACAGACAAACAGACAGATCGCGTTGATAAAGGCCACCAATAGTATTTTTTCCCGTTTATCTTCCATGTGTAGACAGAGATCTGTGGGAATTTTATTGTATGCAAGGTTTATGTATTCATATACAGGATATCCCCAAAATAAACGGACAAACATCGGGAAACGACGTAGGATGAGACTGAAAGAGAAGTCCTTTGCATATCTGTTTTTTTCTTGGTTTCCGAGAAAAACGCAAACAACTCAAACAAAATTATGAAAAGGCATTCTTTCATAATGTCTACACAAAAATCATGAAAATTATACGTTTTATCTTCCATTCCTCTTACCCCCCCCCCCCCAAAAAAAAATAGTAAGAAATCTTCTTGGTCGAAAGAATTAACTAAAGCTGCAAGTTCAACAAAATTTTAAATAGTAACTTTTCTTCGATGATAAGTGCTAAAACCCTCTAGGGAGGGAGGAAACCCACTAATGAATTCAACTGTTAATTAACAGTTAATTTAACATAATTAATTATGTTAAAATAAAAAAGTCCGTCACGCAGGAACTGCATAACTAAGCACTTTCCTCATAATTTGGGTAGTGTAGACTGTTTTCCAGAGTAATTTGCTTAAAATATCCTATCTAAATAAAATAAAAACATGAATAGTTCTCATTTAATTTGGTAATGAGTAACTGTTCAAGTATTAATTTTGTAATTAATTTGCTTCCAGAGTTATGTTTACACATGGTACCTACTACACTACTTAATAAATACAAAAAAACTTCATGTTTTCGTCTTTTGATCTGACGCAGGAACAGGATACAGTCCACCTAGTGGTAGAAAGCGCTCCTTGCGGCGGCTTTGTGAACCTACGTCTGGCGGGCTATTCTATGGAAATATATTACAAATAAATCTCCTTTCCGATTGACCGATTTAGCTCATTTTTACAACACTTCTTTCTCATGAGTTACCCACGACGTTTCGTTACAATACAGCAGAAATTACGGCCGGTATGAGTATATTAGTAATTTGGGTCCGGAGTAAACCTTCCCTCCTAATCAACCGAATTAGTTTATTCTTAAATGCCATTTTCCTCTGTAAATTGCCACTACGAATACTGAGTTTTGTCGAAATATAACAGAACTTAGGGCTGGTGGTAGCGAATTGGTAAGCTGGGTCCGGAGTGAACGCCCCTCCTAATGAACCGAGTTAGTTTATTTTTACAACAAACTGTTCTGTGTAGATTACTACAACGAATACCAAGTTTCGTTGAAGTATATAAAAAACTACGGCGTGCATGTTCAAATTAGTGTTTTGGGTCCGGGGTAAACCCCCCCTTCCGTTTGACCGATTTTGTTGGTTTACGAATTCGTTCAATCGTTTGCTAATTGAACGCTATATACCAAGTTTCGTGACGAAAAAATTAAAACTCTGACCGCTATCGTGTTAACAGACACATATATACGCTTATATATATATATATATATATATATATATATATATATAAATTTTAACAGCGGTCATTTTTGGTGTCTACTAGGTAGCATCGATAATGATTTGAAACCAGTTTTGAAAAATTCCGTCATGAGTGCAACCTCAATAGCCTTCGGAGAAAATTGCTAAAAGGAACATTAATGAGTTTATGAGTTATGATAATGTTAGAGGAAATTAGGCAGAATTGATGTAGTTTACAGATTGCATTATTTCCTCAAATAAATACCTTAGATTCAATTAAACACTCAGTCGATAATGATTTCATTAGTTACTGGCAATACACCATAAAATTGAGTTAATTTTAATACGGCTCTCAAATAGCAGGATAACACGTGTATCGGAAAACATACACGATTTTCGCTTACATTAACCTTTCCAAACAAATTTGAATCATGTCACAATATCATCAATGAATAGATTTTTCCGCTTTATGAGAAAACCTAGTTACGCAATGTTTATATTGAAATATTTTCTTATTATTATTTATCATCAAGATAGTAAAAAAATAATTTTCTTAATTTCACTTTTTTCCCTATATATTTGAACGCATCTCCACATTATCACTTTTTATTAAAATAATTCAATAACTATCTTTCCATTCTTCTCGAGTCGATTTTCTTTGAGATATTTGAAACGATCTTAAATAAATAATATTTCTTCTCAAGAGTTAAAAATATCAACCCATTGTCACTTTTTTGAAAATATCTTCTCAAGAGTTAAAAATATCAACCCATTGTCACTTTTTTGAAAATATCTTCTCAAGAGTTAAAAATATCAACCCATTGTCACATTTTTGAAAATATCTTCTCAAGAGTTAAAAATATCAACCCATTGTCACATTTTTGAAAATATCTTCTCAAGAGTTAAAAATATCAACCCATTGTCACTTCTTTGAAAATATCTTCTCAAGAGTTAAAAATATCAACCCATTGTCACTTTTTTTAAAATATCTTCTCAAGAGTTAAAAATATCAACCCATTGTCACTTTTTTGAAAATATCTTCTCAAGAGTTAAACATATCTACCCATTGTCACTTTTTTGAAAATATCTTCTCAAGAGTTAAAAATAACAACCCATTGTCACTTTTTTGAAAATATCTTCTCAAGAGTTAAAAATATCAACCCATTGTCACTTTTTTGAAAATACCTTCCGAGAATCGTACTTTTTCTCGATAATTGAAAAAGGAAAAAAAAACGATTCACAGGAATTGCGTTATCTTAGCGCGTTTCTGTTCGTATCTCCGGTGACATTTGGAATGCTTAAAATAGAAACAGTTATTATTTTGTTTAGAAATGCCGTAAGCTATGTAAACACTTATTACAATGAAATTTAAAAAAAAATAAATTGGAGAAAAGCAAGATTATCGGATAGCAGCTGGTTAATGGACTTGACCAATTAAATTATGCAAAGTATTTTTGTACAAAATTTCATCAATATCCCTGTGCCTGTGAGACAGCGAACAGACAAACAGATATATATATATATATATATATATATATATATATATATATATATATATATCATAATAGGAAAACCAACAAACTCCAAGGTCTCCACCACAAATGATTTATTTTATTCACTCAAAGCAAGCTTTCGGAGTCTACAGCTCCATCCTCAGTGCTTCCAGTTCTTCACTGCAGGCGGTTCACCCGTAGACTCACGGGTGAACCGCCTGCAGTGAAGAACTGGAAGCACTGAGGATGGAGCTGTAGACTCCGAAAGCTTGCTTTGAGTGAATAAAATAAATCATTTGTGGTGGAGACCTTGGAGTTTGTTGGTTTTCCTATTATGATGCAGTACCACCACCGTCCAGCCAAATCAATGTCAAGATATATATATATATATATATATATATATATATAAATATATACATATATATATATATATATATATATATATATATATATATATATATATATATATATACACACACAAATTTCGACCACTGTTATTTTCCTGATCTATTCGTTTTGAAACGTGAAGTTTTATAATCAGCACTTCCATTAGCGCGTTTCCTCCCTATGTAGGGAGGGAAGAATCGTGCTGAAAAAGGAAAAATAAAATCTTCTCATTATCACTTTTCGTCGAGATAATCGAGCTTACCAATTAGTTTTACAATGAATACATACAAAAAAAAAATCTTTTTGCGTTTTTTTTTTTTTTTTTTCTCGAAAAATGTAAGAAACTAAACAATTCATGATCTTATATTAAACAATAAAGAACCGTGTTTCGGGTAAATTATATAAAATTTCTCGAACACACTTTTAAATTTGAACGTTGATTCAATTAACGGATGACAAACGGCAATGCACTTTCTGGCCATTTTTGTGCAACTTTTTGATAGTTTAACCCAGATAATAAAAGTTAAACATAATTTTTAATTCCGCAAATGAAATAATGATGTTTTTCTTCTGGTTTTTTTTTTCTTTCGAATTTATTAAAAAAACGTTGGAAATGGTTAAAATATCACAAATTGAAGTTATAATACGTACTTGTCTTACAAATAAAAAATCTAAATGGTTTGTAAATAATACATACATAATAAATAGTGCATAATTTATACAATTGCCAGCTAGAATATTTAATCCTGCAATGTCCTACTGCCTAATTATACAGAGTGATTCAGATTAGATCCAGATGCGCAGTAAACATAAATAAATGAATGCGTTTGTTGTTCATCATACAGGGTGATTCAGATTAGATCCAGATGCGCAGTAAATATAAATAAATGAATGCGTTTGTTGTTCATCATACAGGGTGATTCAAATTAGATCCAGATGCGCAGTAAACACAAATAAATGAATGCGTTTGTTGTTCATTATACAGGGTGATTCAGATTAGATCCAGATGCGCAGTAAACATAAATAAATGAATGCGTTTGTTGTTCATCATACAGGGTGATTCAGATTAGATCCAGGTGCGCAGTAAACATAAATAAATGAATGCGTTTGTTGTTCATTATACAGGGTGATTCAGATTAGATCCAGATGCGCAGTAAACATAAATAAATGAATGCGTTTGTTGTTCATCATACAGGGTGATTCAAATTAGATCCAGATGCGCAGTAAACACAAATAAATGAATGCGTTTGTTGTTCATTATACAGGGTGATTCAGATTAGATCCAGATGCGCAGTAAACATAAATAAATGAATGCGTTTGTTGTTCATCATACAGGGTGATTCAGATTAGATCCAGGCGCGCAGTAAACATAAATAAATGAATGCGTTTGTTGTTCATTATACAGGGTGATTCAGATTAGATCCAGATGCGCAGTAAACATAAATAAATGAATGCGTTTGTTGTTCATCATACAGGGTGATTCAGATTAGATCCAGATGCGCAGTAAACATAAATAAATGAATGCGTTTGTTGTACATTATACAGGGTGATTCAGATTAGATCCCAATCCGCAGTAAACATAAATAAATTAATGCGTTTGTTGTTCATCATTCAGGGTGATTCAGATTAGATCCAGGTGCGCAGTAAACATAAATAAATGAATGCGTTTGTTGTTCATTATACAGGGTGATTCAGATTAGATCCAGATGCGCAGTAAACATAAATAAATGAATGCGTTTGTTGTTCATCATACAGGGTGATTCAGATTAGATCCAGATGCGCAGTAAACATAAATAAATGAATGCGTTTGTTGTTCATCATACAGGGTGATTCAGATTAGATCCAGATGCGCAGTAAACATAAATAAATGAATGCGTTTGTTGTTCATTATACAGGGTGATTCAGGTCTAAGCATATACAGGGTGATTCAGGTTTAAGTAGCCAAACTCTAGGAGGTGATTGTAGACATAATTTCCAACAAAAAAGTTCATTTCAAGTATGGCCCGATTCTGAAGGGAATAGCAGTTAAGACAAAATTTCCTTAAAAAAAAAAAAACTGTGATTTATTTCTGGACGTCCAATAACGCGCATCTGTTTTTTCTCGATGAATCAGAGGTTTCTTGAGATTTTTTTACTCAGCCCCCTAACGGACTATAGATTCACTACTAACAGAAAAAACTTCTAAATTTAGTAAGCTTTATATCTATGCAAATGAAGTGGAAGTTTATTCAGGGATAAATTGAAAGATTGGCTCCCTTTTGTCAAAACATGTGGAATGTAGTTTTGTTATTTTCAAATACCTTGTGTAAAGAAATTATAAATTATTCATTTTTTATCGGCCTTACTTTGGGAATCCATAGTCCACTTCGGAAGCAATAAGAAGTTACTGAAAGTAACGATTGGAAATTTAGGAGATATGTTACATTTTGTGTTTTCCAAATTTTCATTCATTTATCTTTTACGTGATGTAGTTGGTACTCACATTTTAAGTAGACATTCTGAGAGGAGAATTCAAAAACAATTCGGAGTAATTGAATAATTGAAATTCGGCCGCAACATTTTTTGGCCAGACAAGGCGACATTCACACAGAATGGAATATTTAACAGTCCCAATTCGCATATTGTCTATTATATGCCGTTCGACACAATCAGTATCAGTTCCAAGTTAACGTGTGGAATTTCGGCCGAATGTCTTTTTTAGCCAATAATGATTCCCGGCGGGTTTGACTCAACTGAATTTTTTAACCTCCTTCAACATTATGGAACTCTTGCTTTGGAAGACGTTCCGCTTGCACAAAGGGTAGATTCATGGCTGCAGATGGATTACTTTCCTGGAAACAGTTTTTTTGTTAGTAATGAATCTGTAGTCCGTTGACTGAGCTGAGGAAAAAAATCGCAAGAAACGTCTAAGTCATCGAGAAAAACAGAAGCGCGTTATTGGACGACCAGAAAGTATCTTCTGTGAATGGATTTAGTGAATTAAATCATAGTTTTCTTAAAAGAAATTTTCTCTATTTTCTGATAGGATAATTAGAATTAAATTATCTTGAATAGTTTTTGAGCAATCCTTTCTTACTCAATAAAAAACATGACTGCGTTAAAAAAACCCAGAAAATTTGATATGACTGCTATTCCCTTCAGAATCGGCCCATACTTCAAATGAACTTCTTTGTTGGAAATACTGTCCACAATCCTCCTAGAGTTTGCATCCTTAGACCTGAATCACCCTGTATAATGAACCACAAACGCATTAATTTATTTATGTTTACTGCGCATCTGTATCTAGCCTATTAGCGCCGGCCATCTGTAGGTTATCAGCCTTTCTGAACATCAATGGAATGAAAATGCTCAAGAGCTGACGGGACATGAACCCACATACCCCATATGTGCATACCCAAAGTATTAGTTCGTGGAATCACCCCTGTGGGGTGACAGAACAGTCCTCATTGTTTAATGAGTCATTAATTTATTATAAGAACATAATATATTCTTATTGTAAACTATCTGAATACCAGTGCTTCATCACGGCGGATAAGTAATTATTTTATTGCGTTAAATGCATCATCAAAATTAACGCAACTATATAATTTTGTGCAGTTTAATATAGCACGGTTACCGTCATACTCTATATGTTATTCATCAATTCTTAAGTAATCCAAGTATAAAGTTTCTTAACACTAGGGCGCTGAGGACCAGTATCAACAAAGAGAAAACTTACCCCGTTATCTGTAGGTTACCAGAAATCTAAGATTAACCCGTACCGGTACAAATTCGTTGTCAATAATAAATGGACGGTAAAAATTTTACAAAAAAATATGTTACCAAGATGTCATTTGGAAACTCACATTATATTTGCGATCATTACCAAGAAGTGTTCTGACTGGGTATGCTGATGGGTGAGGAGGCTGTGCAAGGTTTCGGGATATTGTTACCTCGGATGGACCATCACCAGGGGGTAAACTCTATGAGGGACAAAATCACAGTTTATTTCTAGTAATTCAAGGTCTGCCATCATAGTTGAAATCAAACTCAATTAAAAATAATACTATGAAATAGATACAGTACGGTAACAGCTGTTCTGTTATCGTCCTAGCAACGCATGCTGCCTAGGCTTGCCTGCTCTAATTAACTAAAACTTTAAACCCGTCAAAAAATACTTAAAAATTCGAATATAAAAAAACCCTTTCTTAGTGAGGTCTACGTTCTATAGGGAGTATCCATGCAAAATTTCAATTTTTTCTGTCAAATAGTTTGGGCTGGGCGAGGATAGGTCAGTGAGTGGTGTTTGACAAATATATAGTAGATAAATGAATTTAAATATTTTTTTTCTGGATTTATGATTATAATATAACAATAAATCAAGAAAAAAAAATTAAATTCATTTATCTACTATATATTTGTCAAATACCACTCACTCACTCACCTGAAAAGGAATGGAAAAAATATTGACCATCGAGAATGTTTCAAAAGAGTTAACAAAATTCAATTTTTATAAAAACTTTGATTTTTTATTTAAAAAAGAACTAAATTTATATTTTATATATATATATATATATATATATATATATATATATATATATATATATATATATATACATATATATATGCCACAAAAAAGATGAATTTCTAGTCGAAATGTTGACAATCATTGTCGTTTTAAACTATAGGTTTATTATCTAATATGAAAAAATCCCAATATATTAATCAATCATAATATGATTTTTTTAAGAGTTTTAAAACAATCAATCATAAAATGATCGTTTTAAGAGTTTTATCTAACGTAATATGTCAAATAAAACTCTTAAAAATAATAAAAATAATTGAATCAGAATTCAATTTAATGAAAATTTCCTTGTTTACCCCCTGGAATTGACATGTTTAGAATAAAATGGTCTCCTTTTCCCCTCCATTTTCCCACATAACCAATTACCCAATGCATTAGGAAAATATCACTCTTTGCAGGGTTGGCATTTATATGTATATTTTTTATTTCATTCTTAATTATGGAAGGTTTAGATAATTAGGGTTTGGTGAATTGTTGAACAAAACTACGTTTTATGAGTGAGTTATACTTCTGCCAATGTTTCAGCTGGACATGCCAGGGGGAGGGGGAAAACTGCAAGCTCGTTTCATGGAGGCAAATTTCTATGTGATCAAGCCAACATTGTGGCTTAAATATTACTCATTTTAGTTATAAAATGAAGGTTAGGTGTCTTGTACATTATTAATTTGTTTTATTATTACGCTTTTTTTTTCTTTTTTTTTTGAAGACTTATCGAACAAAAAATATTCCAACTTGTCTACGTCAATCTATTTTCTTAGTCCTACGAATATTTAATGTTGCATCGTTCAGTGCAGCGGGTAAAACAATTAGAAGAAAAAATTATTATACGTCACTCCTCCAATAATTCATCCCCCAATAAATTTTTATTATTGTTTTTAATTTAACCTGCTGTATACAGGATTAGATCCCACGTCTTGAGAACTAATAATCCCAAACGCTCTCCATCCTATCACGGTAAGGTCCATAAAGAATATTAGAATATTAAGTTTTAATATTAAGTAGTTTAGTGTATTCATCTATTTTGAATAAATTAATTACGAATAATTTTAGGAAATAACGGCCGTAAAGAGTAATCAGCGGCCTAATTTTAGTAAATTTTTGTTTTAAATATAAATGGTGGCCCAATATTTGAATATCTTTATTTTTGTTTACGGACGGCGAATGAATAATAATTAAAGTTGAAAAATATAATAATGCGATTAAAATCGCATATTACGTTTTGCATGATTAAGTGCCAAAAAATAAATATAAGCTAATACGAAGTCTGACAAACATTACAGTATAAGTAAAATAAATTAATAAAATCAGAAAATGAAAATAAAATTTCCAGAGGATTTTAGTCGCCATTTTCTTTTTTATTTAAATCTAAAGTAGTGTCGTGTAGTGACCAACAATCAGAACTAATGTAATTATGAGAGTGGTATTGATGGATATTAATAGGAAGTGGCCCCGGGATCTGCTTAGGTAGTGAAGTGTCGTGGAGTGACCAACAATCAGAACTAATGTAATTATGAGAGTGATATCGATGGATATTAATAGGAAGTGGCCCGGGATCTGCTTAGGTAGTGAAGTGTCGTGGAGTGACCAACAATCAGAACTAATGTAATTATGAGAGTGATATTGATGGATATTAATAGGAAGTGGCCCGGGATCTGCTTAGGTAGTGAAGTGTCGTGGAGTGACCAACAATCAGAACTAATGTAATTATGAGAGTGGTATTGATGGATATTAATAGGAAGTGGCCCGGGATCTGCTTAGGTAGTGAAGTGTCGTGGAGTGACCAACAATCAGAACTAATGTAATTATGAGAGTGATATTGATGGATATTAATAGGAAGTGGCCCGGGATCTGCTTAGGTAGTGAAGTGTCGTGGAGTGACCAACAATCAGAACTAATGTAATTATGAGAGTGATATTGATGGATATTAATAGGAAGTGGCCCCGGGATCTGCTTAGGTAGTGAAGTGTCGTGGAGTGACCAACAATCAGAACTAATGTAATTATGAGAGTGGTATTGATAGATATTTTCTCTCCTCATGAAATCACAGGCCACTTCTTACCCGTCTCCAATCCTCCCTGCTAGTCGCAGGGTGTGGTTGGATGATGTACGGTGACTCCAGGTCATCCTAGAATCCTTCCTAAGGAAGGTATTCGGTTGACAACTGGTGGCACCTGAGGCGTGGTCAAGCTACCTATATCAAATTACAAAATACACATAATTGTAGAATGTAATACTTCCTTAAATAAATAAAAAGTTGAAAATTAATTAATTAATAGTAAAAATCTAAAGTTATATCCAATGTTCATTAAATGAAAGGGCTTATTATTTAGATTTTCTTATATCGATTTTTTCTCTTTCTTTTTGTAATATATAAAGGAGGTCCGGTGGAAGTGATTGCTTAGGCACGACGCTTGCTTAAACTAGCGCTGTTTAAAATCGTACGTTGGATTCACAATAATAGTTGAACAATAATAATAGTCTTGAAAAAGGAAAATTTTGATACCCTTTAGATAACCGCTGCAAAATAATCTGTGTTATTTTTATGGGGACGGCAGCATTTAAATTATTGAACATCGAGATCCGTTTTATTGTCTCACTTATCAACATTTTTTATGTGTTGGGTAATTATTTTTATAAAGTGAATTTCGGAAACTTATCAGAACGAAGAGTCCAGCCAGGACTAAATGTGAACCTCTAAAACCGCAAAAAAAGTATATAGTTGTGATTAGTTAATGAAAATAACTGTTTTTCGACAAAAATGTTTGGTGAATACATTCTTTTATCCCCATGGTTTTCTTCGTTGCTGTGTGTATTGAAATTAGTTAAAAAACGAGTAGGACTAATATTTTTGATAAACTCATTTCAGAGGTGTTGGTATCTACATTTATATTATGTTTTTTGTGGGTGTTTTATTCAAGTTCCTATTTAAGACGTTTCATTGAGGAAATAAACTGTGTTCGGAACTCTTGAAATAAATAAATTAACTTGGAAGATATTCAATGTAATATTTATCCGCTGTAAATATATAATATGTTACCTCTTGTTTCCGTCATGCTATGCTTTCGTTTATTTTTGTTTAACTACTTTTATATCAGTTATTCCTCAAATCTGATAAAATGTATCTTAAAGACACATTTTATTTTATTAGGTAGCATTAAGTTTTAGTTAAAAGAGTAAACTTTTCATCATCCAGTGTTGATTTCTGTCAGTTTTTTTAAACAAAGGTTTTCCTTGATACGGCTTATAATATTTGTTATTTATTTATTTTTTACACCTGAAATAAACTAAATTGATACAAAATCAAATCATTCCAGTTTAACGGAATAAAATGTGATTTTAAAGAAGATACCTGTTGTAAGATGCAGGATGAATCCTACGCATACCAATGCCGATATGACGTTCTTTCTTGAAGACATTTCTCCAGACACTTGTACAGCGGTAACGTCGGACACAATGCAAGGAGCTACTTAACACTTCAGTACGCACCAACAACCACTAAATTATTAATTACTGCAAACACTCGAATATAATCGTGATATTTTATTTTGATGTATAGTTTTTTTTCCAGTTTTAGATCTTGCTGATTATGATGAGAGTATTTTCGGTTCTGATGCCCTCGATAGGATAAGGTTTCAATCTTCACATCACAGGCTAAACATAAGAATCACTGATGAAGTAGTGTTGTCGAGTTTCGAATAGGCCACAGAGGGACTATGCGACGCGACTACACTGGATGAGAGTTAAACTCGGACTGAGGAATTGGCGCAATACTCCTGCGCATGTTCTGTCACGACCCTCCCCTAGCACTGCCTTACACTCCCCCCCCCCCAGAAACCAGATCCCGATACAGATGCATTTATATAGATAGATTTGTTAAACATTAAGACAAGAATAACGAGTCACATCTTACCAGTTCCTAGGAAGGGTCAGAACCTGAGACCCCGACAGTCCCTAGGTACAACCAGCTCACAAGAAGAGCAACCTAAATATCCGAAAATATATTTTTTAATGAATAAAATCGTTTTTAATTCAACCGATAATGAATTTTAATACTTGGATTCTATCAATATTTTAATGAGATATTTTAAGCCAAACGTAAGGTCCTTGAATCAGATGAATAAGTGCAAAGGGTAAAATCAGGAGGTCGGAACAAAGAGCTGACCATATTATCTTCTTAGTTTGCCCTATAGCTTAGAATCAGCACCCTATACAATATCTGACCCTTTATTCCATCATGGGCTTTTACATGGCTGATTTCATTTATTATTTTAATAATTACCTGCATAGTGACACTTCAATCCAATACTTTAAACATTACAATTCAAAATTATCCAAAAAACAAAAGCATAAGATATATATATATATATATATATATATAAAAATGTTAAAATTCTTTATTCTTGGGAATTGACTCCAAAATAAACAATTGTGTTGCCCTGTAAACAATGAACATTATATTAGATTAACATTAATTACAAACAGATACTAATGTAACGAAAACAAACAAATACAACCTCTAAACAAAAAAACGACGTTTAAAGTTATTAATTACAGTGTCAATCCCTATGTCTATTATTTACATTAAAATAAATTTTAATAATTAATTTTCAGAAGTCTCCTTCGTTAATGAAAAAAATAAATCCCTTATGTGCCCGCCGTTCTGAAACCAGAGATGGGCATAATTTCATTTATAAATAAAAATACGAATTTATTCGTACTTCATATATTTGTAAATACGAATAGAAATAAATTCGTATTCATAAGTGTGAAATATATAGTAAATATAAAAATACAAATAAAATTTTATTCGCATATTTTCCTGCGAATACAAATAAATTCACAGAAAAGATTGTAAATAATTACAAAAATATGTGAATATTCACAAAAAACAAGTGATTAAAAAAAAAACATTAAATATATGAATACAAATTTATTCACGTTATAATTTGTGAAAACAAATTCATTCACAATAAAATTCGCAAATAAATTATAAATTTATTCTTATTGAGGATAAGATGATATTACGAAAGTTAATGAAAGTGTTTATTTATTTGTATTCGCAGGAAAAATTGCGAATAAAATTTTATTTTTATATTTAATATACGTGAATAAAAATAAATTCGTATTCACACTTATGAATACGAATTTATTTATATTCGTATTTACAAATATATGAATTACGAATAAATTCGTATTTTTATTTGTAAATAAAATTATTCCCATGTCTGTCTGAAATCTGTAGATCCTAGTTTCTTTATATATAAATATATATTCACTAAATTGCTGCCATCCGTAACATCTTAATGTATTTGTTATTGTTTTGAAGTACGTAAATTTGAGAAGATAATGTAATAATGTAATGTCCCCCATGGTCTAGCGGCGAGGAAACTGGATTCTCCCGAGTACAGCACGTTTACTTTTTCAGAAGTGGGAAACCTGATAAAATTCTATGCTACGGCATAGAATTTTATCAGGATGTTTAGAGATGGCGACAAACTTCAGATAGCCCAGCGCTAATGGCCTGAAAAATGAAAATATGAATAAATAAATGAGTTATTTATGTTAGGAAGCATTGCAGTGATTGACTTCTAGTCTAAGAGCCTGTGTTCACTGAAGAAACTGGTTTAATGAAATTCGTTAAATCGGTTTCCTATTGCTTCAGTTTCACGTTTCGTCATTGGATCTACTAGATCTAATAAGCGATCAAAAACTGGCTTCGACCTGAAAAAAATCCTTTTTTAAATTTATCAGGATCTCTGTTTTAGTTGGCGAGCTACAACAAAACAAGTTTGTTGCCGATCCCTAATCATCGGGTAAACCTAGTACTTGCATTTTGTTTTTGTTTTTTTTTTTAATTTTTTAGCCACCACCACAACACAAGTGCATTGTCGTCTGAATCAATCACGAAACCGATGGAAAACAGTATATTCATTGTGCACGCTTTAATTAAATAGGTTTCATGAAAACAGTTTCTTCAGTGTGCACCGGGTTAGGGGTCCTATTACAAAAAAATGAAAAAAAATAAATTTCCCATTCAACCTAGTCTACTGTAAAGTATGTTTTCGTCAAAGATTATTCGGCCGTTTAAATAAATTATATTAATAATAAATTAATTAAGTGCATAGTTACTGGAAAATAAATTCTTTTAAAAGGAGTTTGGAGAACAAATTGAAAATGAAAAAAAAAATCAACAATTGTTTCCATACTAATTAATAACAGATGAACTAACAAGAAATAAAAAAATAAAATCAGAAACTGCTTGGAGAATTGCCCCCGCGATAAAATCCCGCTAAGAAAAGCACTCACTCGGAAAGAGCTTCCTAACCCGCTAAACGGCGGCAAAGAAAAATAAAGATAAAAGGATGTCAAAAATAAATATTGGATATCGGAGAGAGCAATATTTTCCGTCTTGAATCCTTTTTGCAGGGGGAGGGGGGGGGTGCATGATTTAGTATTCAACGAGAGATAAAGGGGCAGGTAGGGGAGAAGGCTGTCCTTTACAGATCTTCAGGGTTTTCGACATTTTCTTAGCGCAAAACACAACGTCACCAAGAAAATTTCAGAATTTATTTACATTTTTTTTTTTTATTATTATTATTATTTTTTTTTTTTTACAAAGCGCATCTACTTCTAGGTCGTTAGCGCCGACATCCAGAGTGTAGCGAGGAATTTTCCCAACAAGCCCTGAGATGATAAAATTCCTGCCGGAGGTTGGGAATCGAACCCATCATCTCCCGCTTATGAATCCAATGCGCTAACCATTAGACCACGGGTGACCCCATTTATTCTGTTCTTTATAGGTTAGTATGTAGTGTTGAGCAGTAATTAAATACCTAGAGTTGATAACTAGATTTTCATCTCCTAACTAAGTAGTCACATCGCTTAATTATTAACTACTATTTGTCGTATTTCACGCTTTTTTAGTTTGGATGAATGTTAAATATCTGGAAAATGTTTCTACTGAGTCCATCGGTTCTGTGTACCCAAACCAAAAATCAGTCAGTAAGACCAGTGTTGTGTAAATTTGAATTAAAACGTAATTCAAATGATATTTGAATTATGAATTATATTTTTTAATTGTAATTGAAAAATCAGAAAATATCAATTACAGTAATTGAAAAAATAATTTAGTTTGGATTCAATTGAACAGGACTCAAGTATTTAAATTACGTAGTTATTTGAAATAAGTGTTGTGTAAATTTGAATTAAGAGGTAATTAAAATGACATTTGAATTAAGAATTACATTTTTTTTTAAATATCAATTACACGTGCAAATGACCGAGCATCAAAAAAAAAAAAAAAATCAAATCAATAATCGAAAAAAACTCAAGTATTTGAATTGGAATTGAATTACAATTATAATTCAATTAAAATTCTTGATAAAATTGATATTTTAATTACTGACTATCGTAATTGGCGATGAGTACCCTTATAATTGAATTAAAATTAGGATTCAATTAGAATTCTCGATAAAATTGATATTTTAATTACTGACAATCGTAATTGGTGATGAGTACACTTATAATTGAATTACAATTATAATTCAATTAGAATTCTTGATAAAATTGATATTTTAATTACTGACTATCGTAATTGGTGATGAGTACACTTATAATTGAATTACAATTATAATTCAATTAGAATTCTCGATAAAATTGATATTTTAATTACTGACTATCGTAATTGGTGATGAGTACACTTATAATTGAATTACAATTATAATTCAATTAGAATTCTTGATAAAATTGATATTTTAATTACTGACTATCGTAATTGGTGATGAGTACACTTATAATTGAATTACAATTATAATTCAATTAGAATTCTTGATAAAATTGATATTTTAATTACTGACTATCGTAATTGGTGATGAGTACACTTATAATTGAATTACAATTATAATTCAATTAGAATTCTTGATAATTGATATTTGAATTACATAATTAGTGCTTCAATTACATTACAGGATTAAAGTGTAATTATAATTCACGTTTTATTCGAATTGTTACTCTTTATGTAATTCTAATTCATGAACTCCAAAGACAATGTAATCGTAATTCTTCACTGAGTAAGACTAGTTTAATAAGACTTTAAAGAGTTTAAAAGAGTGAAACTTACTACTCCGGGACGAACCATGAGGTGGAGATCAATAGCACATTTCCCCGTTTGAAAAAGGAAGAAAAGGTCCTATAAAGAAAAGTAAAAAAAATCTACATTTAAAGAGGAAGAACTATAACCTGATAAATTAAGAGCATGCCTTTTCTCGTATCGGCAAAGAGCTTAAAAACATCACTATGGCTAAGAGTAGGATATATCATAAATACACGGTTTTCAAATGCCAATTTTACACCAAAGGCAATATTTCATTTTTTTTTTTTTTTTTCATATTCTTATTTTTTTTTTTAAATTTATTTAATCTATATATTATAAAACATATTATTAGCATAAAAAATGAAAACGATATTGTAGGAGCCGCACTTAACCTGACGCACAATAACCTTTCTCTGCAATAACTGTCAAGACTCGCCCGCCAAGCTCCCGGCAAATCTATCAAACCACGGCCTGCAACTCGCTAATTAGTAAATTATTGATTGATTACTTTGGATCAGTTATTTTTGTTTTAAATTGCATTTATCAGTAAAATTAGTATTTTAGTAATAGAAGGCAAGAAAATATGAAAGGTATCGGTAGAATGTTTGGAATGGCTGTGGCTAATCATGATGGCAGTGGCTAACCATGATGGCAGTGGCTAATCATGACGGCAGATACATACGTTGGTTTTTAATTCTCCTATCTATATAACCTTCTTCATACTGCTAAAACTTAAGTTATCATTATTTCTTATTTTATATCAATGATTTAACCCGCGAGTGAATGGAATTTTAATCGCCATGAAGTACATATTTACAATTGATTTTAACAGTAAAATGAATTTTCTAGTAAAAAAGATACTTAAAATTACAACGGATTCTTGGTTTTCTTCCAGTAAATTATTGTATTGATTTATACAGCCTACCTCAAGAATGAGGATTAAGAATTATCCGCTTATGTATAAGTTGGCTACTGTCAGTTTCCTATGATTTGTGATGCCTAGTCTATCCCATATCTTCGAGATGTTGTTCACTTAGCGCTAAGATGAAGCAGTTCCTTCATTGGGATTGTGCCAGCGCCCAGTGCGGCGTTCTAATGGAGTAAGTGGACAAAAGTCCTTCTTGACGGATATTTAAAGAGTAAACTAAGTTGATCACTAAAAAACACATATATTTTAAGGCCCTTGAATAAAAACTAAGTTTTTTAAAATTAAAATTATATTTACAAAAATTTATTTGAAGTGGTTTATCGACCATCCAAATTTAATCAAAGAAAAAAGAAATTATTGTACAAAAAAATTGGAAATAATTATACAAAAATGTGCAAAGAATTAAAATCAATTATTCGCTGTCCAAAAACTATCTTCGGATGGCGATAAGTTGTCCAGTTCAACATAGAGAGATTTTAAATTCGTGTTTAAATTAGGCTTTGAATTTGAATGGTTTATTTTCCTGTTTAAAGAAACTAAAGGGTCCGAAGTTATTATAAGACGATTTAAAAGGTCAGCATTGATTAAAAATGTCAACATTTTTTGGGTTTATGTTTTCTAAAAGAGAAAAATAAACACAGAATCATTCAAAGCAGTTCAAAGCAAGAAAAAATAGTATATACATGAAGTATAACTGGTATTAAAGCAAAATAATTCAGAAACTCAGGATGTTTTGAATCGAAATTGAAAAAAGTGTATCTGAAGTTATTTTAAAAATTGTATTTAAAAACATTTACGAAAAAGGTTAAAAACAAAGACAATGGAGATTTTCTTACCTTCTTCGATGCCTTTCCGTAATAAAAAATCGAGAAGACTTTTATATGGAAATTGTTTCGTTTAGAAAGATAAGCGAGCTGCCACTTGTTCAAACATGGTTTGAATCCTTTGTGTTAATAATATTCGAATAAAAGGTCCCATTTCATGTCACTGAGGTCAATCTAAAAGGATTAGTAAAGCAAAACAAGTTGGAAAAAATAGCTGCATTTTCGAATTTTGTCCTCAGGCTGCCACACTGTACAGCCTTAATGGTTAATTGTTTCATTAAATTAATCGCAAACGGCAGTTAAACGAATTAATCGCGAATAAATTTAATTCTATCCGGCAATTAAAATTAAATCAATCTCGATTGATTTAATCGAGATTGATTCAATCCCGATTAAAAAGTTATATGTTTGCTCCTCAGACGATTAGACAATGAATTGATTGGTTCCCAACTGTAAGCCAAAACCTCCTTACCAACTCGGGTGTGACAATATTGCCGGATTTAAAAGACAACACACCTTTTAAATGATGTTTGTGAAGGATGCAGCACTAATTGTTTTTTCCGCTTTGTGTGTAGTCTCTTGTTATTAAGCATCCGTTTATGAATGGAAGTGTTAATTGAAACATATGTTCTGCTACAAGAGAAAACACGCTATTTTACAAGATGCCAAGGATCCCTCATCTTTATAAGTCTGAAACTATTAATACTATGAGTTAGTGACTCCTGTACTATCCATAGGTCCATAGAGTCTTAGGACATAATCGCAGTGCACTAAACCCTATTTGCACACTTTCGCACTTACCAATTTATTCCATTTCGTAATTACTGGGGTACTATTGACTTTCTTCTACTTACCTCAATTCTCTCAAGCTGCAGTTTCGTCGCCTGAGTTGCGATAAGCTTAATTAATAAAATAAAAATAATTACTGGGAATCAATTATCTACCAGTCCCGAAAGCCTTTGCCTTATGTTTCATATTGTTGTTGAGTTCAATGTAACCATTATGCTGTTGGAAAATCTAACTATTTTTTTATAAAACATTTTTTTAAGATTGAGGATAAATGGTAACGGTAAACTCCAGATATTATCAGTTGTTGAAGATGGAATAAAGCCCTATAACAAGGTCACACTTGCTTTAACCTTTAAGTAGGGAGGTGGGATTTTTTCAGCACACCATGACCTAATTACCTCTATACTTACAATTTAAAGATTTTCAATCCTTTTAATCTCTTTGGTGCCTTCCTAAATAGTAAATGTGTTCACATTGACGTTGCATTCGTATCAGAAAAAAACCTTACTTGTTTGTCTTTCAGGTCTTTTATTGCCTTAGGGTGCTCACAACACCCCACCTCCCTACTTACGTAACAAAAATTTAAAATATAATTTTTTTGTTTCGAGCACCGTTAGACATTTTATATGCAGAGAATCGAGAAAGAATGAAGAGGCTTTATTACCATGGACGAGAAGAAGATGGAGAAGTTGACTTTATTGATTCGGGTGAAGAGGAAAGATATATTTTTGAAAATAGCATTGCATGAAACGTAAAGTAAACAGTCGGATGAAGAATCACCATGAAGCAGGCTGAGATTAATATATATATATATATATATATATATATATATATATATATATATATATATATATATATATATATATATAATCTACCAATAGGTGGTGTAGACATCATTGACAATATATACCCTGCATAGCCGGCATTAATTCGCAGGCAATATATGTAGCAAATAATTCTACCACGAACTCTGGTGAGGGTCGAGTTCTTGAGAGATATTGGGTTGAAACTGATTAGACCACGAATTAAAAAGAGAGCAACAGAATCTTGAATTCCTAAATACATCAGGCGGCCAAAATGACCCGGAAGATAACACGAGAACCAGTACCAAAAACAGGAGCATAGGCGTTCTGGTAGATGTGTACCAGTTGTCCATAACACTCAGAAAGCAAAGTTTATGTAACAAAACAACGATTTTTTGTTGTTATTGTAGAACATTTATGCGTATGGATGACATGAAACAAATGTGTTGTGGATTTTTAGAGTATGTGATATAAACTATTTTACAGATTAAATTTGTATACTTTGCAAAAATATATTTTAAATTAAGTACTTGTTTTGTCTTCTTCTATACCTTAATAATTAATGTTAACTTGATTACAAATTTTTCATAATTCAACAAAGTCAAAAACAATACCATATTTGAGCATTTATATAATTATTTGGTTATATAATATAGAAAATGGGGTTAAAAAAGTGAAATAATAAAGTAGATGTTAATTTTAAAAACCTATTTTGTAGGGGGGATTTTTTTCATTGGGTGTTGTAAGCACCCCATCTCCGTACTTACGTTAGGGCAAACCACCTCCCTAATTAAGGGTTAAAAAGAGTGAACATTTAAAATAAGTCCAAAGACCTAAGAAGTGGACCTGAAAGAAGGTGCAGGATACTAAACCTGTAATTCCGCAATGTTGTGACAAAGTATCAACCTGGCTAGATTTAGGGGGCAACATAGAACAGCTTTCCAAATCCAAATACTTAGTTCTATAATACCCTTCCTGTAGGGCTAGTGTCCTGAATATATTCTATGAATAATAGCGTTTTTATTTTATATATATTAACATTCTTTGTGTTATATACAAGCCTGCTATCAAAGATGGACAACTCCACTTTTGCTTTTTTTACAGGAGAGGAAAAAAACCATATCTACTATAGGGTTGTCAGAATCTTGGTGATTTTTTTATATGCCTTTCTTATTGGTCCCAGAAACATTTTTACAAACGCATTACGAAATTATATGAGTATTAAGGCCGCAATTACACTTCAAAGAGTGGAGTTGTCCATGAATGTAAGCTTCTCATTGGCTATTGAAGGAGTTGTCATTTTTTGAAACAAAACTGTGATGGAATTGTCCATATTCTGCTTCTGAACTGATCGAATACATGGTATTTTACCCAAGTTCTGTCCGTTATTAATGTAGAAAACTTGTAAAACCAAATCCAGCATAAATATCCACTTAAGGAATGATCAAAATCTCAAAACTGAAAAAATGGAGTTGTCGAACTTTGATACCAACCTCCTCGTATAACTTAAATATATATTTAATTGCTAGCCATGTTTATTTATAATATACTAGCTGAATACCCGTGCTTCGTCACGGCAGATAAGTAGTTATTTTATTGCGTTAAATAATGTTTCATTAAAATTACGTTACTATACAATTTTGTAATCTAACTGTAAAACGCTGAAACTACCTGCACAGCGCGCTGCCAGCTGCCAGACACTACTATTTGGCTGAGAGATTTTTTAAAGAAAATCAAGTAGCAAAAAAAGTTCCGTTCTTATTTTTTAAGGTTTGGGTAGACTACCATTCAGGATTCCCTCTTCCCGTTAGTTGCTAGGCTTAAAACTCACAATTTTGCTTATAATTTGTACTGTTTTTATCCCCCCCTGGTATGCCCATCCCATATTAATGTGTTTAACTCTCCAAAAATATGGCAAGCCTATCTGACGGGGACAGGCAGAAAAGAAACGCAATTAAAACTCTATGAGGGACAGTTTATTTCTAGTAATTCAAGGACTGCCACCATAGTGGAAATTAACCTCAATTAGAAATAATACTATGAAATAGATAATGTACGGTAACAGCTGTTCTGTTATCGTCCTAGCAACGCTTGCTGCCTAGGCTTGCATGCTCTAACCAACTCAAACTTTAATCCCCTCTAAAAATACTTAAAAATTCGAATATCAAAAAATCCTTTCTTAGCGAGCGCCTACGTTATATAGGGAGCGTCCATGCAAAATTTCAAAATTTTCTGTCGAGCGGTTTGGGCTGGGTGTTGATAGATGAGTGAGTGGTATTTGACAAATATATAGTAGATAATTATTATATTACTGTTTTAAATTTTATGTAATTAATACAATTATGAAATTATTAATATACTAGCTGACCCAGCGAACTTTGTACCGCCTTACAGTGGATTCTTTAATTATTTTTTTAATACTTATTCTGCTATTCGCGACACCGGGTCAGCCAGTAAGATAAAAAAAGAAAAAAAGGAAGTTAATAAGTCAACAATTAAATTGTGTCAAAAAATAAAAATTATAAAACACTTAAAATTTTTTTAATAGTCACTAAAAATCACAATGAAAATTATAATATCAGATTACTTATTATGATACCTACTTATTATGTTTCATTTTATTTTTACTTATTCAAAATTAAGTTTCAATATTATTGTATTACTTTCTGGTACACGATAATTTTTGTTTGCTTACCTGGCGCGTAATCAAACAGAGCAGATGGTTTTCCAACACGGAAACAGGCAACATACAATTGACCATGCGAGAAACATGGGTTTTCTAGATTAATACCACAAACACTTAATGACTGCCCCTGGGATTTGTTCATAGTCGAACTGAGTTCACTGGTCCAATAGCAACACAGCTGCAGGCACTGTAATGAATTCACAGCAGCTCGATTCAAACTTGCACCATCTTTAGTCGAATGTCGCGCTTCACGCGTCTGTCTTAACGAATTCTTTCACGTTCATTGCGATTCTCACGTTCCTCGGCAGTACACTTAGATTGATAATTAATTTCTTCTTTTTTTTTTTTTTTTTTTTTTTTTGATTCTTTGATTTTCGGGTAGTTCTGGCTAAATTTGTTCGCCGCCTTATAGGAGGAATATTTAGTAAGTCACAAACACACAACACTTTAGTCCAACATTGTAGATGTAGTAACTTCGGATCTGCAAATTTTGCGTCTCGGCCACTTGCCTTGTGGCACGACGCAAATCTCGACTAACTATGTTTCAGGAAAATCGTAGTAAATCTTAAAAAAAAAAAAAAAAAATTATGCGAAAGTCTATTTACATTCCTTTCAAAAACGGTTTGGTTGTCATTTTCGATAGAGCGATTTCATTTGGGGAATAGATGTGAAACCTTCCAGCATTGGAACCACTGTTGGAACACTTAGTGCCTCATCGTGGTTATTTTCGTGTTATTCTGTCTTCAACGTCTTTTTATTTATTTATTTTTTCTTTACTATTATATTATTTATTGTAACTAAGTCATTATTGTAGACAGATATATAAATGGTAATGTAAATAAGCTCATTTTATCTCTTAAAACAAATTTATTGCTCTACTAGTAAATTATAGATTAATTTACAATACGTTTGATAATTGTAATGTCTATGAATATTAATGTCTGGAACACACTTTAAAAAAAATTTAAAATTAAAAGATATTTAAATAAAAATATAAATATGGATGGTAATTAAATGCTAAGTATCTAATTCTTACGATCTATTAGGACAAATCTGTGTCCTGTCCCCTTTTACTGCATTTAATGCAAATTGGTTCTAGCCTTACATGTAAATTTATCACACATTATTTTGGTGTTTATATTTGTTTGTCGTCCACAAAAATTTTGGTTTCTAGAATTTGCTTAACAAAAATTGGGTTTTATCGGAAGGAAGAGATGAATTGCTTGTCCTGGACTGAAAATGTTCATGGACTAGCTGAAATGCAAGATTCTTGCATTGGTCATGCAGAGCAGTGCGAGCGTCTTCAAGCTCTTCGAACGGCTGACAAGCTAGAACTGAGTAATGCATGAAAGGGTGCATGAACTACTTGTCACTGTAGGCCTGGTAGGGGTTTTCCTTGGCATACTGTACCTGAGGTCGGTGCATACTGCACCGACCTCAGGTAAAGTTGTCGGGGAAACCCGGTAGGGTTTCCCGGCAACTTCTTACAATACGAAATGTTGGCAATGGCGCACTCAGTGCGCCAGCGTGACTGCTGGAGGGTTACATTTAGATTCAAGATCTTGCTGCGTCATATTACATTTTGTGTCTTCCTACTCGAAGATATCCAAATGGCACTAGGGGTAAGAACCCCTAGTGCCATTTTGAATATTTATAACGTACAAAATATTTTTAAACCGTTATTTCCTCAATAAGGGCGGTCTGGAAAGATAAAGAAAAAAAAGAAAGAATCGTGCTTTAATATTCAAGAAGGCCTTCAGAATTTCTTTATTTTCCTAGAAACAGCTGGGAAAGATATATAGAATAATAGAGAAGTCAACGGAAAAACAAGATATGTTTTTTCTCTGGAGTTGAGGTTTAATGGGGCTCACGTTTATGAAGAAAGTGCACCATTTCCACGCCCAGGAATACAGATGTATAGGGCGGGGATGAATAAGAGCCGCACGTGATAACTCTCGCGGAACCTTTAAAGGAGAGAGGGGCAGACTCTTGTGAAGGTAATTTCTTTTTATGTTCCATTTTCTCGCGACGAGGGGGAAAAATATCTCGGCCTTAGAGCTGAGTATTATTCCCTTTATGCAAAGGAAATGCAAAGAAATAACCTAGGGGCCAGTTCTTTACAGGTATAGAAAGTTAGAAGGAATCTTGCGCGATGCATAGCATAAAAATGAAACTTTATTTGTCGGATTTGCATTGTCTACATTAAAAAAAACTGTATATAAAATTCAACAAATGTTAGTGAATTCCAAGATATTTTCATCATTCTTATAATATTTGATTGCCTTCACGAAAGGACTAGGTATATTCCAAGATATTTTCATCATTCTTATAATATTTGATTGCCTTCACGAAAAGACTAGGTATATTCCAAGAAAATGATACATAACAGGAAGACGTTCCATGTTCACCTTCCAATGGCAGGAACAAAAGATTTAACACATGATATTGTAACGCCTAATTATCTAGAAGCTACTCGCAGTGATCTTAGCGCGTTTCCGTAACCCTCCAATCCATATCCTCATTCGGGTTGGGTTGGATGTTTAAGGGCAGAAAACTGCTTGGTCATCTCCGCCCTTGTTGTGTTTAATTGTGCAAGATTAATGTTAGGATGGAGAGTGTTTTCAGTATTATGTGTTTGAGATAGAGTTGTGTTACTAAAGTTGTATTTGGGAGAATCTAAGTTTGGAAAAAAAGAGAAATTATTGTTGTTATAAAATTGCATGGATATAAGAACCAGATTCACACTCACATAAATATATTTGCACTTATATAAATATAGTATACATATATATGTTTAGTGCACAGTACATATATAAATACAGTACAAATAATAAAAAATATATATAATGTAAACATATATTTTGTTTTATTTTATTATTTTTTTATTCATTTTATTTATTTTTATTTATTTTTATTTATTTTTATTTTTTTAATTTTATTTATTTATTTATTTTTTATTATTTTTTTGATATTTTTTAAAAATATTTTCTTCTTCTTTTTCCCTTTTTTTCCCTTCTTTTGTTTTAACTTTTTTTTTTTTTGTATATATATTTTATTTTCCTCATTTATTTATTTTGATATATACTAGTGATTACACTGTACAACTAACAACTTTCTTATATTATACTAATGCTTACTATTACTATTATACTAATACTTACTATTACTATTATACTAATACTTACTATTACTATTATTTATTATTATTGTTCATAAAAAAAACAAAACAAAAAAAAAAACAATTAAAAACATACACATACATATATACACATTCGTCATTCGGAATTGATATTTATTTTATATAACATTCGCTACAAAGGCGATTCTTGAAACAATTATAACATATAATATAAATTACGCAATTTAAATAGACATATTTACCAGCTATACAATCAGTTATACGTCCAGTTATTCAAAATTGTATATAAATTTTACTATACACTTAATACAATTTAAGAAAATTAAAATTGTTTACGCTTTTCTCAATAACATCTACATTTAATTAAAAATTGAGTTGGGCATCAATCAATGAATTTTTCAACCCTCTGAGATAAAAAATTAACTTTTTTTATCACGATTGAATCAATCGCCATTGATTTAATCGTGATTGATATTTTAATCGCCAGATACAATTAAATTTATTCGCGATTAAACACATGCATTGTAATTTACATCATCGCGATTAATATAACTACAACTAAACATTTAATTGTAAATTGAATGGAACGAAGGACTCGTATAGCAGTCGAGAGCTGCCTTGCCCCTGGAACGAAGGACTCGTATAGCAGTCGAGAGCTGCCTTGTCCCTGGAACGAAGGATTTGTACAGCAGTCGAGAGCTGCCTTGCCCCTGGAACAAAGGACTTGTACAGCAGTCGAGAGCTGCCTTGCCCCTGGAACGAAGGACTTGTACAGCAGTCGAGAGCTGCCTTGCCCCTGGAACGAAGGACTTGTACAGCAGTCGAGAGCTGCCGTGCCCCTGGAACGAAGGACTCGTATAGCAGTCGAGAGCTGCCTTGCCCCTGGAACGAAGGATTTGTACAGCAGTCGAGTGCTGCCTTGCCCCTGGAACGAAGGACTTGTACAGCAGTCGAGAGCTGCCGTGCCCCTGGAACGAAGGACTCGTATAGCAGTCGAGAGCTGCCTTGCCCCTGGAACGAAGGATTTGTACAGCAGTCGAGTGCTGCCGTGCCCCTGCAACGAAGGACTTGTACAGCAGTCGAGAGCTGCCTTGCCCCTGGAACGAAGGACTTGTACAGCAGTCGAGTGCTGCCGTGCCCCTGGAACGAAGGACTTGTTCAGCAGTCGAGAGCTGCCTTGCCCCTGGAACGAAGGACTTGTACAGCAGTCGAGTGCTGCATTGTCCCTGCAACGAAGGACTTGTACAGCAGTCGAGAGCTGCCTTGCCCCTGGAACGAAGGACTTGTACAGCAGTCGAGTGCTGCCTTGCCCCTAGAACGAAGGACTTGTACAGCAGTCGAGTGCTGCCGTGCCCCTGGAACGAAGGACTTGTACAGCAGTCGAGAGCTGCCTTGCCCCTGGAACGAAGGACTTATGCAGCAGTCGAGATGCGCCTTGCCCCTGGAACGAAGGACTTGTACAGCAGCCCGACCTTCCTCATTCGTTTACCGGCTCCCTTAGGCTAGCTTTTCCTGGAGTTCGAGCTTGGGGCTATTAAACAAGGGCTGAGGACAGCGTTAGCTATTTATTTTATCCCTAGTTGTCGGGAAAATTAACTATTTATGTCGAGAGAGCTACGGATTATGGATACCCATGTCGGGCTCGAAACAATTAACATCGCCATTGTTAGATCCAAATCGAAAAGGAGGATGGCTTTTTCTTTGTTTTAATAAAAAAAGAGGCTATTTATTTACTTCGCTTCTTTGATTAGTACCCATAAAATAAAAAAAAATGATATTTTTCGTACTAAAAAGTATAGACTATAAAAAATATTTATTGGAGCATTTAATTATACAATTCAACGTAAATATTTAGAGCTAAAAGAAAACGTAAATTAATAATAATAAATAAATTTTTCATACGAATAGAAATGTTAAGGGGGGAAATTATGCGAACGTTTTCTCACACGTCGAGAGGAGGGCGAGAATAGCTTCGTAACTAGGGCCCGGCAAGGTAGAGAGATCGCCGTACTACAGGGTCGGTCAGCCTTCACTACACGCCACACAGTGGTGCCGAGAGAGAAAAAACCTCCAAAAACCGAAGGTGTGCGATCGCGTTTGAACCAACATTTATTTTATACCTAATTAGTTGTAGAATACTGCTCTAATATTGATTTTCCATTTTATTAATAGATATGATCACAAAAAATCATTTTGTTGGCCGTTTTCTCACCGAGTAAAAATCTCACAGTTTTTAGTGAAAAGTAAAACAATATTTTATACCACTTATTTTATTCCTGAAAAATTGATATTACCCAGGAAGTCTCATGAGTTTATGTAGCTTTTAAGGGAATTTTCTTTTTTGGCAAAATGTACCAGGAACTTGGTGCATTTAGGTTGTGAATATATCTGTAATGGAACTCAATTATCCGTAGATTATTTGGTGTAGAAAAAAAAGCTGTACTTAGCTGAGCTCTCCGCATAGTGTTACCTAAAAGTGCATGTTTTGAAGTTGCTTTAATATAAATTTCATCGCCGTACTTGGCCGTATTTGTGGACAGCCTAATAAAATGAGGCGATGCGATTATTTTACGAAAAATGAGTTTACCGTTACTATTTACTGCAGAGAGTTGTTGAACACTTTGTGATAGCAAGTAACTCAACTTTTACAGTGAGATCTACCTAATAGCTCGTGTAAAAATTTCATTTTTCGTCATCATTTTTCAATTTTTCGTTATAAGCGAAAATTTTAATAAAGATAAATACGTCGAGACCAATTAACTGTATTATATTGTTTGCTAATTTATTCAACTCAGCACTCAAATATACATTTGGAAGGATACATATCTCTACCAATTTAGTAAAATGTGACTTTTTGAAATCGTGTACTTGCTGTTTTTTACGGTTTTTGTACTATAAAACCCGTTTATCTTCCGAAATAATGATTTTATCGAATTGGCAGTGGTCTCATTCGACTCAGCATTACAAAATACATTAAAAACGATACCAAAATCAGAAAGATTCAAGTACCTACAGGTTTTTCCCCAAAATCGGGCACCTCTGTGTGCCGTAAGCTAAGGGTTAATAGCATCTAGGTTGAGTGACAACGTTTTATTCCTTGATTCATTTTTGTAGAAATCGATGGATGGGGATCAGTTTTTTTGTTGTTGTTTTTTTTTTAATATTTATATATAAATTCATTACCCTTCAGGGTGGGAATGCCAGCGCGGGAAATGTTTATATTGGCAATTGTAGTAATTAAGTGTTATCAGAGTATTCGGGTGTTCTTATGATTAACAGTTTTTGTACTGTTCGTTTCGGTTTTATAAGTTAACGCACGTGTCGCCTGTTTATGTGTGTGTGTGGACAGGTTTTTAAGCAATTTATTTTAGTGATGAACTTTAAAATATTTCACACCTGTACTCCAGTAGTCGCTCTCCTGCCTTAACTATTACATGGGCTCGATCTGAATTCTCCTCGTTTTAACAAAGTTATAATTATGGACCAGTTCATTTGTTGTCCTATAGCCTGCTGCAATTCTGATATAAAAAATAACAAGGTGCATAAACTGTTCATTAGCCTGCACATTGTGTTTGCCCTCAGAAGTGGCTGAGTAAGTTTTCCTCGCCAAGTCCGACCTGGAGATGATAGACCTCCATGTGGTAGAGAGATATAGGAGTTCACGCTACGTGATACCTCCATGGAAGTCCTTAACTACTTCAGTTACCTCCTTCTTCTTGATTAGTTCATCTAACAACTTCTACAAGGGTCATGATTTTACCCTGAAACTGGAAATTAGGTGAAAATTAGGATTTGTCGAACTCCAGGAAGGTTCAAGAGGAGAAATTTCTATCTATTTATCATTAGAAAAAAACGTGTATATATATATATATATATATATATATATATATATATATATATATATAAATGTATATATATATATAAATGTATATATATTCTCGGTCTTCTAACCCTTTCACTACCGTTGACTCCATTAGAGGCCGAAAGCGGCTTGGCCATGCACATCGTTGACTTGTGTACATGTGAGAGGAAAGGCTGAGCTCATTTCCCGGTGACTTCCCCAGCAGTCAAGAGCTTCTCATATTTCTCAACGTCTTTCTCTCTAGAGCTATCTAGAGTTACCGTAGCGTACTTCTAGTATTACTGCCTGTCATTAGAGGGTATTTGAATCAAGTATCATTGTGAACTATTCAGACGGTTACAACGGTTACATTAACATGCCACGTCCCACATTGGTATTTTTACCTGGTCTAGCTGGAAAAAATTATTTTATCGCGGATTCTTATTAGAAATGACTTGCTGATCACAAATATGGGGTATATTTGTGATCAGCAAGTCATTTCTAATAAGAATCCGCGATAAAATAATTTTTTCCAGCTAGACCAGGTAAAAATACCAATGTGGGACGTGGCATGTTAATGTAACCGTTGTAACCGTCTGAATAGTTCACAATGATACTTGTCGGAAATAATTCTTTCCCACTTGATAGGGGTTGGAAATAATGTCTTACCGTTGTTTTCTGTTTTTGTTTCCACAGAGAAAGCCTTTTTTTTTAGAACGTTTTAAGTGTTATCCAAAAGCATCTAACATATTTCATTTTTTTATTGTTATTATGATGTTGTTATAAACAATTTACCTTTTCCATAGGCAACAACAACAATAAACTTAAAAACTAGGTATTACAAATAATAATAATAATAATTGAAAACACAACAATAGAACAAAAAATATAATCAAAATTAAGTTATCAAAACTAATAAATCATTCTTGGTCAAGAAACGGTTCATTCAACAAATTAATTATTTCGCCTGGTAAGGAATAAATCTCTTCTATATGTCGAGGAATTTCTGTACTCCTACTAGAAATATACGGGCCGCCTTAGTATAGTAAACAATGAAATACATCTTCAATATTCGATAGCTCCCCACTACTGGCAGATATACTTAAATCTTCTTCTACATCTGATTGTGTATCGTAACTCAAACTTGTATCAAGCCATTCGCCAAAACCTTTCTCAATAACGCTTACTGTTCGGTTTGCTGTTCGCCACTTATTGCGTTTATGGCTTAAAAATGTCTGCAATTTTATTTTCCATTTTTCCTTCTCCTCTGGTAATCCAAATTGATGGTGTACGTGATATATTCCTTCCTGTGTTTTAGCACTTTCCTCCGAAGGAAAGTAGCTATTGAGGTTGGACTCATGACGGAATTTTTGAAAAATTTCTTCAAATCTTTATCGATCCTACCTAGTAGACACCGAAACTTTCCCCCGTTAAAATTTATATATATATATATATATATATATATATATATATATATATGTAAAGTTCCTTCACTCTAGGACTATATCATGAAGGCATGTGATCATGCAGGCAGTGGGTCTATGGAGATAGGCAGTGTATATCTGTGCGTTGGAACATGTGTTTAGAACAGTACAAGCGTTAGATTGTTATAATGCTAAGTTATGAGTTATGGACTTTGTAATTTAATTATTCTTTACAGGTATTTATTTTAGTTATCGCTAATGATTGTTAATATTGTTGTTTGTTTATTATAATATATTTATGTATTCTTTACAGAATAATAAAATCTAGTTACTGAGAGATTTGAAAAGAACTTGTTATCTATTGTTACAAATTAAATTACAAAGAGAACATGGCGAAGATTGAAGATAGGTTATTCGTCCACATAATCAAAAGAAATGAAACCCAGTTTGAGCTGGCAGGATTGTCTGAAGACAAAGTTTTATGGTTAACCTTACCAGAAGAATACAAGGGGTTGGAAGACCACCAGGTATTATTGTCTAATTCTACTATTAAAAGGGCGATGTTAGCCTTAAAACCTATTAATGGCTACAGAAAAGTAGGGGTGAAGATAGATGAAAATATAAGAAATGAGTATTTTGACGAAGACGACAATCTCAGTTATAAAGATATTCCTCTACAGGAAATAGATACTCTAGATAAAACAGCTGAGGATTTTAGCAAGTCAGGAGTAAATTTTTTTTTACTTGAAAAATTAAAAGAATTAGAAACTAAATTAAACGCTAAGGAAGTAAATTTGCACGAAATAGAGAAACATTTTGTATTAAATACTTTTGATAAAATGCAAAACCCAGCTGATTGGTTAGACCAATTTGAATCAGAATGTTGCAGGCATAATGTAAATAATAAGAAAGCAGAAATACTAAGATTCTTTATGTCTGGTTCATCTAAAGATTGGTATGAAGCTAATTTAAAGAAGATAGGTCTAGCTAATTGGTTAATTTGGAGAAATTCCTTCTTGAATGTGTTTATAGATAAAGGATGGTCAAAGGTTAGGAGAGCATACAGCTTTAGATATATTGGTGGCTCTTTAATTGATTATGCATTGATGAAAGAAAGGTTATGTTTGGAGATTGAAAATAATGGCACCATTTTATCTCGGATTAATATGATAGTAGTTGGTTTACCATTGGAAGTCCAAGATAAATTAGATAGAGAAAAAATTACTAGTATTGAAAAACTTTTTACTGAATTGAGAAAGTTAGATGATTCATATGGTAAAGTTAGGGAGGTTTCAATAAAATCGAATGTAAATAAACCTTTTGAAAATTCGAGCGTTAACTACAAAAATGAGAAGAAAAACAGTAGGGAATCTACTAAGAAACCTTGTTATATGTGTGAAGCTCTAGGATGGAAAAATCGCTTTCATCCTGTGCATGAATGTAGAAACAAGGCTTTATATACAAACAAGAAACAGATAAATCTTAATGAATATGAAGAAAGTCAATGTTCAGAAGACATGATGATAAAAATTGATAAGAATTGTTTAAACTAGAAAGCCCGGAGAAATTATGTCCATTGATAAAAATAAATGTACTAGTAGATAACAAGATGAAAGTGAAAGCAGTGTACGACAGTGGTTCTAATGTTAGTTTAATAAATCAGAGAGTGGTGGATATTTTAAAATCAAAATTAATAAAACACAAGAATGTATTCAAAACAATCAATGGACTGAATTTCTGTACTGCCCGGGCAAATATTATTTTAAAAATTGGAAAAATATCAGAAAAACTAAACACTTATGTAGTGAAAAACAACAAATTCTCTTATGATTTACTTTTGGGTCTTGATGCTATAAAAAAGTTTAAACTTATTCAGGATGAATCTCTAAATATTTTACAAAAAAGTGGCAATAAACTTATGAACTTAGAAGAAGCAGAAATAAATAAAAATACTAAAACCAAGAAGAATATTGAAGAAGATATTGAAAATAAGAAAGATATTAAACAAGATTTTAAGAAGAATGCAATTTTTGTAGGAAATAGTCTAATAGAAGATGAATCAATGTCATTAGATCGTGTTGAACTAAATATGAATGAAAACCCACCAATAGAAGGATTAATATTAGATCATATCATAGAAGATAGGGAAAAAAATCAAATTTTAAATATTTTGCAATCATTTTTCCACCTATTCGCGAAAAATAAATTTGATGTAGGGCGAGTAAAATCTAGAGAAGCCGAGATAAGACTTAGTAAAGATGAATATGTATCTATGCGTGCTTATAAATGTTCTATTTTAGATGAAAAAGAAATAAAAACTCAAATCAAGAATTTATTAGATGCTGATCTCATTCAGGAATCTGATTCACCATTTGCTTCTCCAGTAACCTTAGCATATAAAAAAGAAGATGGACGTCGAACCAGACTTTGCATTGATTTTAGAAATTTAAACAAATTAATAGTGCCTGAATGTTACCCGTTTCCTACTATTAGTGATGTAATGGACAAAATTGCTAATTGTAAATATTACACTGTTATTGATATTAATTCTGCTTTCTGGTGTATACCATTAAGGGAAAAAGATCGAGAAAAAACATCATTCATAACCAAATTCGGCAAATTCATTTTTAATGTTCTCCCTTTTGGACTCAAAAATGCCCCAGCAATTTTTCAGCGCATATTATCCAACATCATAAGGAGAAATAATCTGGATGACTTTTGTGTAAATTATATAGATGATTTACTTATATTTTCTAAAACTTGGGAAGATCATTTGGATCAAATAAAAAAACTTTTAAAAGCTTTAGAAGTAGAAGGCTTTAAAATAAAATTGGAAAAGTGTATTTTTGCTGCTCGATCAGTGAAATATCTTGGCCATTTAATTCAAGAGAATAAAGTATCTCCTGCTCAAGAAAATTTGATTGCAATTAAGAACCTGAAAAGACCATCTGATAAATCTGGCGTTCGAAGCATTTTAGGTTCTATAAATTTTTACTTAAAATACATTGAGAAGAGTGCTGAGAAATTCGAACCACTCCATAGATTATTAAGGAAAAATGTAGAATTTAAATGGACTGAGGAATGTGAAAAGTGTTTTAACTTAATAAAAGAGTACTTATGTTCTTCTCCAATTCTAGCTATCTACGATGTAGAGAAAGATGTAGTTATTGAAACAGACGCTAGTTTAAAGGGTATGGGAGCAACGCTGAAACAACCACAGAATGATGGAATTCTGCATCCAGTTGCATACTTCTCAAGGAAATTGTCGGCAACAGAGAAAAAGATGGACATCATACATTTGGAATGCAAAGCTATTAAAGAAGCAATAAAATATTGGCAATATTATTTAATTGGTCGGGAATTCACTGCTTGTACTGATCACAAACCATTAGAAAATCTCAAGACAAAATCAAGAACTGATGAAGTACTTGGAGAATTGGTGAACTATTTATCACAATTTAATTTCAAAATTATTTATAAAAAAGGAAAAGAGAATGTGCTCGCAGACCTTTTGTCTAGAAGTCCAGTCCTTGAATATTTTGAAAATGAAGATGAGATAAAAGTTGTTAATTTAGTGGAATTTGACGAAATAGTAAATGATCAAAAATTTAATATCGAAGAGTTGAAATCTGCTATAAAAACTGAAACTCACCATAACATCACATTCAAAAAACTCAGAGGAAGATCAAGAATATTTTTATCCGAGGAATTTGGGAAAATACTTATAAGAAGAGTCCATGATCATTATGGGCATGTTGGTATCGCACAAATGAAGGACATTATAAGACCATTTTATTATTTTGTTAACTTTGACCGGCTTATAAACAGTTTCTGCAGAAGTTGTCCAATATGCATGGAAAATAAAGTCCGGAGAGGAAGACCCATCGGTCTGATGTCGAAACTAGGTCCTGCTGTGGAACCATTCGAGATCATGTCCATAGATACGGTTGGAGGATTTGGAGGAAATAGATCGCCGAAAAGGTTCATGCACGTATTGGTCGATCACTTTACTCGATATGCATGGATCTCCACCAGTACGGGACAATCTGCAGGAGACTTTATAAGGCTTATTGATTCAGTTGCCAAACACAACAAGATACGAATGCTTTTGGCCGACCAGTATTCTGGTTTGAAATCGGGCGAACTCAAGAAGTACTTGCACAAAATGGGAACGACATTAGTTTTCACATCTATAGATTGCCCTCAGTCAAATGGACTTAACGAGAGACTCAATCAGACTCTGGTTAATAGAATCAGATGCAAGCTGAATGGTAGTGGAGAAAAACGAGCATGGCCGAGCGTAGCACAAGAGTGTGTGAAGGAATATAATAGGACCATCCATAGTTCAACTAAATTTGAACCGCAATATTTGCTGACTGGGAAAAAGTCAACCATCTCTCCGATTAATATTCACAATCAAGACAATCTTCAAAAAGACAGAGAAGCAGCCTTTTTAAATTCAATGAAAAGTTTTGAAATCAATAAGGTCAGATTTGACAAAAATAAGGAAAATCACGCATTTAAAGTTGGAGACCTGGTCTACATCGAAAATGGTAGCAAATTAAATCGCCGGAAGATGGATAAAGTGAGAATCGGCCCTTTCCCCATTCTTCGTCGAATATCACCATCAATGTATGAAGTTGGCTGTGGAAGAAGAAGGAAATTTTTAAACTATTTCCATAGTTCTAAATTGTCACTTTATTTTGGTGAAAAAGTGACTTCAGGGGGGGAGGTGTAAAGTTCCTTCACTCTAGGACTATATCATGAAGGCATGTGATCATGCAGGCAGTGGGTCTATTTAGATAGGCAGTGTATATCTGTGTGTTGGAACATGTGTTTAGAACAGTACAAGCGTTAGATTGTTATAATGCTAAGTTATGAGTTATGGACTTTGTAATTTAATTATTCTTTACAGGTATTTATTTTAGTTATCGCTAATGATTGTTAATATTGTTGTTTGTTTATTATAATATATTTATGTATTCTTTACAGAATAATAAAATCTAGTTACTGAGAGATTTGAAAAGAACTTGTTATCTATTGTTACATATATATATATGTGTGTGTGTCTGTTAACACGATAGCGGCCAGAGTTTTTGTTTTTTCGTCACGAAACTTGGTATAAAGCATTCAATTAACAAACGATTGAACGAGTTCGTTAACCACCAAAGTCAGTCCACCGGAAGGGGGGGGTTTACCCCGAACCCAAAACACTAATTTGACTATGTCAGCCGTAATATTTGTTATATTTCAACGAAACTTAGTATTCGTAGTGGCAATATAGAGAGAAAAGTGAGATGTAAAACTGAACTAAATCGGTTCATTAGAAGGGGGGGGGGTTACTTGGGACCCACAATACCAATTCGCCACTACTAGCCGTGATTTTTGGTATATTTTGACCAAACTCGGTATTCGTAGTGGTAATCTACAGGTAAATATGTGTTGTAAAAATAAACTAAATCGGTTCATTAGGAGGGGGGGGGGGGGGGGTTACTCCGGACCCACAATACCAATTCGCCACTACCAGCGTTGATTTTTGATATATTTCGACGAAACTCGGCATTCGTAGTGGTAATCTACAAGTAAATATGTGTTGTAAAAATAAACTTAATCGGTTCATTAGAAGGGGGGGGGGGTTTACTCCGGACCCAAATTCCTAATATACTCATACCGGTCGTAATTTCTGCTGTATTGTAACGAAAAGCGGGTATACGTCGTGGGTAACTCATGAGAAAGAAGAAAAATGAGCTGAATCGGTCAATCGGAAAGCGGGGGTTTAATTTGTAATATATTTCAATAGAAAAGCCCGCCAGACATAGGTTCACAAAGCCGTCGCAAGGAGCGCTTTCTACCACTAGAGTGACTGTATCCTGTTCCTGCGTTAGATCAAAATACGATAATATGAGGTTTTTTGTATTTATTACGTAGTGTAGTAGGTACCATGTGTAAATATAACTCTGGAAGCAAATTAATAATTGATTAGTTACTCATTACAAATTTAAAAGAGAACTATTCATGTTTTTATTTTATTTATGTAGGATATTTTATGCAAATTGTTCTGGAAAGCAGTCTACACTACCCAAATTCTGAGGAAAGTGCTTAGTTATGCAGCTCCTTCGTGACGGACTTTTTTCTGTGTGGACGTTGTGAGATCCAAAGTTCAAAAAGTTCCCTTTTCGATATGGGTATGTTTTCTGAAAATCAGTTATCTTTATTAAATAGGCAGATTCTGGCAGCTAATTCTTGCATTTCTAAGTCAATACTTAATCGACGCATAAGGGAAAATTAAAACTAAGCCGGACGAGGCCGGACATAAGAAGTTCTGTACCATGATATCTTACCAATAAGGGTATTAAAAATCACATCACGTAAAGCAAAAATTAATGGTAATTTATTATGGTAAATAATGAAAGTAGATCATACTTACCTTTCTGAAATAGGAAATAAATTTGTAGTACTGACAAATAATGTACTTAGTCAAAGACGGACTAATGAACTTTACGACATGACATACCCCAATATTATCCGTAACCCCTAAATTTTACGGCATGACACCCCAATATTATCCGTAACCCCTATATTTTACGTGTTTGAGCCGAGTTACTCTTGTTTTGTCTGGGAAAATACTGCAAGGTCCAATAAGGGTTTTTTTCATGAATTTTTCGAACTTTGTCCAGCTAGATCAGTTAAAAATACCACTGTGCGTCCCCAACAGTATGTTTATTGAGTAATTCAATATATATTTCTCTTGTTTATTGTTCAAAACATATAGGATAAATGGTAAATAGAAAAACTGGCATTTCACTCCCATTTATTATAACTTTTTTAGCGTGGTTCCTACCCCATCCGATTAGGAGGACCCCCACTTGTAAGACTGAACTAATGACGCAATCCGGAAGTTCCGGCTAGAAAATTTAACGTTTTCCCTGGAATATGAACACAGTGGCTCAAATTAGTATATAATATATATATGTGTGTGTGTGTGTGTGTGTGTGTGTGTCATTTTGCCAAATTTTAAGGCTAGCGCGTTAACCGTTTTCGAGAAAAAAAAATAGTTCTTGAATAAAGTTTTGGGTTTGGATACTTAGAATCATGGGATACAGGTAAAATATTTTCTCCGTGTTTAAAATTCAAATAAATGTTTAAATTTTGGTTACGTTTGAAGTTAAGGAAGGATTAGAATAAAATAATTTATTAGCTGATCTGAAATGTTTTGGGAACTAAGTATATTTTCATTAATTTCTTGAAAACGGTTTGAAAACTTGGTAAGCGATAGGTTACCATTCGAGAGCTTACTAAGTGTTCTACAAGAAAGTTTCTGAAGAAAGTTTTGATTATGCGATTTCAATTGGGGAAATAAGTGCTTAAAACTTTGAAGTAATTGCTTTCGTTTATTTGTTGTCGTTGTCTGTTTTTATTTCTTGTTAGTTTTGTAATTGCTTATGGTAGGAGAATGTATTTTTCAATAAAACAGTATTGAAAAGGTGCGAACCTTTTCAATTCAGGAAGGAAACTGGATTTGATGTGTATGAAGAAGTGAGCTGCATAGCCGAATATGGTTCGACAAGAAGGGCAGGCATTGTGGTTATAGATCGCCAGGCATCCACCGGGATTATTTTATATCCAACAATAAGATTTGAGATGGATGAGAATCAGCCCTTATCAGTTGACAAGGAAAAGAAGTCCATTTATGAAAAGTGTATTCCCTATTTCCGTAGAAGTTATAATATCAAAAATTGGGAGGTAATTGGTCTTCTGTTTGGTGCAAGAGGTTCCATACCTTCGTTTATCCAAAAAGTCTTAAAAAGATGGAATGTAAAATGCGACTATGAATCTCTCGGACGTTCCATCTTAAAGGATTCCATAAGGATCGTCAACAATCACTTACATGGCTGAAGAAAAGAAACAAGAATAGGCATATAAAAATCGAAGAAAATAAGAACTACATCCGGAAAAAAAAACAAAAAACAATAAAACAAATTAAATATCATGAAACCAATCGATGACTTATACATAGGCCGGTTGCTTATTATCATTTCGAAGAGAAGAAATTATATGCAAAAATTAAAGAAAAAAAAAAAAATTGTCTTTAGAATGATAAGCTGTCGCCGTATATGGTCAGACATCAGTTGTTCATGACTGTTTTTTTCTCTAAAAATAGGTAAACATTTATTGTTAGAAATATAGCTTACCGAGAGAGATTGGAAGACGCCTTGAGAATATTTTGTACTACAGTACTGCTGTTTGTGTCGTTCTTTGGAATAGTTTATTCCCCTATTTGCCTCGTTTTTTAATTGGTTCTTTTATTGAAATACACCGAACAGTTAAATGAGATTTCCATCTATACGGTAGGGTTCAATCAACTTTTTTCTATTCTCTCTCCTGTGATTGTCCAACCTGGACATTACCAAAACAACCTTCCACCCGTTAGTTGAGGGTTGACACCTAATACATTGCTTTTATTCAACATACGCTACGAAAGGTCTAACTATACAGGTTGACCCAAAATAAACGACAAAACAACGGGAATCGATGCAGGATGAATAAAGAAAGAACAAAAGTCCTTTGGCATTTTTCTTGTTTTGCTTCGTTTCCAAGAAAAACGAAAAAAAACTAAAACACAATTGTGAATAGGCACTCTTTCATAATGCCTATATAAATATCATTAAAAGTATGTGTTTTATCTTTCACCCCCTCCACTCACCCTCCCTGGTATGTCTCTGATTTTGTGTGGAATAATGAAATAATAGTTCTCCATTTTTTGACCCCTCGAGTTGACGCAGAGTCATTCCACACATTCCTTGATAATAAACTGTCGGTGTTCTTGGAGGAAGTACATTTGTCACAAAGATTGCTAAGCTGGGTCTTAGTCTAGCCCACTATGGGAGGGCCGTCCAAAATTGGTTAGAAACTAACAATCCATGGTGTTGGATAGAACCTGGTGGGCCGGTATCTTGGCCGGCTCGATCTTCAGACCACACGCTCTTGGATTTCTTCGCATGGGAACACAATAAAGATTTGGTCTACAGACAGTCCATTGACACAAGGGAGCACCTCATCCGGCGCATCAGATGGGCCTGGGAACAGATTACAGCATCGCTATGCACAAATACCAACCAGTCTGTCAATATGCGTTGTGATGCCTGTATTGCTGCAAGGTGCCAAACCTTTGAACAGTTCTTCAATTGATGGTTGGAATTATTGAAGAAGAAATCATTATTTTATATTTATGTATGGGTCCAGTATCAAATGCTAAATTGTTTTAAGAAGTTTTTAGTTTTGTGTTTTATGACTTTCCTTCGAAGAAAAGTAGCTATTTTAAATTATGTTGAACTTGCAGCTTTACATTCCGTCATTTAATTTTTTTGACAAAGAAGATTTTTCGTTGTTTTTGTTTTTTTTTGGAGGGGGGAGAGGTGGTGTAGAGGGAGTAGAAGATAAAACATACTTTTAATGATTTTTATATAGGCATTATGCAAGAATGCTTTTTCTCAATTGTGTTGTAGTTTTTTTACGTTTTTCTCGGAAACAAAGAAAAAACGAGAAATATGACTAAGGACTTTTTTTTCTTTCTTTTTTCATCCTGCATCGATTCCGTTTTGCTGTTTATTTTGGGGACAACCTGTAGAGTCGTCCTACCTAATTTATGGCGTAAAATGTAATTATGTGTTAGTTAAATATTACATTCATGGACAGAACATTAACTTTTTCTATTCTTAAGTTTTTTTTTAAATATTGCGAAGGATAAAAACGGAATCGCGCAATGATGACTCATTTCCTGCGAGTCGGATCTAGGCATGTTTACACGTGTGCCGTATATCTTGAATAAAAATATATCTGATGAAAAATTCCATTAAATCAAACTGATTTGGAAAGTTGATTGATACAATTCCAATTATCTCCACTTCCCGACATGCAATATCTAAGAAGAAAGAAAAACTATATCCAATATAAGGGAAAGCCGTTGATAAATCGGAACAACACCTGGACTGCTTTTCTCGGGGGTGTCATTACCTTTCCCCGTCAAAGGCAGCCTGTCTTAACGAGGACTTTTAACGAACCATTGTAGAAAATATTACATTTTATATCTTTCAGTTAACACAAACTATAGTGAATCAATAAATACGGTGATAATATATATATATATATATATATATATATATATATATATATATCTGTGTGTGTGTGTTTCGTCCTACCAAATTCATTTCCTTACCGGTTTCGGGTTATTCGTTGTCTCGGAAAATATTACGAAGAATAGGGTTTTTGCAATCTATTTTCTCTTCGAGAATTTATATTATATTCTTCACGAACGATCAAACCCCACCAATAACTGCTTCTATTCCTTTACTAATAGCACTAGAGATATGAACGGAACCCCACCAATAACTGCTACTATTCCATTACTAATAGCACTAGAGATATGAACGGAACCCCACCAATAACTGCTACTATTCCTTTACTAATAGCACTAGAGATATGAACGGAACCCCACCAATAACTGCTACTATTCCTTTACTAATAGCACTAGAGATATGAACGGAACCCCACCAATAACTGGTACTATTCCATTACTAATAGCACTAGAGATATGAACGGAACCCCACCAATAACTGCTTCTATTTCTTTACTAATAGCACTAGAGATATGAACGGAACCCCACCAATAACTGCTTCTATTCCTTTACTAATAGCACTAGAGAGATGAACGGAACCCCACCAATAACTGGTACTATTCCTTTACTAATAGCACTAGAGATATGAACGGAACCCCACCAATAACTGCTTCTATTTCTTTACTAATAGCACTAGAGATATGAACGGAACCCCACCAATAACTGCTTCTATTCCTTTACTAATAGCACTAGAGATATGAATGGAACCCCACCAATAACTGCTTCTATTCCTTTACTAATAGCACTAGAGATATGAACGGAACCGCGCTGAGATGACGCAGGTCCTGCGAGTCGGACTTTTTTAGTTTCGTTCTCATTCCTTTGAAGATCTATTGATATTACTTGATGATAGATCTGTTATTCTTTTGATGTATTTATTCTTTATATTTTGCTTATTTCCTTTATAATCGATCCAAGATAAAAGTTACTGTTTCTTACAAACTTTTTGTATTTAGCAGTTTGTTTTCTAATCAAATACAGTTTCTAGACCTTAGCAAATCTTCTATTTTTATTTCATAATTACATCGAATCAAAGAAAAAAGAAAACATTTATTATTTATTTGTTGTGTCAACGTCTTGTGTTATTTTAAGGGGCAGTGAATGTGTTAATTTAAACAAATGAAATCCAAAAAGACTTAATTAGTTTCCCTTACAATAATTATATGATGTAAGATATTTAATTTAGCTCAATTCAATATTTTTAATTATTACTAATGTGATTAGTGAATTAATATTATTAAAATTAAAAAATAAATATGGTATTGGTTAAAAAAAACTATTTTAATGAATGAGTGTCTATTTATTGAAGTTAAACTTCTGTTGTACCGCCAAGATACATCGCCCGTTCCCGTGTGCGGAGAGGACCGCCTGTTCCCGTGTGCGGAGAGGACCGCCCGTTCCCGTGTGCGGAGAGGACCGCCTGTTCCCGTGTGCGGAGAGGACCGCCCGTTCCCGTGTGCGGAGAGGACCGCCCGGAATGCTTCAATGAGTTCATCTAGCAGAGATTGATAAAGAAGGACTATCGTATCCCTTGCCGATAAGATGACCAATACTGCCATCTAGTAACACATGAAGCCTCCGATCAGCTGGGCACTCAGGTCTGGGAAAACTTCCGCGCATAGTTCTCGCACCCAGCAGCTGTGAAGTTTTAATTAATTTAATTAATAAAAAGCTGTCGGAATAAGTTTGAGAGTTTGAAAGTGACACTATTGGCATAGCTGGAACTGTGGGGAGGAAATGGAAGGCCGAGAGAATTACCCTTTTGGAGATGTAGGCGTGGCCTCGTCAGAAAGTTTGCTTATAAAAGACACTCACCATTTCTTCTCGGCCCCTAATAACAAACGGAAACTCTGTTGCCCTTCTTTAATAACCTCTAGGGACAAAAGTCTTCTTCCTCATTTTTCCCCCGGAGCATTTTTATCATTGTATTCTCTTCTTTCTTTCTATTATAACGTATATTCTTCTGAATCTACACTTCGATTGGACTGTTATAATTTTCACAGCATTCAAACTAACTTAATAATTAGTATTGAATTTCCTCCATTTAACCCTCCGTTAGTGGCGCGCATCTGAGAGGCGCATACTTTTTTTAATTTCCTATCACGGTTGACAGCCGTGTTTTAGCGGGCTCTCGCCTTTAGTATCTTCCGGATTTCCGTTTTGCCACCGGCCAGTCGCATTGACGCCTTTTTGTGAGCTCAACATTGTCAGTGGCTGGCCTCGTCACCTCTCAGGTGCCGCGCCACAACTCACGTAAGTTTTACAGACATGAGATATTTACACTTTTCGTCCTCTTTCTTACTATGCTACCATCTATCAGAATGTGGGTCACTTTATTCGATCCTAGAATAAATTAGAGGAGTAAAAAATTGTTCTTCAACTGCTAGGTACTTGTGTTTTATATTCATACTTTATATACATCTATTATATACTTGTGTTTTATATTCATACTTTATATGCATCTATTATATACTTGTGTTTTATATTCATACTTTATATGCATCTATTATATACTTGTGTTTCATATTCATACTTTATATGCATCTATTATATACTTGTGTTTTATATCCATACTTTATATACATCTATTATATACTTGTGTTTTATATTCATACTTTATATACATCTATTATATACTTGTGTTTTATATTCATACTTTATATACATCTATTATATACTTGAGTTTTATATTCATACTTTATATACATCTATTATATACTTGTGTTTTATATTCATACTTTATATACATCTATTATATACTTGTGTTTTATATTCATACTTTATATACATCTATTATATACTTGTGTTTTATATTCATACTTTATATACATCTATTATATACTTGTGTTTTATATTCATACTTTATATACATCTATTATATACTTGTGTTTTATATTCATACTTTATATACATCTATTATATAGTTGTGTTTTATATTCATACTTTATATACATCTATTATATACTTGTGTTTTATATTCATACTTTATATACATCTATTATATACTTGTGTTTTATATTCATACTTTATATACATCTATTTAATAGTTGTGTTTTATATTCATACTTTATATACATCTATTATATACTTGTGTTTTATATTCATACTTTATATACATCTATTATATAAAAATGAATCGCTAAATGTGTTGGTAAGCGCAAATCTCGAGAACAATTGAACCGATTTCGCTAATTCTTTTTTTATAATATTCCTTGAAGTACGAGGATGGTTCTTACGGAGAGAAAAATTTAAAAAATTGCCTGAAAAAGTCTAAAAACAACACTTTTTGGGTCTTTTTCACTTCCTTAACGCAAATTCATTTTTAAATAAAAACATATGTTCTCAATTAATTTATATTTGCGTTAACGAAGTAAAAAATACCCCACTTTTCTATATTCCTATACAAAAATTCGTAATAATACTTAAAGGTCAATTAGAACTTTAATACCATACCATAAAGTGTTAGTGTTAGTGGAGGGGTTCTGGGAAGGTGAAACAATTGAGTGATATTAATATCGTATAAATATTAATGTCAATATTTATACGATGGTAACATTACTCAAAAACAAATTGTCTTTGGTAAAATGTAAATTGTCTGTCGTAAAATGTAACTTGAAATGTAAACATCTCTTTGCTGTGCATCAATAATATTACTAAATCTAAAAGCCACAAATTTCTATAAAATTACTAAAGTGTTGTGTGTTTGTGACTTACTAAATATGCCTCCTAAAAGGCGGCGGACAAATTTAGGCAGAAGAACCCGAAATGCAAAGAATCAAATTAATTACCAATCTAAACGTACTGCCCAGGAACGTGAAGATTGCAATGAACGTGAAAGAATTCGGTTAAGTCAGACCCGTGAAGCCCGACATTCGACTAATAATGGTGCAAGTTTGAATCGAGCTGCTGTGAATTCATTACAGTGCCTGCAGCTGTGATGCTATTGGACCTATGAACTCAGTTCGACTATAAACAAATCCAAAGGGGAGTCATTATGTGTTTGTAGTATTAATCTAGAAAACCCATGTTTCTCGCATGGTCAATTGTATGTTGCCTGTTCCCGTTTTGGAAAACCATCTGCTCTGTTTGGTTATGCGTCAGGTAATGAAACAAAAAATATCATGTACCATTAAGTACTACAATAAAAATGAAACTTAATTTAGAATAAATAAAATGAAATATAATAAGTAGGTATCACAATAATAAATCTGATATTGCAATTTTCATTGTGATTTTTAATGACTATTAAAATAATTTTAAGTGTTTTATAACTTTTAGCACTTTCCTCCGAAGGAAAGTAGCTATTGAGGTTGGACTCATGACGGAACTTTTGAAAAATTTCTTCAAATCTTTATCGATCCTACCTAGTAGACACCGAAAATGACCCCCGTTAAAATTTATATATATATAAATAAATAAATAAATAAATAAATAAAGCCTTTATTGCACAAGAGGAACAATACAAATAAAGAAAACTATTTCCAAAAAGAAAGTAACCAAATGAAAAAGTAATAAAAAAATTTAAATTATTTCTTTTAAATTACTATTTACAGTATTTACAAATACATGTTTCTCATGCAGGCCTCCCCTTGATGGGGGTAATGGTCTAACTTCCCAGGAGACCAACCCAACTAGGAAGTGGAGTTCCCTGTTTCATCCAACAATGCTTTCCATTTGTCTTTGTTCCTGGCAACGTTCATCCAATTCGGACCAGCAACGGACTTGAAGACATCACTCCAACGCCTACATGGTCTTCCTCGTCTCCTCCTTAAGTTAAGCGGAATCCATTCCGTAGCCTTCAGGGTCCACCTGCTATCCTGCAATCTGGAAAGATGACCAGCCCATTTCCACTTAGTTTTCTTTATATGCAGGCCTATATCTGTCACTCCAGATTCTTGCCGCATAAATGAACCCCTGACCTTATCCCGTCTCCTGTAGTTCATCATGCTTCTAAGGACGGAGTTTTGCCACACTACTAGCTTGGATTCTTGCTCCTTGGTCAGTGCCCAGGTTTGGCAGCCGTAACTCACAGAAGGGAGAACACAGCTTTCGAACACCATCTTCTTGTTATTCAGGCTAAAGTTACCCTTCATTACTTCCTTTAGTGACCAATACTTCTGCCAGCCTCTAGTAATTCTCCTTTGCACTTCTTTAGCTCCACGATTATTAAAGGATATAAGTTGTCCCAAGTAAACAAATTCATCTACATACTGTAGAGTGATTCCGTTGAGGCTTATCTCCTTCTTTAAGCTATTGGTCATTAACACGGTCTTAGTATAATTTGGGATTAGTCCTACTTCAGCGCTATGGTTTATGAGATCTTTCACCATTATTCTTAGTTCTTCAGCCTTTTCTGAGATCAACACGATGTCATCAGCAAATTTCAAATTGCTCAGTTTCCTACCATCAAAGGGGTCTCCCGTGGTCTAATGGCTAGCGCGTTGGATTCATAAACGGGAGATGTTGGGTTCGATTCCCAACCTCCGGCAGGAATTTTATCATCCCACGGCTCGCTGGTAAAATTCCTCGCTGCACCCTGGATGTCGGCGCTAATGACCTAGATGTAGATGCGCCGTAAAAAAAAAAAAAAAAAAACAAACAAACCTACCATCAATTTTGACACCCATGTTGGACCAATCAAATGATCGGAAAACATTTTCCAATAATATTATAAAGAGAGTTGGAGAAAGTGGGTCACCCTGCCTTACTCCTCTACCTACAGAAAATTTTGGTCCATCTCTTTCTGCCTGAATATAAGCCGTATTCCCAGCATACATTTTCCCTACAATTGAAATGTATTTTCCTGGTAGGCCTATTTCATTCATTGCCTCAAAAATGCTTGTGTGATGCACACTATCAAAGGCCTTCTGAAAGTCCACAAAACAAAAATATAAAGGAAAGTTATACTCTCTAGATTTTTCAATTAATTGGTTTATAACTTGAAGATGGTCTGTGACTGAGAATTGTTTCCTGAAACCAGCTTGTTCTATTGACAATGTTGGGGAGATGTAATGGACTATTCTTCTATTGATAATAGTAGTGAAAAGCTTAGCTATTGTCGAGCAAAGAGATATGGGACGATAATTTTCAATTTTAGTTTTGTCGCCTTTTTTGTGTAATAAAATTATTTTCGCAATTTTCCATTCCTCAGGTATAGATTCCTCTGTCATAATTAGGTTGAATAATGTACATAACTCTACTGCAAGAATCCCCCCTCCTGCCAAAAGCATTTCATTTTTCACTCCATCTGGGCCAGGTGTTTTGTTAAATTTAAGCTTTTTCATCCCTGCAGTTACTTCTGAGGTCATTATACATGGAATATCTTCAACTGATCTGTAGTTTGTTATAGCCTATATATATATATATATATATATATATATATATATATATATATATATATATATATATATGTCTGTTAACACGATAGCGGCCAGAGTTTTTGTTTTTTCGTCACGAAACTTGGTATATAGCATTCAATTAGCAAACGATTGAACGAGTTCGTTAACCACTAAAGTCAGTCCACCGGAAGGGGGGGGGGGTTTACCCCAAACCCAAAACACTAATTTGACCATGTCAGCCGAAATATTTGTTATATTTCAACGAAACTTGGTATTCGTAGTGGTAATATAGAGAGAAAAGTGAGAGATAAAAAGGAACTAAATCGGTTCATTAGGAGGGGGGGGGGGTTTACTCCGGACCCACAATACCAATTCGCTACTACCAGCCGTTATTTTTGGTATATTTCGACGAAACTCGGTATTCGTAGTGGTAATCTACTGGTAAATATGTGTTGTAAAAATAAACTAAATCGGTTCATTAGAAGGGGGGTTTACTCCGGACCCAAATTCCTAATATACTCATACCGGTCGTAATTTCTGCTGTATTGAAACGAAACGCGGTATACGTCGTGGGTAACTCATGAGAAAGAAGTGTTGTAAAAATGAGCTGAATCGGTCAATCGGAAAGCGGGGGTTTACATTGTAATATATTTCAATAGAAAAGCCCGCCAGACGTAGTTTCACAAAGCCGCCGCAAGGAGCGCTTTGTATCTAGAGGGACTGTATCCTGTTCCTGCGTTAGATCAAAATACGGTAATATGAGTTTTTTTGTATTTATTACGTAGTGTAGTAGGTACCATGTGTAAACATAACTCTGGAAGCAAATTAATAATTGGTCAGTTACTCATTACAAATTTAAAAGAGAACTATTCATGTTTTTATTTTATTTATGTGGGATATTTTAAGCAAATTGTTCTGGAAAGCAGTCTACACTTCCCAAATTCTGAGGAAAGTGCTTTGTTATGCAGCTCCTGCGTGACGGATTTTTTTTTGTTGACATAATGTAATTGTTGACTTATTAAGTTTCTTTTTTCTTTTTTTTTTATCTTACTAGCTGACCCGGTGTTCCAAATAGCAGAATAAGAATTAAAAAAAAATATTAGAGAATCGACTGTCAGCTAGTCTATTATATAAAAATGAATCACTAAATGTGTTGGTAAGGGCAAATCTAGAGAACAACTGAACCGATTTTGCTAATTATTTGTTTATAATATTCCTTGAAGTACGAGGATGGTTCTTACGGAGAGAAAAATTTAAAAAATGCCTGAAAAAGTCGAAAAACAACACTTTTCGGGTCTTTTTTACTTCGTTAACGCAAATTCATTTTTAAATAAAAGCATATGTTCTCAATTATAATATTTTTAACAGTTAACGTATTAGGTTATTTGTGTATAAGCAAAAACAATTAAAAAAAAGAACAAGTAATCACTAGGTGACAATAGAATCACATGTTAATAATGCAATTTAAATTAATTTATATTTGCGTTAACGAAGTAAAAAAGACCCACTTTTCTATATTCCCATAGAAAAGATTCGTAATAATTCTTAAAGGTCAATTAGAACTTTAAAAACATACCATAAAGTTTATGTGTTAGTGGAGAGGTTCTGGGAACAAATTTAGGCAGAAGAACCCGAAATGCAACGCATCAAATTAATTATCTAATCGTACTGCCCAGGAACGTGAAGATCGCAATGAACGTGAAAGAATTTGATTAAGACAGACCCGTGAAGCGCGACATTCGACTAATAATGGTGCAAGTTTGAATCGAGCTGCTGTGAATTCATTACAGTGCCTGCAGCTGTGTTGCTATTGGACCTATGAACTCAGATTGACTATAAAAAAATCCCAGGGCAGTCATTAAGTGTTTGTGGTATTAATCTAGGAAATCCATGTTTCTCGCATGGTCAATTGTATGTTGCCTGTTCCCGTGTTGGAAACCATCTGCTCCGTTTATTTACGCGTCAGTTAATGAAACAAAAAATATCGTGTACCATTAAGTACTACTATAAAAATGAAACTTAATTTTGAATAAGTAAAAATAATATGAAATATAAGAAGTAGGTATCATAATAAGAAATCTGATATTGTAATTTTGATTGTGATTTTTTAGTGACTATTAAAAGAATTTTAAGTGTTTTATAATTTTTATTTTTTGACATAATGTAATTGTCGTCTTATTAAGTTTTTTTTTTTCTTTTTTTTTATCTTACTAGCTGTCCGGATGTCCCAAATAGCTGAATAAGTATTAAAAAAAATTAAAGAATTGACTGTTAGGCGGTACGAAGTTCGCCGGGGCAGCTAGTTTCTTATATTTTATTGACATATTTCATATTCATATTTTATATATTGAGACATATTTCATTTCTATAGGATAACCTGGTATGCAACATATGTTATATATTTTAACATAAAGTGTATTACGATTCCAGTAACAGTACCAAGTAATAGTGTAGTCATGAATCATGATCCTTTTTTTTTTAAAGAATCAGAAATTTAGCACTTATACCAATAACAGCAGAGTGTTTTTAAGTATGGCCGGGTTTAGACGTAAACATGGATTGATTATTCAATTTCATATTTTATATCATTATTTTATTTCATAACGAAGATAATATGATTTTATTTAAACGAAAACGATGGTTTCTTGTGTCTCCCGCAAAAAACAGAAGTGTTGTTTTGTTATAAAGTCTGCAGTTTTTTACTATTTCTCTCAAATAGCAATGTAATCACTTTACTGAGACACATTTTTCTGCGCGAAATAGGTTTTGCACCTCTGGGGTGCAGCGCCACTATGGATGTCCCTAATAGGGGCGCCACCATTGGAAGGTTAATAATGAGAAAAAAAGGCCAATAGTCCCAAAGTGGCAGATAAGAATAAAACACGTAGTCATACTGCAGGAAACTAAGAAAACCTACACCTTCCATTTCCGTACCCCAATTTAAAGCCGTCTATTTCCATGCATCTATATATACAAAAATCAGGTGATTGTCTGTCGGTCTGTTTGCCTGTCTGCATGTCTGTCAGTTTATTCCTGATACAAATTCATATCGTTTGACCGATATTAACCAAACTTGGCACAGAGGTAGGTCTTGATCCGAGGATTGTCATAGGCTAGGTCAAAATCGTCTATCAGCTGTCTGTCTGTATGTTTTGACCAAACTTTGCACGAAGATAGATTTTGATATGGAGATTGTCATGCTTGGTCAAAATAATCTAGGACTCACAGTTCGGACTGACACTCGAAGTTTGAATTGGCCCCTAATCACTACTAGTGTTGGCTAGCTACTCCCCAAGAATTTTCTTCCGATTTTTTCAGTCACTTTTATTCGTTTACAAATTAATAAATGGATTAATTCCAACATTTAGCGTTCTCTATATGACCAACACCAATTGTAACACCCTGGTCTCAGAGACCCTTGGTAATAATCAATATACAATATCTCCTAAACCAATATTTATTTACGAATAATACCTCCTTAGAATTTAAAAAAAGCATGGTAAATCATACACTTAGAGGTTGATGTATTTTCTTTACCCACAACAAAAAAGTTAGAATTATCCAAAATTCTAATTACAAAAGTTTTTGAAAATAAAGGGCTAAAAAATCTAACTTCATATTTTCCCTTATGAGGTTGACCTCACGGTGCAATCCGGAAGTGCCAACTAGAAACTTTCTTGTTTCAGACCACATAGATCACGAAAACATAGGTGGTTCAAATTTGTATATCTATCTATATATATATATATATATATATATATATATATATATATATATATATATATATATGCTTGTCTGTTCGCTCCGATTTTAATGAAACTTGGTATAAAAATCTGTCGTCTAATTTGAAAGGTCAAGTTCGTTAACCAGCAGAATCCGCCCATTGGAAGATAGTGTTTGGCGCGAAATTCGCGCAAAAAAATCATAACACTTACGTTTTTGAGTCCATATGCTTGCAGGTACTTGTTTCATAGGTTTATTAACAAAGGAAAACGAATGAACCCATTTTTAAGGCGATATCGCTAACCGTTTTTTGAGAAAAGTGGAACAAATGTTTTTGTTTTTATTTATTTTTTTTTTGGGTACTTAGAATCGCGGGATTCAATTGAAATATTTTCTACATCTTGGAAATTCATCTATGATGTTTAAAATTATGTTTTATTTGGAGTTAAGGAAGTATGCAAATATATATATATATATATATATATATATATATATATATATATATATATATATATATATATATATATATATGTATATTAAGAGGCATGAAAAATTTTCGGATCTTCGTACATATTTCGTAAATATCTCGTAAACGGTTGGGAAATCGTGGCAAGTGGAAGGTGGCCATTCGAATGCTTACTAAATTCTCTACAAAAAAGGTTCTGAAATAATATTCGATAGGGCAATGTCAATCAGGGATATGAGCGCTTAAAACTTAAAAAGTGTTTGCTTTGAACGGGTTTTTGTCTTTGTATATCTCACTTTTTAATTGGTTGTAATTGCAGTTATCAGTGAAATTAGTATTTTAGTACAATAAGCCAAGAAACTGTGAAAGGTATTGGTAATAAGTTTGGAGTCCCTGTAGAAATCATGATGGCAGTGGCTATCTATATAACCTTCCTCATAGCCTACAACTAAAGTTATCGTTATTTCTTATTTTATAGAAACATTTAACCCACGAGTGAATGGAATTTTATTTGCAATGAAGCACATATTTACAGTTGATTGTAACAGTAAAATGAATTTTCTAGTAAAACAAGAAACTTAAAATGGCAGCGAATTTTTGGTTTTTTGGAATAGAGCCTTCTGTGCAGTAGTCGAAGAGTGAGTACGTTTGCAGTACATAATTGTATTGACTTATTCATCCTTCCTCAAGAACGAGGATTAAGAATTATCCGCTTCAGTGTAAGTTTACTCAAACTGTCAGTTTCCTGTGATTTGTGATGCCTAATCTATTCCATTTCTTCGAGATATATGGAACCGCGCTAAGATGACGCAGTTCCTGCTAGTCGGACTTTTTTGACTACTTCTGCCTGCAGGGGATCATTCGTCTCATATCTTATTGTTGGGTCGATAATATAAGCCTCCTTCGATCGCTGTTTAAAGGTAATTATATCGGCATACCTTGGCGAGCCGACACTATAAACCATATCGTCAACACCATAAACTTCTTTAAGACATTTGAACTCTTTTCCTTCGAGGAGAGAGGTGATTTTATGTTTTACGTTATGATGTCGCCTGGTAACGAATGTATATATAGTAAGAGAATGATTAGCAAGGACGGGATTTAAAGGAATAGATAATGAAGAAATATTTTAGAGAAGCGGAAATTCCTTTCAAAACTATAATTTACACTGAGGTTAGTATTACAGACATAAATTTCATAAACCATCGCTAAGATGGGAGAAAAAGTTGAGTGAGAGAGAGAGACAGAGTTATCAAATATTACCATTTCGGGAGATTAGAGAGTATTTTCGAGCTGACCTACCTCTTATCGCCATCTCGGCCAAGACCTCAAGAACTGGCGTGGACTTTGAACCGTCGGAGGTATGCCAGCTCTTTATACCCTTTAACCCCACCTCTGCTTTAGCACGTGGAAGACGAGAAACTCCCTCAAACCTTCCGGGAATCTTACGAATTAGCCACGTGCGGTTCCAATAACCCAGACGCAACGTTAGCGGATTCGTTATTTCCACATCTCCAGAGAAGGGCAGCCAAACTTTTCTCTTATCTTTATTCACTTAACAAAGACCAAGGGAAAACGGGGCCTTACGTCACCCCCCGACTTTTAAAAGTCATGTTTCCCTTGGAACATTACTTTACCTTTAACACTACCCGTCCTTATGTTACTATTATTCTCTAACACTATTTCCATAATCACTACACTATTTACGAGTGGTCTATATGCGCTCTGTTCTCACAGACACGACACTTTCCGTTGCCAGTCGATGGATTACGATTCCTGCTGAGCCGGTTCCACTTCCTTTCGTTGGCCGCAAGTTTTGGTTATTACTGCGCTGGGATCTGAGTTTGAAGATTAGCAGCCCAGTGGTAAACACAAGAAGAGCTATTGGAGCAATCGACCCGCCTGCTATCTAAAGCAGTTTTCCTTCCTTCCCATTCTTTTGGGTCGCTAAGATCTGTTCAACGTCGTTTTATGAGCTCGATCCAGATCCATCTGGGTGAGGATCCGGGATGCACCAAAGTCCTCTGGCACCATTCTTTCGTCGTATTCTTCTCTTGGTTTAAGGATGAGACTATACAGGAAGGACTTTCTCTGTGAAAGACTTGTACTCGGCGGGACGGTATCCCAGGACGACATCGGGCTATATCCTGCTCCTGAAGGATTGAGTAGGCCTTCTCGTTTCGACACTCCAAAAAGAACGCCCACTCCGGCCGAGCTGAAACCATCCTTACTGTCATATTCTCGCAGTTCTGTGTTATGGTGCAAAGGTGTGGGGCGGGCGAAGCTATGACAAGGTTGAGCAGGTTCAAATAAGTTTTATAAATAGACTATTCTGCCTCCCTAGGAATACGCCGAACTACGCTTTGCAGCTGGAAACAGGAAGAGCATCGATGTACATCTACACTCTGCAGCTTCATCTCATGTATGTTCTAAAAGTGTTGAATGCGCCTGAAGAGAGGCTCACTAAGCAGCTTGCAGCTAAAGTGGTTGTGGGTAAGGTAGGTTGGTACAATGACTTGCGTGATGTCTGTATCAAAGCAGGATTCGAACCGCAAACTTTTTTTTCAACCCCACTGGACAAGATACATGCAACCGTCAAATGCATAGTAGGTAGTATTGACTCCCAGGAAAAAGAAAAGTTACAAGACAGGCTAACGAACGCGCAGTTCCACACAACCTACAAAATTTTGAAATTTGAATGTAAGCAGCTGTCTTATATCAACGACACTAACAGCCTTCAAATGATAAGGACCATCATGCGAGCCAGAACAGACCCTAAATCTGAATAGGAAGCCTTGGAGTTCTGATCATAGTGCCCTCTGCTCTCTTTGCAATATGAAAGAACCCGAAGATATCATCCATTTCCTAGCTGTATGCCCAATCCTCTCCGAGATAAGATTAAACATATTCTTCAAAAATATATTAACCCACACGCAAGCAATAGACTATTTGAACGGCCAGGACTACGCAAAACTATACCACTACGTTAAAGAGGCAATTAATTTTAAATTTGATTATCAGGAATAAGGAGGATCAATTTTTGTTTTACTTATTTATTTGTTTTTATATTGTTTACAATCACTCATATTGTTTTTATTTAATTTTCATGTGTATAATATTATGTGGTGTCGCTTAGCTGATGGATTATATCCAAGCTTATGTAAATTTATTGTGAATTTCTCAAGGACTTATTATTTGTACATTTATAAAATAAAATTTACTTTACTACTACTACTACTACTACTGTCATATTCTCCTACAAGGGTAGGGCCAAAATTCGATAAAGCATCATCTTCACTTCTGGAGTTATTCAATTGTAGTACTGCGTACTACTCAGGATTGTCGGGTACGTATTCTTCCCGTCTGTTTTTTCCCAAAGAGTCATCATCTGAGTCATAAGGACATCCAGGGTCAATTTCCCCTTCTGGCTCAATGACCTCATCTTCCGTACCTTCCACTTCCCGCGTTGTCCCACCCGCCTTCGTCATTACCTTAGGGTGCAAATCCCTCGCTTCCTCCGGGGCTCGTTTTAGCCTATTGATATGTATTACGCTCAAGGAACCAGTGGCCAGTCGGATCTCATAGTTTACTCGCGAGAGAACCCTTTCTACTTTGTGTGGGCCCGTCCATGGACAGTGGAATTTAGGACAATTATCAGGCTTTACTGCTGGGCAATGGAGATAGACCCAATCGCCCACCTCGGTGCCTCACTTGATGGCTCTCTGACACCACTGATCATTCTTTTAAGCATCCCTCAATGTAACAGCTATTGTACGGCTTTAGGCATCAGCGTTAGAATGTTTTGTTTTTTTTTTTCCCGGGCGATGTTCGTCAAACTCCTCTAAGCAAAGGGCCCACCTGGTCAGCCGAGAAGACAGATTTCGAGGGCTTAGCATCCATCTCAAGGCAGAGTGTTCAGTGACTAGTTTGAACCTTCGTCCTAACAAATAACAACGGAAGAGCTTTGCCGCCCAAACCACCGATAACAGTTCTCGTTCTGTCGCCGAGTAGTTGAGTTCTGGACCCTTCAACTGCCTACTGGCGTAGCAAACAGGTCTCTCACCGCCATCTCGGTACTGGGACAGGATGGCACCGAGAGCTACTACTGATGCGTCGGTGGACAATATAAATGGCTCGTTAAAGTTTGGGATGGAACTAGACAGCGTCCGAAATAAGGATTTCTTTTAGTGATTCGATAGCCTTCCGTTGTCTATCTACACACTGGAATCGTACTAGTGAAACAGTCCACTCTGTCAGAGGTCAGGAAAGTTTCGCAAAGGGGTTTATACATTTTCGATAATAGCTAGCCAACCCTAGAAATCTTCGCGATTCCTTCACATTTCTAGGGGTCGGAAAAGACTTGATTGCCTCTAATTTACTATGGTCATGTTTCACCCCCCCGGCTGTAACTATGTGTCCCAGATAGGTCACTTCCGACGCGGCAAAAGCGCACTTGTTTAAGTTTACTTTTAGATTAGCCCCTCTAAATATCTCGAACAACTCCTCTAACCGGCGCATGTGTTCCCTCAGTGATGAGCTATAAACCACTACAGGATCGAGGTAAACAAAACACCCTACGCCCTTCATTCGGCCAAGAAGATGGTCCATGGCCCGTTGGAACGTGGCAGGTGTCCCCGCGAGGCCGAAAGCTATTTTTTTGTACTCATAGTGGCCGTTTACAGTCGTGAAGGCCGTTTTTGCCTGATCCTGGGGTGCTATCGGTATTTGGTGAACCCAATAGAAAGATCAATTGTGGAACAGATTTGCCTATTCCACAACTGTTCTAAGGTTTCCTGTATTTGCGGAAGGGGGTAAGTATCACCCTAGTATCCGCATTGAGGCCACGGAAATCTGTGCAGAATCGATGCTTTATATCACCTGTTGGGGATGTTTTCTTGACCAATATTACAGGTGCTTGCCTCGGGCTCTTTGACGGTGCATTGACACCTCGTTCAAGCAACTTATGAATCTGCTTTTCCATTCCCCCCCTGTTCACGAAAAGGCACGGATCGTTAAAAATGTCTGCAAATCTGGGCAATAAAGACTCCATGACCTTCCTCCTCCTGCCCTTTAAATTACTCAATTTTTCATTAACCCTTAGTTACACGCTAGGCGGGGATTTCCCCGCATTCTCAGAAAGACAGAAATGTAAGTTAAACCCTTCTTTGTAGACATCCCAGGGTTCCAGGTATCTTTTCTCCGACCTTTTTTTGAATAAACAATACCCCTACCTACAGTCATTCACCTACCCTTAGTATACAGTCAGACCGTGGAGTGTTAGCATTGCCAAGTGCGTGTGTTTAGCCGCTAGCATGTTCTTCTCAATCTCAACTGCGGGGGATTCACTGGCTAACTATACCACCAGTAGACGAACGCAGAGATGGCCTATGGCTTTGTTTTTTCGATTCTTGGACATGTCTGGAGTCAATGCATACGTGATATACGTGGCAAATAATATGGGAACTGATAATCGGCGAAAAACACGCATGGACTTTTTGGAAGCATTAGGATTCAGCCTCTTAGACGAACACCTGAAGAGCAGAGCGAAAATTCAAAACCTTTCTCTGGACGTAAAAGCTTTTCTCTCATCCAAGTACAGAACGACAGCCGTACCAGGACCAAGTGATGTGCCTCTTAGTCAAACAGGACCTTGTTTTTTTTACCAGACAGGTTACCAGATGTAGAAGAAGTGTGGACACTCGTTCTTGGAATATTTTGATATAGGCACTACTTTTTATATTTTGATGACCTGTTGAATAAATATATTTATTGTATTGAAGCATACCTTATGCCCATGATCCTTTTGCAACCAGTTTGTACGTTTTAGTTCATAATTAATTGGAAGTCTGCATGAAATGGCGAATAATATAAATGTGCGGGGATTTCCCCGCTAGCGTGTACTAGAGAACTGCACGGATAAGTAAAAAGTAATCGGATAAATAATCGCCGAGTATAAAACAGACGATGCGAGTACATACTCGGCATCGTTTCGAATTGGCATCGCCGAGTATAAACTGGACGATGCGAGTACATACTCGGCATCGTCCGGAATTGGCATCGTCGATTACTTTACATTACGATTACGAGTAATACTCGTGAGTACTGCATCGTAATCATCGTAAATAACTGTCGACTTCTCGACATGTCGATACAGGAGGCAAGATAAGCAACAGATGAATTAGGTAGTAAATAACGGGATTATAGAGTATTTTTTTTTCTTTCTGAAAATAGTTTCTGAGATATAAGCGATCGAAAATCGGGATTTATAGGACTCACTAACTCATAGGAGGCATTTCCCATGATGCTAAAGACATGAAATGTTGCAGGATGATAGATATGAAGGTGTTATTAAAGGAAAAAAATAGAAAAATCCTGAAAAGGTGTGTTTGACGCCGCTTCTGGAGCGGTGTCGTGCCAGTTTTGTACTTCCTTGGGAAACCCGTCATTCCGTCCGAAACCCATGATGTGTGGTATCAAATGAATCGTCTCGGAATGAAGAACCTATATTTGATGTTTTAAGAAACATTTAGAAGCATATAGGCTTGGTCAAAATCTTATACCAGCTGTCTGTCTGTAGGTTTGTTCCTTATACAAATCTGAACCGTTTGACCAATTTTGACTAAACTTGGGACACAGGCGGGTCTTGATATGGGGGGAATCATAGGCTAGGTTAAATTGTCCATCAGCTGTCTGTCTGTCTGTTTGTTCCTTATACAAATACACACCGTTTGACCGATTCTAACAAAACTTGGCAAATCAGTAGGTCTTGATCCTGGGATTGGCATAGGACTATGTCAAAATCATTATTCAGCTGTCTATCTGTCTGTTTGTTTATTATACAAATCCACACAGTTTTGACCGATTTTGACAAAATTTGACACACAGGTCGGTCTTGATCCGGGGAGTGTCATAGGGTAGTTCAAAATAGTATATCAGCTGTCTGCTTAACTGTTTATTCCTTATACAAATCCACAAGATTAGAACCGATTTTGATCAAACATGGTATATAGGTAGTTTATTATCCGGGGGAGGTGTCATAGGCTACGTCAAAATCGTCTATCAGCTGTCTGTCGGCATGTTTGTTCTTACACTAATTCACACCATTTTACCGATTTTGACCAAACTTGGCACACAGGTAGGTCTTGGTCCGGGGAATGCACTTGACTAAGGTCAAAAAGGTCTTTCATCTGTCAAATATCAAGCAATAAGAAGAACTTTATGCAGACTCCAAAGACCCTGGTCTTATATGAAGTACAAAAGCCAGTAGGTATGCGGCAAAAAATTTTAATTGATACTTAGAAAATAGTAATGAGATCCCCAAAAAAAACATAAATGTGAAATAGAGGCCAAGTTCCCCCCCCCTCACCCCAAAAAAAAATATTGGCAATACAAGAAGATGATACAAGAAAGATATGTCCAAGTTCATTATATAGAATGACCTATTAATTACTTACTAAGAACAATAAAGACACAACTGACCTTTAAAAATAACAATAAAAATACTTTTATCCAGTTACTAAAATATAAATTTCTTCAACCAGGTATATTCTTAAACTTGGCAATGTTTAGTTTTCTCTCTAAAGATAATTTCGGCACAAATAAAACATTGCCAAGTTTAAGAATATACCTGGTTGAGAAAAGTGATATTTTAGTAACTGGATATAAGTATTTTCATTGTTGTTTTTAAAGGTCAGTTGAAGTGTCTTTACTGTACTTAGTAAGTAACTAATAGGTCTTCTAAGTAATGAGCTTGGACATTTCTTTCTTGTATCATATCTTGTATTGGCAAATATTTTTGGGGGGAACTTGGCCTCTATTTCACATTTATGTTCTTTGGGGGATGCGTTTAATACTAATGATATTTATTAATGACTATTAGATTCGAAATGTGCAATTAAAAAATTCACCTTGAATAAAATTTCAAGGGGGTTATTTTCCCCTATTTCGCATTGGAGAATATTATGGTTAAGTTTTGTATGGTCCTGTTTTAAAAAAAAATCGTAATTGAAAGTGATGGTGCGTAAGACGAGCTACCATTTGTAATGTGTAGTAAATGTTAACATATTTTTTATACGGTGCTAGTCCACGTATTTCAAGGAAACATAATATATTTTTAAAACAACAGCGTTTCCCACATATTATGTGGATTAGAGTAGAGCTGGAAAACTCTACATCTTAAATGCTGATATTAGAAACAGGAAAAAACGCGCGTGAATGTGAATGACAAAATAAAAAAAAAAACAAAAAAAAAAACGTTACCAAGAACGTCTTTTTACATTCGGCAGGACAGGATTAAACGGTTATATCTGCCTTTATTTATGTGTTTTTTTTTTCTTTTTATCACCTTAAAAAAATGTTTATTTCTTATATTACCTTTATTACTGATTCTTCTGGATTTTAATATAGACTGTATTACATTATTTTTGTTTAAGTTACAATTGTATAGTCACTGTAGTTTCGTTGAGTTGTAAGTAATACAGTGGACTTCATTACACATGGCGAGGCGAACCAGTATATAACGTAGTTATTCAATCGGCGATACCGATACCAAACCTGCAATACTCCACGATGCCGATGCCAAACCCCTCTGTACTCGGCGATGCCGATGCCAAATATTATTTTACTCGGCGATGCCGATGCGGCACGATGCCGATGCCGGTGTTCGGAATGAGTATGAGTACACATAAAGTAATCGAGGTACTCGTCCCATGAGTATACCTACTCGTGATTACGCGATGCTATACTTACTCGTGCAGGTCTCTAGCGTGTACTAACGTAACTTCCCGTCTAACTGAGGTGTTAATAATCGAAGTGAAACCAAAGGGGGTTTTAGAGCCACCCTTGGGTTCCCTGTGCAAACCAGAGCCACTGCCTTCCGCCCAATTTCTCTCTACCAGGCCTACCACTAGAAGCCATGGCAATGTCACGGCCCCCGAAGCAGTCAAATTGACGAAATTTTTAATAAATTCCTTTATAATGTACTGTTAGAGCTCATCTAGGACTTAGCATTAAACCAAGGAAACACGAGGTGGTACCAGCTGGATGGATGTCCTTCACACTTCTCTAGAGTAGTTCGGGAAACCCTTGGAGAACTGTTCTTAGGCCGCTGCATCAGACGAGCTATGGATGTCCTTCACACTTCTCTATAGTAGTTCGGGAAACCCTTGGAGAACTGTTCCTAGGCCGCTGCATCGGACGAGCTATGGATGTCCTTCACACTTTTCTATAGTAGTTCGGGAAACCCTTGGAGAACTGTTCCTAGGCCGCTGCATCGGACGAGCTATGGATGTCCTTCACACTTTTCTATAGTAGTTCGGGAAACCCTTGAGAACTGTTCCCAGGCCGCTGCATCAGACGAGCTATGGATGTCCTGCACACTTCTCTATAGTAGTTCGGGAAACCCTTGGTGAACTGTTCCTAGGCCGCTGCATCGGACGAGCTATGGATGTCCTTCACACTTCTCTATAGTAGTTCGGGAAACCCTTGGAGAACTGTTCCAGGCCGCTGCATCGGACGAGGTATGAATGTCGAGTCGCCTCCGGGATCTCCAGATCTCACAGTAATGGACTATTATTATGGGGAAAGCAAAAAGAAATAGTTTGCACTGAAATTCGCCGGGCCCCACGGAAGAAATGAAGTAAAAAAGAATATAAGTAATGCCATCAGTTCATTATCTGCGGCAGAATTTCATGGCGCTGAGGAAGACTTCCGCAACAGATCTCTTCGGTGTATAAATGCTGAAGGCTTTCAATTTGAGCAACTGGTATAAACATTTTTATGATAAACAAAGATTTAAAATGAAATATTGTGTCATTCTTTTATTTTGTACGAAAGGTTCATTTTTTTAAATTGTTATCAAAGTTGATTTATTCATAGAATAAATATTTATTTTTTTATACCATAATACTAATTGGTCTGTTACTTATGTAACTCTCATTATTCAAATATCCACTTATAATTTACGTATCAAATATTTGTTACATAAGAAGTGGATATTTGTTTGTTAAAATTTTTTTCCTTACAAATTGTTTTTTACTTAATTTCCTCCAACAAAAAAAAAATTAATAGAAGATTTGTTTTTAAAGTAA